>CM044441.1:107105534-107191315 GCA_024363595.1 Xenopus borealis
TTCCCCTGCACACAGCCTGGCCCTCAGCATGCCGCTCACCCAGCCTTCTCTTCAGCATTCACTTTCACACAGCCTTTCCTCAGTGTTCCTCTCACAAAGCCTTTCCTTCCCCTCCTCAGTGATCCTCTCACACAGGCTTTCCCTCCCCCAGCCCTTCCATCAGCTGTGCCGGCTCTGTCCCAACCCTTCCCCTCACACAGTCCCAATATAAAAAATACATGCGGCAAAAGAGGGGGAATTTATGGGGCGCAATATGAATCCTCCGCTGCTCTGAATATGATCCGACTTCCAGGTTCCGGGTTACAGCTGGCCAGTGATTATTACAGGGATACCTTTCCTTCTATTCCACATTGTTGCTTGTGGTTGGGGGTCTCCTTGGTATATGGGCGTGGCTCTTTGTGTCTCTGCTTTCCTATTGGCTGCAGCTCTAGAGGATGTGTGTAGTGCAGAAGGGGCAGTCATTGTCGCTGCTAGTGCTGCAGGACCGCTGTGCTCTGGGCTGGGCAGCTTGTTCTGTGCAGCCCCATTGCAAGGCAGTGCTGTACTCCGGAGTCAGCTGAACCCGCTGAGCAACCGCCGGCTGCAAGAGCCCCAAGGTATGAGATCTACCCCATCCATCCTGCTGCTACAGATCAATCAGGGCAACCTGTGCATGATTTTATATCCAGGCTAGTGCGAGGCGCCATGTTCCAATGTATCGCTGCATCTGCAGTCTGACCCGTTAGCAGCGAGTGGGGGAAGGAGATAAGGGGAATCAGTGTGAATGGCTGCTGAGGGGAGGAATGTGCATGTGGAGCTTTGCCTGGGATTCCCTGCGAGATCACTTTACACAGACACATGGAGCTGCTGCTGCTGCTGTCATCACGTTCCCTTGCCTGAACATTAGTGGGAATGTGTGCAGCAGCAGCCCAGCAGCTCTTTCCAGCACATGTCAGGGGTTGTTGGGAGCTGCCTATATATATGTATATATATATGTATAAGATAAATATGCATGCCTCACAGCTTTCAGGTATCCCTTGTTGATAAAGCTTTACTAGTCTCTTCTGCTTTGCACCTTGTCACTTTTATCAGAATATCACAGGGAGGACAGAGTGCTGGCACAATAGCCGGTGCCCTAAGTGTTATGGGATCCCGGCCACTGAGCCTGTGATGCTCCTCAGCCCGTAGCTTCTGCAATGCGGTGGGTGTGGTGATCTAGTACACTGGGAGATGTGGGACTCTGCAGTGCCAGCACTCCCTCTTCCCAGCCTGGCACCCAACCCACTGAGCAGCCTGCACCTCTTGCTATGCCTATTCTCTTCTAGAGCTTGTGCTCACTGCTGGGATCTCACTGTAAAGCAGAGGAGAGCTGGTGAGTTATGTGGGAGACATATGGTTTCCATTAAGTGCAAGGAAAAGGGAGTTGTATTGGGAAGTGCAAGCCAGAACTCTAATATTAATCATCTCAGCCCTGGCCCAGTAAATGAGCTCTTAAATGCATTTGCCAGACTTGAAGTACTTTATGGGCTGTTAGAGAAGGCTTTGCTGTTGCAGTGAAACTGTGTGTGCAGGGGTATCCCCCTTCACTCCCTCCTTGGAGTTTTAAGGTATTGTATTTTATATTTCCCCATCTTATTAATATTTGCAGTTGCTATTTTTGTGGAAGATTTTTCTAACCAGCAGCAACCAAATCAAGCCGCTAGTGATGCTGGGAGTTGTAGTGCAACATCAGATGGGTTGTCACCCATTGAAAGGTCATATTTTTCTAGCCTAGGTTACTGTTCATTCAGGAGTTTGTCCTTTCTGTTACTAAAGTCTAAAGTCAGTGTCGATTTCTCTGGCACTCCTGCTCACATTGTGCCCAGCAAGCGACAATTGTACTTGTCATATTCACCCCGACTTCTACAGCTCAGGGTAATCTTAGTAGTGCCACAAAAGCTTGTGGTTTCATTGAATTGTTAGCAACACAACAGGAAGGAATAATGCCACTTTGTATGCGTTTATTTTCCCAGGTGGCTCACAAAACATCTCCTATAAATATATTGCTTTTCATGCTGTGCAAAGATGGATTCCTCCTTGTTTGAAAACAGGTCATTGCTTCCAACAAATGTAGCATGGGTTAGAAGGGACCTGGCCAGTAATCTAGTTTGTGTAGTTATGTTATTAATTGAGTGCAGTGATAGTGTAATGATGTTGCCCTATGAAAACAAACCTTAAATGACTGTGTTACATGTGACACCAGCACATATGCTTACTCCTTGGTGCTGTCTGACTCCAGTCATCCTTACTAGTTGTGCAGTGGCCTTCCCACAGGCAGCCTGAATACGGAATTATAATTCAGTTTGCACTGAACCACACCCTTCTGTCATACTGTACCAATTGTGGTGGTGTTTCCCCTGGCGTTCATTGCTGGGCTTCCTTAAAATGCTGTTGTGTTACTGGTAGCCAATCTGATACTGGGCTGTATGTAGTGGAGCCCAGGGCAAATGCCTTGTGTGATTGTTATTGAACTATAGCACCCAGCATCTTCGTTGTCAGGGGATTCTGGGAGTTGTAGTTGAGTAACAGATGAAGGCTGCAGGTTGGAGAACTGTGATATAAAATGCGAGTTGCACCATTGCTCCTTAATATTCTCACCATTGTACATTTGGGAGCAGAGCAAAGTGTCTTTTATTTCCCCCTGTATAGAATTGCTCTGGGATCTGGGTGGGTTCTCCAGTTTCATTCCCCAAAGCCAGCTCTGATGAAATGAATGGGTACATTGGTTTGGAGGCAGGGAAACTGGTGCAGACACCCCCTGGGCTTTGCTTTGACATCACCACAGCACTGAAAGCAAAGGGTGTGGCAGGAGGGCACTGTCTGGGTCTTCAATATGATTTCACATCTCCAATTAAGTGTTTGGGTTGGATCTGTTTTGAGCAATGCAGTAAGGGCTTGAGCTGGTTCCAAATGAGTTTTCAGCCTTAGTTAAATGAAAGCAAGGACTGGTAGTGCTGAACAGTGCTTGGCCCATTAAAGCATCCCTCTCATTACACAGTGATGTGAATGCTAACTGCTTTATGTAATGTATAGCTATATAAAAGGTCAGTGGCTTTACTTCGTTTTTAAACATTTTCTGTTGTCGCATATCAAATGTAAAATTCACGGTAAGGTAAATTTTTACTTTAATTTTCTTCAGTCGATTATTTAAAAAAAAATCTGCAGCAAGGGAGTCCTTTTACTCCCCATGTCGTATTAATGAAGCATCAATAGTCACCTGCCCACATCAATCTGTGTCTTTAGTCACCCTTCAAAAGGGGAAGGGTGAGTGAAAGGTTGAGTAAATAATTGATTGGCCAATGTCTCCGAAGTAAGGAACATATTCAGCCCTTGGAGAAAATTATTCACACTTCTTTAAACCATACATTTCTGCAACCTCTGTCAAATTTGATATTCCCATCATCCAAGGGAAATGCCTTTGAAATTCTTTTAATGATTACATTTGTATTTTTTAAATCATTTTTATAGCATCAACCACAACTCCAGCTGCTCAATTACAACTAGCTGGCAGGGGATGATGGGAAGTGTAGTTGAACTGTTGTAGAAGTTTCCTTCACAATACTACACCATGGAAATGCTGGGTTATTCCTGATTAGTACTAGTCAAATCACGAATACCTAATAATTTATTGGTCATTCTTTGGGAAGGATCATTGTGTGAATGATTTGGTGCAGAATGAAGTGGCCTTACACTTGCACATGTTTCAGTATCTCTGGCTATTGGCTGATCTCATATAATAGCCGCTCTTGTGTAGTAAAAAAGATTTATCTTATCATATGACTGAGTAGTGGAAGCATGCAATTAAGCTCTAGATTAGGCATGAACAATCGGTAGGCAGGCTATTGAAAACTTTCGGGCTGTGGGGGTGTGGGGTCAGATATGAAGAGTGAAGGGGTATTTAAAAGTTTTCACTTTTTGTAGCTGTTGATTTATGTCGATTTATGCGCAGCTTCTCAGTTGGAATTTCAGCAGCAACCTGGTTGTTATGGTCCAGTTTACCAAAGCAACCGGGCAGCAGTTTGACGAGAGACCGGAAGATGATTAGGATTGGTCCTGAATGAATTTATAAAGTGTAACAATAATAATAATATCAAATGTTAGCTGCTCAGAGCAATAGTTATTTGGCTGCCGGGGACACTGACCTACCCCAATAACTGGATAACAAGCCAGAAAGAGGCAGAAGAGCATATGAAAACCAAAAAGACCAATTGAAAAGTTGCTAAAGGGAAAAAGATATTCTATACCAAACAAAGTTGAATGAGGCGTTAACTATATCGTAATCAGTGTATTCTGCCCTGTAATGTGTACACCACTAATCCTTATATAAAGTGATTCAATAATATAACCCAATAAAAATATCAGTATTGCAGAAGGTTTTTGTGGTCATGTGATTGTCAGTCTTCCATATTGAAAAATAACTCTTTTAGAATATTTTCTACTTTGGGTTGGACCTTGTTTTGGAAAGAAAATGTTAAGAGATAAAGAGGAAAGATTCTGCTTGTGTGTATATATGTGTGAAGGAGCCTTAGCTGAGGGAGAGATGACCTTCAGCTGTTACAGAACTGCAAGTCCCACACTCTCCCTCCCTTGCTCAGCTGATGTGGCTGCTCCCAGTTGGATATTTTGATCCAATTGAAGTGCAGTGGGCTAGGTTCCTTTGCCTAATGAACGTTTTGCCGTCTATCTGCTGTAGCTGTGAAAAATAAAGCCAATTTCAGTAGCCTGGCACCGTTCCAGAAAATGAAACAATATGCTTTTAGACTGACAATTAGGATTTTTAGCATGTACTGGGGCTTCTCTCTTGATGCCAGGGCTGCAGTAATCTAGCCACTGATTAATGAATCTCAAATCCTACTGGGGAATTCTGGGAGTTGTAGTTTAGTAACAGGTGAAAGGGCAAGCATTTTGTGTCTCTGTAGAAAGAAAGCAGGCTGAGTGTATTCCAGGACTTCCTTGTTAAATTTAGCTACACGTTGAATTACAGGCATTTGTTACACTGGAAAAGGATATATTATCATTCTTAAACATGTGTCAGAGTTATTACATTTTTGTATACACTTGTTATGTAGCCCATGGCCAGACAATGTGTTTCCTGCTCTGATTTTCAGAACATTTACTGACAGCAAGATTTTTCCTTCTGGGTGGCAACATCAATATTTACAACACAATCTATAACTCTCTAACTGGAACAGAAGTAGAACTACTACTTCAGGACCCCCCCCCCCAACATCCTTTAGTAGGTGTTTAAAGGGCAATTAAAGTCTAAAAAAGAATATTGCTGGAAATGCTGTATTTTGTATAGTAAATATAAACATGAACTTACTGCACCAGAAGCCTAATAAGACATATGATTTATGCTTTCAAAGTTGGCGCAGGGGGCTGTCATCTTGCAACTTTGTTAAACATCTTTGCAAGACCAAGACTGCGCACATGCTCGATGTGGTCTGGGCTTCGGTTGGGAGGTAAACCTTACGGATTGTCATTAATGATCAAACCGTACATGTCAAATAATATCTGCCAGAAGCCAATACAGCAAGACTGATTAATAATCAGAATATGCAGACTGCACTGGGTCTCCGGGTACAAATCTCTACACAGTCGCCAGCTGCCTTTACAGTGAAACAAACAGAGCTGCTCAAGGTCAGGGAAGTAAGGTGGGGGGCTCCCCCTGCTGTTTGAAATTATCATCGTTTCCCTGCAGAGCAGTTAGGTACCATCCGAAGTTTCCTATCTGCTGCAGTCAGAGCAAGTAAAACGAGAAAAAGAGAATCTTGTGCAGGAGTAATTTCACGTTACTTAATAAGGCAGTAATAAAAGCTTCCAATGTAGTATTTATATAGTATTGATATAGTCCTATCTCAATGTACCTGCATAGACCTCCCTTATGGTCCAGTTGTTGACCAGTGTGTGGCTCGGTTGTTTGGCAGCCTCACCGAACAATCGGACCTAATGTTGTATGCCCAGATATATTAATTTGTGGGTGTGGTCATTGCAGTGGGACAGTGTGAGCAATTGTGTGCATGATGTCACCCTTTGTTAGGTAATGCTTTGGTCTCTTGGAAGATACAAGCCACAGGATTGTAAGCTCTTGTGAGCAGGGCACTCTGTCCCATTTTTATTTTGTAACCCTTGTTTGTTACACTATTGCAATACCGCTGTTTGTTATAAATTAATGTTTAGTGTTGTGTAACTTACAGGCACTATATATAAATAAATGTATACATTTCAGTAAGTTAAAATCTTAGTTTTGCAGAATTGCATGTGATTTCATGCGGGGGAGATTTCAGCAGACAGCTTGGTTCTCCCGCTGGGGCTGAAAGAGTGATTTCATAGTAGTGATTTGTCTTTGCACCAGAGCAGAGCCAACAGCCGAGTGATTCCCAGAAGGCACCAGCAATAACATGCAAGTGGAGCACTTCTCACCAAAGCAACTGTTGTTATTGCTCAGAGTCATCCCTTGTGAACAGGCCAAAGCATTTTGATCTCTTAGCATTTCCTAAATGACTATTGCAGCATTTTCAGTGTGAATAGTTCCCATTTCATTCTGCTAAAACGTTTCCATTCCCAATATCCAGGTTATTCTCTTTCTATATTTGCCAACAAAGGAACTGAATCATTACTAGTGACAAGCCTAATATATCTCTGCCCTCAGATCTAGTCCAGGCCTAACCAGTCACTAGTGCTCTGTGTTTCTGTTTGTTTGCCGTTACAGCACTTTTCCGACCGCTGCATAATTTGTTCTGGCCAAATCCAGAAATACACTTTATTTCATTACAGCCTTCTGTTTCCGATAACCTTTTGGAAAATTACATTAGTCGTCTCTGGAGATTATGTGCTTTTTTTTTTCTTGATCATTTCCATATTGTGCAGAAGACTGTGTGATATGATCAAATAATCAAATATTCACTTTAATATAGGTTAGCCGGGAGGTCACAGCTACTAACCCAGCTGAGAATTGGTAGGATATTAAAAAACGTGGCTATTTTGAATGTGGCTGAATTAATATAGGTGTATCAGGCTATACAAGCATCTTGCTTCTATTTAATATAACCTTTGTTTTATATTGTTCTATAGTTTTCTAATATATAAGAAAACCCAGCAGTACATAAATTGTCTTTCAGTTTAGTATAATCTATTGGGCATATGTATTATGTTGTGTAAAATACAAGTATGGGACCTGTAATCCAGAATGGGGTTTTCTGGATAACAGACCTTTCCGTAATGTTTTTCTGCTAGAAAAGCATTTAAACATTAAGTGTCAGACTAATCAAGTTACAAATTTATAACCAGAGTGTGTTCGGTATTATATGTCATTAGGAGGGCTTACCGCTGTACATGGTGGGCCTGGGTGCACACGCCCCAGACCTTCAGCAAAGGGAGCAATCCAGGAAACTTGTAAAGAGGCTGGCACATGCCTGGAACCCACGAAAGTAGTGAAGCTGCAGTCAGGTTGTAAAAGGTTAAAAAGAACCATTCGCCTGTCGTGTTTCGTGTCCAAAAGACACATAGGCACTATGAGTAAGTGTCTTTTGGACACGAAATGCGTCTTGCAAATGGTTCTTAAATTTTGGATATAAATGTAAGCTTTTTAAAACCTTTTACAACCTGACTGTGGCTTCACTACTTTCGTGGTTTCCAGGCATGTGCCAGCAGACTAATCAAGGGTTGAAGTGAAAATATGAATTCGAATTTTGAAATTCGAATTTTCAAGGTTTATTTTAGTGAAATTTGACTAGGGAATAGTCCAAATTTGAGTTGTTGTTTTTTTAAAATTTGAAATAAATTTTCAAATGTATCATGTATTGGCCATTTAAGAATTCGAATTTGAAAATTTTCCACTTTAAGGCTAAGGCCAGACGGGGAGATTCGGGGGCGATCCGTCGCCTGGCGACTTCTCGCCGCGACTGATCGCCCCCGAATCTCCCCGAATAGCTAGGCATCGCTGCGCACCGGCGAGGCTTAAAAACGCCTGCGCTTATTCACATGGAGCGGCGCGATTTTTAAAATCGCTCAAAATTGCCTGGCGATCGCACCCGAATCTCCCCGTCTGGCCTAAGCCTAAACCTGCCAAATGGCTGTTTTAGCCTATGGGGGATATCCTGTGATCAATTTGGAGTTGTTTGCTGACATCCTGACATTCAAGATTGTTTTGGAAAAAACTTAGGTTTTACAGATGGACAACAACAAAAAAATCTGTTTTTAGTTTAAAGTATAGTATAGAACTAGGGCAGCGGCCCTTAACCTTTTCTGGCCCGGTTTTGAGGCAAATTTTTTTGCAAGGACCAGGGTTTGGTGTCGTAGGGGGGCAGCGGAAACTGCACGTCCAATAGTGCAGGACTGTCTACGGCCCAGTTCTGGGCCACAGCCCGACAGTTGGGGACCCCTGAACTAAGGTATATGTTCTTTTTACATCCTATCTAAGCAATTAATTGTTTTCTGTGATATTATGTCAGACTTTTTCCTGGGCTTGGGAATTCACACCCTTTGCAGGTAGGTGGTAGTGTAGACATACCATTGGCATTGTTTTCAGTACTGTACCTATTTTCATCATAAGTGGTCAGAACATAATCGGTCCTAGATCGTTGCTAGATTTTACTGGGCCCCACAGCAAAATAATTTTAGGACCCCCCAACATAACCAGAGGTTGTTGTTTTTTTTAACCAATATTTGTTGAAAATTGTTCATTAATTATGGCCTATACCTCCTGGGGCCCCTGCTGCCACAGGGTCTGCTTCCTCTGTACGCCCCTGCTAATAGAGGAGTGGTCCCCAACTTTTTTTTTACCCGTGAGCCACATTCAAATGTTAACGGTTGGGGAGCAACACAAGCATCCAAAACGTTCCTGGGGGTACCAAATAAGGGTTGTGATTGGCTATTGGCAGACTACAGGAGGCTCTTTTTGGTAGTACGCCTGGTTTTATGCAACCAAAACTGCCTCCAAGCCAGGAATTCAAAAATAAACACCTTCTTTGTGACCACTGGGAGCATCCAAGGGTTTGGTGACCAACATGTTTCTTCCAAGCCACTGGTTGGGGATCACCATCTTAGAGTAATGCTATCTACTGCTTGCAGAACTTTACTAGCTAGTTTGTGTAACCTTGCCTGAGCACTAGTGAAGCCATGATATGGCAGTGAAGTTATTTTGATTAACTCATCTGGCTTCAAAGAGATCCTTAAATCCTCCATCCCCAAGGACTCTGCTGAAACAGAGACTTCTAGTCCACAGTATTTCTAGTTCGCAGTCATTACACACACAGCAATGAAAGGGAGGAGGGGATGAATTTGACATCCCATGTGGCATTTACAAAAGATAAGGCTAAAACCATTGCTTCATATGACAGTGAGGGAATTAAGCAGTGCACATCATAATGCTTCTGCCTTGGGGCCACCTAAGAATAGTGTTTCTTCCGTACGTGGGTAAAATCTGAATTTGCAAATTAACAGTAACATGCCTTTCATGAATAACAGATGGAGTCATTTGTGAATTCTACCTTTGCTGAGTAAATCTGAATTTGCAAATTAACAGTAACACTCCTTTTGTGAATATCAGATGGAGTCATTTTTGAACTCTACCTTTGTTCTCCCCATACTGTAGAACATGCTGAATGTAGGAACGGTAGTTACATTTGATGTAATGGCAATATTTGCTGTGCCCCCTACTTTTTTGCAATTATAGAACATCTATAATATTTTATTTGTGCATCAGAAGGTGCCTGAGTGTTGCTTACCAGTGAGCTAGAGAATCTTCTGCTAAAAAAGACGTATCATGCTTGGCTCTGTAAGTGGCGGCTAATGGTGTAGCTGTCAGTTGGTTGAGAACTATTTATTTGGTACCTGCATTTTCCTTTAACCAAAATTAAATTTTCTTCTAATGGGCAGTATTAAATCAGGTAAACATTTTGCAGTAGACGCCACCATTCACTTTGTCTCCTGCTGGAAATTCAAACCATGCTTGTTATTTGTGTCCTGTGTGGGATACTCTGGCCGTAATCACTACTTGGAAGTATTTAGGTATTCGTCAACAGTCAAAACACAAACCACATAGTTAGATTTAATGTCAGCAACTGCATTCAAACAGAGCCCAGTCTGCAGTGCCCAAGTGGGATGTAGGGTAGGGGCGCCCTTTGAAATCTAATGTAGGCATGGTAGGTCAATTGTTTATGGAGCTGCGTGAGTTAGGATTTGTGTATGTATTTATTATAAAATTAAACAAGGAGTTTTCACAAATAATGATATCACTATGTGGGGGTTGGCAAAGTAATCATGTAAACTGTTTTTTAAATGAATTTTCATGCATTGAATCCAATAAAGCATTGTTCCCAGTGGCACAATTAACATGAAAATAGCCTAATTCTTGGTTGGTTTTGGCCAAACAGTAACTCGGGAGGAAAGCATCTTCAGAACATCATTCAGTCATGTTTCTACCTCTGCTGTAGTTAAACAGTAAACAAAGTTCTGCTTGAGTTAGAGTCCAGTCAGGCTGGAAATAGGACAAGATCTGCATTTCAATAAATATGCCCCAAGCCATCCCAGCCAGCTCCTGCATAGCAGTGAAACAACTGAATAATAATAAAAATGTCTTTAAATGGTAATATTTTATGTAGAAATAAGAATATTACAAGAGATATAGTTTTTGTATTTACTGCTCTCCTCTAGATGTTCCAGGGTCATTCAATAAGAAACATAGAAATCTATCTATCATGTCTGGACCCCACTCCGCTATAGCTATTGGGTGTTCTTTCAAATTGTGTGACATCAAGACTAATTCATTCAGCTAGGTTTCAACTAGGTTTCCTGAAGTTCCTTCCTTCGCCCACTCCTCTTCCCATCAGGATGGCTTCCTTCATCAGATTAATAATTTATACCAATTTTCTCATGCAGTTTGAATCAACCAGGCAGATTTACTTATCTCTGCTTCATATTTCCCATTTGCTCTAATGTCGCTTGGTTTGAAGAGTTTTCTTATGCAGGAGATGAATCTGTATTTTTCCCTCCATTACAAGATGCATATTGTCCAATGTCTCTCTAACAATTCCTTCACTTCACTAAAATGTTGTCGAGCAGACATCTTTGTTAGCATGCCCTCCCCAAAAAAAGTGCTTACACATTAGCACTAATATTCTCACCTTTACAATACAGATTGGATAAGGGCCATTATAATCCAATCTGACTATCAGTTGGCCAAATTGGACAATAATCTACTTATTTGACGTGTATATATATATATATATATATATATATATATATATATATATATATATATATTCCAAATTAGGAAAACGGGGCAGGCAGTTTTCACCTGGACAGCCCTCCTGAAAAACATACTGTCCAGGTCAAAACCGTACAGGTGGCAACCCTACATTCCACTGAGCTGGTGCAGCTTTCTGCTTCTTTAGGTGTTGACCTCTTAAAATGGTCTCAACTGTTCCACACAAACCCATTCTGACACATAACTTGAGTTAATGAGAAAAGTAGAGCGTTTGCTCCTTGGGTCAGCATTTTATTAGCATATAACCAGTGAAATAGTGGATGCCTGTCCTTGCTTTGTGATGATTACTTTTGCATAATTTGCAGTTCTGTAGAACACTCCTAATAGTAGTAAATATGTAAACTGTAAATATGTTGAAAATTTTTGTTTACAGCACAAAAAAATGTTGACTGATAGAACACTTGATTTATAGGGTAGCGGAGCAGTACTCCAATAGGGATTAATTCATTTTTCTGAACTCATAAGGCAGGCAGGGCAATGTACTGTTCCATTAACACATGGCAGCAACAAAGACAGTCTTTCATCATGAAGCAGCTCCCTTGGGAGTAGACTTTCTAAATATTGATTCACATGTCCTGAACCCTGAACAAGTGCATGGCTGGTTTTAGATCTAGCTCTAATGTGGAGTCCTACTTATCATAGGCACGTACAAATACAGTGGCGGGACTTATTACAACATTATGGTATACTTTCATATTTATAAAAATGTTCTATTCTCTTTATTCTTCTTTTCTTCTTATTCTGTTCCAGTGTTTGGCACATTGTCCTTTGTCACTCTGTCGTAAAAAAATAAAAAATCCCAATTCATTGCAAAAGGTCCGTTACAGTATTTGGTTTAACAACTATAGTGAGACAAAGAATTGCTCCAAGGCCTTTTCTAGGCTATTAAGGAGAATAGCTGAGCTATCCAACAACCCATAATAGAGTTGGAACAAGATTTTACCATTAAATTCGTGACATGAAACTTGATAGTTCCTGTGATTTTTAAACTTGGCTGTCACCTGCTAATAGTTAAGGCCTTCTATACAGAATAGAAAAGCATGGAAGTTATGTTTGATCCTTCAGAGGGAAGATGGAGTGAAGGATTACATAGCAAAGAAATATATCTATCTACAGCGCTGTTTGTATAAGAAAATAATAAGACTGGGGGAAAAAAATTACATTCAAGCCTTTCACTTGACTATCAATTATTGTATTGCAACCCCCGAAGCCCAAGGAAGGTAATAGACCCTGCAGTAGCCCCTGGGTATCTGTCTTGCTAAAGAGTTAAATATACAAGGTAAAATAAGGTCGCTGTTTGAAATTCTTCCCCTAGCATGTAAGCTGTAAGGAAACCTTTATACAGCAATGATTGTATTGTCTTCCTGCTGCCAGTGTAGTAAGCTCTTCTAAATATTTTTATTATTTGTATGACTCTGGCACTGTACTGTCTCCCTTATAGTGAATGTAAAAGTGAAGTGATTAGAAAGAACTGAGGATAAACTTGAAAAATGAATAGCTTGGAATCTATATTGTATACAATAACATGTAATTAACATATTTTGTTTAGCGTTTAATGTTTTAGAGTATGTTCTTTTGTGACTGTGCCATTCAGATTGGAGGTATATTTTGGTCCTTCTGTGACATGCTATTATTATTTGTTCACTTTCACGATGAGTAATACAAGAAGCTCTTCATCTAAACACCTGCAGAATGCATCTTCCTTCGCAAACATCCATTGCCAGCCTAAATTGCCTCCCTAAAATACAGAAATTGGTATAAAAGCCTAGATGTACTATTTATTTAAAAGACTTTAATGCAATACAAAACTACTGCTCTTAGTACTGTAGATAATCGAGGTTTGGTGATAGAAAGTAGACATTGACATTTTTGTCCTGTCTAATATGTGCTGTATGCTGAATCTCGATTATACCTGGTATTATACTTGCTCGCTAAGTAACTAGAAGAAGCAGTTGGTCAGATATGTTCTTACTGGGATAGGTGGCAGATGGAAGAAACAGCTGTGGGAACTGGTAGACTCTCCCTTAAAGGAGAAATCTACCTTTAAATAAAAAAAAACCCTACCCTACATAGACCCCGCTCCCTGCGCCACCCCAGCCTAGCTGATTTTTGATATTTGACAAAGGGCATGTGAGCCCGAAACATGTAGTTCACGGCAGTTCCAATAAAGGAAGATTTCAGCATAGCTCTGCGCCTCAAGCGTCCTCCATCTTTTTTGATACTCGTCTATAATTGTGGTCTGAGCAGGAGCCCAGGAGGTCTGCACAATTGAGGAATAATTAACTGCTTTATCTGGTACAACTGAAAACTCTTATTTACTAGCTGTTACCCCTGTTAAATGCCCCTAACTCTTTACTGACCCCCCTGGTGCAGATTCAGGGCATCGTAGGTCATGGGCGCCATCTGCTTCTATTTGGTAAACTTTGGGAAGTGAGAGACGTATCAGCGCATGCGTAGTTGGAGCAATTTTTTGTTTTGTGACAATTGTACATTGGAAATGGAAATTGCTGAAGTGAAGGAAGACCCAAGGGTTTTTTAATTAAGGGTTGAATTCTCCTATAAATGTATGTGGTCTTTCCACTTTATGAGCACTTACTGGCAACATTAATTTATCTGTGCAGTGTAGCCTTGTAACTTGAAATAATTATTTCATATGGGGCTCTAAGATGAATATATATATATTAAAGCTATTAAAGGCTGATCTTTTATTCTGGATGATTACAGTTGCGGTCGGTTCTCTTTAGATGTATGGCAAAATGACATTCAATGGAAGAAGGTTGACCCATCTTAAGCTGGCCAAAGACGCAGAGTGTTGAGTGTCCCGACACTTGTCATGCCATGCCGATCAGTCGTTCAGTCGATACGAAAAGGTTAAAACAGTAGTTTCCAACCTTTTTTGGTTTGGGGACCAGTGTTGAGGCAAAATATTTTTCAAGGACCGGGTGGGGGGGCTCAGGGAGGTCGGTAGCAGGGTCGGGAGGGGGGTAATCGTCCAATTCTGGTGCGACCGGCGTCCATTTTGGTGCACCTTGTAAAGGCTCTGCGGCCCACTCCAGGACTGTCCCCGTGGTTGGGGACCCTTAGGTTAAAAGATTTCTCTTGCTGCCGATCATATCTTCATGTATTGCGAATCTGACAATTTTCAGTGGGAGACAGCTTTGTCGGACATAAACTTTGGTACGATTGCTGAATGGTGAATCTGCTGATCTGTTCTTTTAATACTTTATTTGCTGTGAATGGTCAGTGGCAGGTCGGTAGAACGTGTACGATTGGGTCTTTGTGTCTATGGCCAGCTTTAGATACAGAAACAAAGGTCCACAAACAACCAGTTGGATGCACTTCTGGTAAAAAAGATTTATTGCAGCAAGCTGCTGATGACCTAATGCGTTTCGGGAACAAGTCCCTTAATCATAGGTTTAACATATGACCTTAATTAGGGTTGGTTGGATAGAGTGTTGCTTTTGATTAGACACAAAGCATGTCATGGCTTGCATTCAGAGTGTTTGTTACAAAACCTGATGTATACATCTTATTATTCCATCTGTGTTTGATGATCACCAAATGTACGAGCGACCTTGCTCAAATGTGTTCTCATCTACCGCTGCTTAATCAACCATTTGCAAAGGGTTCATGGCAAGGGCAAATAAAGGGAAAATCATTGTCTGGCCTCGATATTAATATATGTCTATCATCTTCTGTTTGTAACCTTGAATTGGAAGCCCCCATTCTGCCCTATCTTCATATTCCATATATTTTAATTCACAGTGGCATCCAGAGCCCTTTGCAAGGTTATCTCATGTGAACCTCACTGCTTGGTTGCTCTTACGTTGCTCATACGTCATCCCATACTTTGCACTGGTCACATCCGGAATGGAGGAAGAAGGAATGGAGGATAAGTTAGATACATGGCTTTGGATGTACCACTCATAGACCATTTTTGATGCAGTTAAATTACACCTCCTATAACTTACCTGATTTAAATAATGATTTACAGGCATTTGTGAGGCGGTATGTATTTTTCTTGTCCCATGTTGAAAGAGGGCATTTTTTTGTTTCGTTCCTTGCACTGCTAATTGTTTAAGAAGCATGGAATATAGGTCACAGCAGATGCTGCAGGAGGGTGATGGCGTGTTTGCTCAGTTGTAACTAAATCCTCCATCATACGCACATTGGGGCATATTTATTATGCTGTTTTAAAACAAAAAAGCCACATATTGCAGGCATCGCTGTGTAAAAAAATGGCAAGTTTTATACTGATTTTCGGCAGCCGTGTGCCTCCACATATAAATCCTCCATAACTATAAGCAGCTGCTTAAAAATGCATACGGGAAAATACGGTGATCATCCATCGTGGCGTTTTACACGTTATTTTCTAAAGCAGTGGTTCTCAGCCTGGGGGTCGGGACCCCTTTGGGGGTCGAACGACCCTTTCACAGTGGTCCCTTAAGGGGTTCCAGGAGCAGGTTCATCTCTCTCCCCACTAACCCTGGTGCAAGGTTGTAGCTATCCGGGTGTTGGTACTGGGAGTTGTAGTTCAGTAACCTGTGTAGGGAAGCCAGTTGCACTACAACTTTCTATATCCCCTTAGTAGGGACCGCCATACAGCTCTCCCTGCCCATTTAAAATTTGTAAAATTAACATGGTAATTGGGGTGTGGCCACAAAATGGTTGTTGCAAATTTTTTTTTGCTATACTACGCACGGAAAACAAACCTTTATGCAGTCACGCTGTCTCCTGTACTTTCCTAACAATCCCCTCTGGGCTGGCAACGAAAATATTTTTATATTTTATGGTTGGGGGTCACCACAACATGAGGAACTGTATTAAAGGGTCTCAGCATTAGGAAGGTTGAGAACCACTGTTCTAAAGAGACTTCCGGTAGCACTTGCTGCTTGAATTTTCCCCATTGTCTTTAATAAAGAGAGAAGCAGCGTAGAATAATGGCGTCAAATCTGGCATTTAGATGGCGTGCAATTAATTAATTTGCCATTTATTTTAAACAGTGTTTTGTACCATTGTTTCAGTGATCTTCATTTTACACAGCAAAAAATTGTGTGTCAACCACAGTTTCTAGTCAAATAGAAGGTTTGGGTGCTCTGTAAGAGCTTGGGACCTGGGGTTTTCCAAATAATGGGTCTTTCCGTAATTTGGATCTTCATACCTCAAGTCTACTAGAAAATCATGTAAACATTAAAATAAACTCAATAGACTGGTACAAAATAAATGTTTTTTAGAAAAAGGAAATTTTTTAAAATGTTGATTAATTTATTATAATGTAGTCTATGGGAGACGGCCTTTCCTTAATTTAGAACTGGATAACGGGTTTCCAGATAACAGATCCTATACCTGCATATATAAATATAATCTATATTGTAATGCAAAAAAACGAAAGATATATATGCATACAATCTTAAATTACATATGTAGAACCCTCATGCAGGTATAAGATCCGTTATCCGGAAACCCATTATCGAGAAAGCTCTGAATTACTGAAAGGCCATTTCCCATAGACTCCATTGTAATCAAATAATTTAGATTTTAAAAACATTATTTCCTTTTTGTCTGAAATAATAGAACAGTTACTTGTATTTGATCCCAACTGAGCCTATTGGGTTTATTTCATGTTTACATAATTAAAAAGCAAGACTAATGAGAAATCTGGATAGGGCGAGTCATGTTGTCTGTGCAAATAGACCCCACAGTCCTCTAGAGTGAAATTCCGCAACTCTTCAATCATTTCTATGGGATTTTGAAAGGAGAACTAAACCCTAAAAATGAATAGGGATAAAATGCCATATTTTATATAATGAACTTATTGCATCAGCCTAAAGTTTCAGCTTATCAATAGCAGCAATGATCCAGGACTTCAAACTTGTCACCAACTTGGAAAGTGTCTGTGACACTCACATGCTCAGTGGGCTCTGAGCAGCTGTTGAGAAACTAAGCTTAGGGGTCGCCACAAATTATCCAGCAGAAAATGAGGTTTGTCTGTAATATAAGCTGATGCTACAGGGCTGATTATTACATTCTGATGGGGAGCTACTGGGGCATCTTTGGAGACACAGATCTTTACTGCTAATTAAGGGCTGTGGTTGCCTTGGGCTGGTACAGAAGCACAATGTACATAATGTACAACATTTCTAGCTACTTCTTTATTTAAGCCTTCGTGCGCCTTTAAAGAGTATCTATCAATGGGTGAAAGGGAGAGTTCATCTTTTGATAAATACGCCTATAGAAATTAATGCAGAGTGTTGGAATTTCACTCTAGCTGATTTGTGACTTCTCCTGCTCCGGGGCCAACACATTTTGTTCCGGGTGCAGGCAGGGAACTGATTTGAGTGGCAGGCTGATTGTCGGCTTGCATTTTCCACAGGCTGAGAATCAACCCAGCGTGACTGTAGCCTTAAAGGCTAACATACTGTAATTGGCATTGTATCAAGTTTTTCTATAACTACTAAAAACGTTTTGGCCTGAAAAATATATTTATTCTTGACCTTCAAAATAATCATTTCATTTTGCTTTTTTACTACTTAAATGTATCTATAACATTTTTAAAGGTGCATTTTAGTTGTGCACTGCCATGTAATCACCATAAGCACTTTAAACCACCATAAGCACTTTAAACCCAGGGAAGTAAATTTGTGAGTGAAGCAGCTGGATAGTTTAATTATAGTCTGGGTGGCCTTTTAAGGATTATAGTAGTAGTGGGGGCAAGAGGGAATGTCCATGACAGCTGTGTCCGTCAAGCACTGGAGTACTAAGTGGCACAGGGGAATGTGGAATAAGTTCCTATTCTGAAGCAATTACATTTGGGAGCCCAGATATTTTAACCTTTTTTTCTTTACTAGAAATACTATTAAAGATACGCTACACAACCCATGTTGGCTTTAGTAACATTTTACAGTTTCCTTTTTTTTTCTTTATTAAAGGGGAACTGCTCCCAAAAAAAAAACTTTCTCACAATGAAAGAAAAAGTTATTCTATATACCTGTTAAGAATAAATAGTGGTTTAAAATCTGTTTTGTGAATTACAAATAAATTCAGTTGTTGCTTATCTGTTTCTGTACTATAAGTCATTTGTCCTGCAGGTCTGTTAATCAGCTGGCATCTGCTACATTGTTTCAGGAGCCATCACAACTTGAGAGCAGTTACATATATAACTTTTAATAAAGTTTTCTTTCATTATGATTGGGTGGGGTTCCATTTATTAAAATTGCCTAAATACTGGTGATGCTTCTAATATAGTGTGGTCAAATGATATAAAGCACGTGTCTAGAAGACACTGTTTATGATTGAAAATTGTGCCCCCCTATTAAGTGATTCATGTAATAAAGCATCCCTCTGCCTCATTATTCTTTGGCATATAGACTAGGGATCTGCTGCACTGTGCATCATGGCTAACAACCCAAAGGGTCTGCACCCCTATCCCTTTGCCCCCTACCTTATTACACGTGGACTAAGTTGTGTTGAAGGGACCTGATTTAAATGAATGTCCATTTTTCTGTATGTACTGAAAGGTACATAGATAATAGATTATTAGTGCCAGGCAGGGGGGAGCTCATTCATGAATAAGGCACAGGTAGTGACAATTATAAGGCCATGTGGGCTAAAACCCCAATTCTCCTTTGCAATGATGGGCCCTTCTATGTTTTTTTTTTTCTTTTTTAAAGGATCTATACATCGTTACAGGAATAGTTTTTAAAAAGAAAGGGGGGGGGGAAGTTTACCGGAAAAAAACTACTACAAGGGAGAACTTGCGCCTTATCTGGGGTTGATTTTAAAATGGATCTTGGCAGTATAAACAGAAGAAAACTTTAGCAAAAGCATTTATATGAGTAGAAAATGGCAATGAGCAATTTCAGTATGTGCACGACTATAGTGAATCAAAACTAAAAAACTGTGTTGTTTGAAATAATCAAGTCCCTGTTGAAACCCATACGTTTGTTTTTCTACGTACAGACTGAGATTCACACTTAGAGGCAAATTCTACTCTAATTCACTAAGATGTCCATTTTACTGAACGTTACCTATTGTGCTAGACTTTACTTCGCCAGAGTTAGACCTGGCGGAGTTCAATACAATAGATAGGAGATTGAAAAAGTCCCAAAAAAACGCTTTATTTGAGTTATTAAAGGTTTCCTGGGCTTGGGTAGTGTAATGTAGTGGCTGCAACTTATACGTCTGTTATTATTTAACTTTGCACCGTATGCAAATTAGGCATCGCTAGCGTAACTTCACTTTGCCTGACAAAGTAACTGTAGCGCAATTTTGCTACCGTTCATCTCCCTGAGTGCAACTTCCCATTTTATTGAATTTGCGTAGCCCTGGTGAAAGTGCGCTGAACGCTAGCGAAGCCAACGCAACTACACAGGTTAGGGAATTTGCCCCTTAGCAGGCAGAATAGGGAAAGCCAAGATGTGTGTTTTACTTAATGTGCTGAAAACAACATTTTTTGTGCAGTTTGGAGAAGGTCTCCAAAAAAGTATTCTTCTCTATTAACCCTTTCTCCTACAATTTTTTTGTCTTACTTCATCTAGAAGTTCTTTCTCCCTTCTTCCAACCTCTCCTTTCAGTGCTCTCCTTATATTCTTCCACTTGCTCTTCATGTTTCATCAATCTCTTTCACCACTTTCATACAGTTTTGGGTCAAGCTTAGAATAAAGTTAATGTTGATGTGGTTTGGCCCCAGGCCCGGACTGGCAATCTGTGGGTTAGGGCAAATGCCAGATGGGCTGCTATATGGTGCCATAGAAAGTCAGTATTTAGTGGGCTGGTGGGGACTGTTTGGGCCTTTATGTGGGCTGATTGGGCCTCTGTGTACCTGAAATGCCAGGGCCTATTTTGATTCTCAGTCCAGTCCTGTTTGGCCCTGCTGGGGGAGGGGGGGATATTTCATTGGCCATAGGATAGGGATTGCAATTCATTTTCATTCGTTGTCACATGGTTCTTTCTCTTTGGACTGTTCTTCAGCAGGGGGTGAATGCTGCTGGAAAAGATACTGAGGTAGAGGCCCCAGTAAGAAGATTAAGGAAACTCAAGCCTTTTGTGAAATTTGAGGTCTCACACTGCACAGAAAATCTTATAAAATGCCCATTCAGCAGTCCTAGATCTTGTTTTATTGACCTAATTGATCATTTGTTTTCAAATCTGAATTGTGCCACGTATACTTGGCATCTCTGAACATATTAATTGCCCACTCCATAGTCCCTGCATTGTGCGCAAGCTGCCACACGGCTTTCATCTCTTATGCTTATTGTATGATATAAAATATCCATTGGGTTAGAAAGATTGTTGTATTTCTGTTGTTAGAATGTAATTCGACCTGTTCATCATGTTACTCACTTGCAATGTTGTTCATTAGCCTGCTGTTCGAAAAGGAAATGAGCTGTGATGTGTCTTAAATGAGCAGTTAGCTGCAGATTTCCAGCAGCAGGTTTCCATACAACTTTGCCAAACTTAACCTGATAGGGTTCCAAAATGAAATCTAAGGAAACAGCATTTCTGCACCAGGTTTTTTCAATTTTCATGATGAGTTTTATTTGTTGTTGCAGACAATATGTAGATGGGCAGGGTCATATGAAACTCAATAAATAAACATAATTTTTTGTATAGCTCCAGCAAGTCATGCAGCGCTTTACAGTGATGCATAACAAACACGGTTCCTACAATAAAAGATTAAAGAAGGGTTATGGAATAAAGCAGCAAGGTTAGAAGGTCTTATCGCTAATCTTTTCAGTTTACATTGTAATACATTATTGCAGACCCTCTCATATTCAGCTTCATGTTCTTCAACCACTGGTTGAATAACAAAGATATAAAGAATAAAACGGTCATTAGGGTAGACTTGTTATTTCAGAGTGCATTTAGATGAGCTTCTATTGCTTGGCATTATATGTGTATGGCTTTAGGGTAGTGGCACACAATGCTATTCGGGGGATTGCATCTTCTTCGGGCAACTAATCTCTCCACAATGCCTTACCACCTCCTAGATTGTAAATAGCCAGCGGGATGGCACTCGGATCACTTTGATTTCTGAAGTCGCAGGCAACTTCAAAAAATGAAGCCATCTGAGTGCCAATGTGGGGAGATTAGTTGCCTGAAGAAGAAGCGATTTGTCACTGGGCGACTAATCTCCCCCAAATAGCATTGTGTGCCACTACCCTTGTAATGTGCTCTGGAATGTGACCCTATTCTGTGCAATTTTGTAGGGCTGAATTGCTCATGCAAACTTTCTATGTAGGTGATAATAGACCTTAGAATATGGCTTCCCATTCTGTTCTAACGTGACACAAGAAATGGCTAGGGCAGTGATCCCCAACCAGTAGCTCACGAGCAACGTGTTGCTCTCCAACCCCTTGGATGTTACTCCCAGTGGCCTCAAAGCAGGTGATTATTTTTGAATTACTGGCTTAGAGGCAAGTTTTAGTTGCATAAAAAACAGATGTCCTGCCAAACATTCTCTCCTGTAGGCTGCCAGTCCATATAGGGGCTACCAAAAAGCCAATCAGAGCTCTTATTTGACATCCCCATGGACTTTTTCATGCTTGTGTTGCTCTCCAACTCTTTTTTAAATTTAAATGTGGCTCACGAGCAAAAAAGGTTGGGGACCCCTGGGCTAGGGTAATATATTAGAAAGGGCATAATTTGTCCAGGTGTTCTAACCCATAGCAACCAATCAAATTTTCTCTTTCAAGCATCTGCCGAGTTAATGCTGTGGGCTGATTAATTTCTATGAACGAATAGACCCAGCAGAAAGAGAGCAGGAAGAACTTCAGCCAATATATACTTTCCGACTGGAGTAAATCAAATTTAGGCAGTCGGTTAACGTCAAATTTGAGTTTACTGTTCCTTTAAACCATTTAAACAATGCCATTGGGATGCACCGAATCCACTATTTTGGATTCGGCCGAATCCTTCCCGAAAGATTTGGCCGAATACCGAACCGAATCCGAACCCTAATTTGCATATGCAAATTATGGGTGGGAAGGGGAAAACATTTTTTACTTCCTTGTTTTGTGCCAAAAAGTCACGTGATTTAGCTCCCTGGCCCTAATTTGCATATGCAAATTAGGATTCGGATTCGGTTCGGCCAAGCAGAAGGATTCGGCCGAATCCGAATCCTGCTGATAAAGGCCGAATCCCGAACCGAATCCTGGATTCGGTGCATCCCTAATTTTTAAGTCACTGAGAAACAGGATTTCATACATTCTGGTTTTTTTTTGAAGGTCATGGCTTTAAGTCACAACGATGTGCAGTTCTATTTTACTCAGCTAAGACTTATCTATTTATTTTCTTATTATATTGGCTATGCCAAAATAAGCAGGAGAAAAGCTCTCAGTAGGAATCCCAAGGCATGAAGACCTTTTCTCTCTGACTTGCATGCATCATGAGCCATTACTCCCTGGTTTTCATTCTGTTGTATTGCAGGCTTCAGATGTTAATCTCACCAGTGCAAGGAGCTTGAATTAAGTTTAATATAGGAATATCATGTATTGAGAAGACACGTAAGCCTCAGCTTTTGAGTTATTGGATGCGCATAAGGAAACTGAAATAGGCAGATATTGCAAAGGAAATAGCAGATGTTCTTCTGTAATTAAGTTGAAAAAGAGAATTTATGTTGAAAACCCTGTACATTTATGCATTGTCCATTTACATTGGAAAAGGGATTTTGGAAATAAAAAGAGGGACAAAAAAGTTGCTGCACTTCGTACTGTGAAATTTTTGACCACACCCATTTTTGTGGCCACACCTCCTAATTACCATGTTCATTTTACAAAATTTGGTAGGTAATGAAAGTTTGAAGTTATTTGTGTTTTTTTTTTCCAGTTATTATGAAGGTGAATTGCCCTTTAAGCTGTGACTAACTTTTTCCCAAGGGACCTGTCATCTTATATGGTTACAATTATTTATTTGCTTATCTAGAAAGTGTTACAAACGTATCTTAGCTTCTGCTGTGGCTGTTCTGGGGTCTCTGCCAAAAGCCAATTAAGTTAGAAACTTTGTTTCTTTTTCTGGCTGTTCAGTGCAGAGAAAAACAGGACTTTCTAGTACAAATGAGGGACTGCAAATTGAATTGTCAAGAGGGACTGTTCCTCTAAAAATGGGACGGTTGGGAGGTATGGTATGGGACCCATTATCTGGAAACCCATTATCCAGAGAGATCTAAATTACGGACAGGCCATCTCCCAAAGACTCTTTTTCTCTTTAATAATAATAAAACAGTAGCTTGTACTGCATCCAAACAAATATAGAATTAGTCCTTATTGGCAGCAAAACCAGCCTATTGGGTTTATTTCATGTTTACATGACATTATAGTATACTTAAGGTATGAAGATCCAAATTACAGAAAAATCCCTTTTCCGGAAAACCCCAGGTCCCGAGCATTCTGGATCACAGGCCCCATACCTGTATTGGATCGGAAAATACGAATGCTTAAATGCTGAGATAAGGGGAAACAGTATGGTCGCTTTAATGAAGGCTATAGATTTATTGCCTACATGCAAATTAAATTAAAGTGCCAAGCGTACACTGAAGTGTAATTAGGTTAGTACAGACAAGCAGGATTCCAAACAGCAGAACTCCAGCAGGGGGGACACGTAATTGCATTGGCATATTGTGAGAGCATATTAAACCTGGTCATAGAGCTGTTGTCATATAGAACAGCCAAAGCATGAGTGAAAAGGCTGGACAATATGCAGAAGAACTTAGCCGAGCACGCACGTACTTTTTTTTTTTTTAAAGAGCTTTTTCCTGCTTTTGTCACTCCTCGCTTCCCGTAAAGCGATAGGTTCTTTCCTGTGCAAAGACGTATATTTTTGTAATCGTGCTCTACTAAAATTGCTTCTGTAGTCATAATCAGATTTCAGTTCAACATTCATTTTTCCAATCATAGCTTGCTAAAAGCCTTCTGTGTTCTTAATCAGATTTTATTTCAGCAGCTATCAGGAAAGAGCAAACATTCTGGCTCTGTTGAGTGAATCCAGTCATATGTCTCCGCAGTGGATTACAGGGAAGGATTTTTTGTTTAATGGGGAGTGCTGACTGAGCCAGTTGTTAGGCTACAAGTTGGAAAATGCCTATAGGACATGTGTAGTTATTATTTGTATAAAATACCCCAACTTCTGCTTAAGTTGATTGATAAATCGTTGCTGCTGTTTTTTGTTCCTTGGCAGTCTCAGCTGGTTGGAGTTGTGTTACAGTAGCAGTCAATGTTTTGGAAGCTGAGGGGATGCTGAAATATTCCCAATATACAGATATATATCCCAGTGCCTAGGTTCTAGTTGTAGGATATCGCTATAGGACCCACTGTGCCTATCTTTCTTACCGTATGTCTTGTTTTTTTTAGAGGATGTTCATTTAAGCAATTCTAGCGATGAATTCTTTTCTCCACTGTTGGAGGCAAATTTCAAATGTTTGATGGCATGACATTATCCTTTAACAAATACATTTGCCCAAGGATATTTTTAAACTATCTCTCTAGGCTTCTGTTAGAGTCCTAGGGGCAAATTCATTAATTCATTAAATTCAATTAGTCCAGACAAAAAGATTCGGGGAGATTCGTCGCCCGAACCACTTCCCCCTGCCTTCCAGCTGCTCCAGTGAAGAATCACTTGCGCCTATTCACACGTGGCGCTGCATTTTCCAAAATCGCTCGAAATTGACTAACGAGGCAACTTTGAGTGACTTTGGAAAACGCAGCGCTGCGTGAGAATTGGAGCAGGCAATTCTTCATTGAAGCAGCTGGAAGCCAGGGGGAAGCAGTTCGGGGAGATTAGTAGTCCCAAAGAAGAGGCGATTAGTTGCCAGGCGACAAATCTCCCTGAATCTTCCCGTGTGGCCTAACCCTAAAGGGTGAATTTTTGCTTGCAAAGGCTTCGCTACACTTCACGCCACCAGGCACAAATTCACTACCATTACACTAATTCACTAAAATGGGAAGCTGCGTCACTGCAGCCGAAGGCTGGCAAAGTCCCACTAGCATTAATTCGCCAGCGTGAGCATTTCATAGCGAACTTCCTCTAATATTCGTATCTGCCTAGGGAAACTTCGAAAGGACAGTTACGCTTAGGTTGGGTACATACAGTATAGGATATATATATATGTCTTTATTAGAGATGCTGGTGGCCACTTATTACAAATGTCCAAGGAAGCAAAATAAATATAAAAGAGATCCTCTAATGCCCTAGACATGAGCCCATCCTAAAACAAATGTGGCATGCCCTCAAATGGTTGGAAAAAAAGTTAACACAAAAATCTTTAATAGTAAGAACTTTTGAAGTTTAAAGAAGAAGGAAAGCTGCAGAGGCCATTTATTAATAATAGATTAGCCACAACAGTGCAAGCTCTAACACTGTATTTATTCTGCAGAATGCTTTACCAGAGTAGAATTACTTTGAGGGTTTAATGGTGTATTCATATAGACATTTATGATTAAGCCTACTTTATTTTAGCCTTTCCTTCTCCTTTAAAGTATAAAAAAGCCAGCTTTTTTTAGAACTTTTATCACTTTCCTTCTCCTCTACTCCTACTGCGAATTTTTGCTAGACATGACCACTTCGACCTTTAGTAAGTCTGCCCCTAATGTTGGTGAATGTTACTTGAGATGTCCAGTTTAATTTTTGATTCAACCCAACCCAAAATGAATACAGATACAAACACTATTTTGCAGAACATGGAGCGTAATTGAGGTAGTGGCCAGGGCTGTAACAGGGTGGTGTTTTGGGATATATGTTTACATGTGTAAAGTCACCTGGAACAGTCCTGCTACTGCCCTTCTATTGAAGTGAACCTCTTGTTTAGCGTTGGAAGTTTTACTTCATCTGAAACTGAACCAGTGGGTTACTGTAGATTTAATATATAGTTGCAGGTGCAGTTGTCATCACAAATTAGGGAATAATTCATTTTACTATTCGTTTTCTCAGCAAATGTTTCCTAGTAATAAAAAAACCACAGTCCATAAATATTCATTTTGAATTGAGCTTCACCTTGAATTCAAATTTAGATGGGGGGAGTATTGATAAAAGAGCTACCCATGAGGACATGAAACCCTATATACATTAAGCAAGAAGAGACCAAGTGCTAGGGGAGGCAGGCTGTACGAGTGCTCTGTTAATGTAAGGAGGCTCAGAAAGCAGGTGTTGCAGCATATGTCTGTAAGGAACAAAAACAAGCTAATGTATGCCCCCACTGAACTTACTGAATTGTGCTAAATGCAGTCACAGTCCTACTCTGACATAGTAATAACAGGCCTCTAGAATGCTCTAATAATAACAGCTTGTTAGTTCCCACTAAGTGACCTTTCTCTCAGAAACGCCACAAACTAAAAACAAATCAAGAGTAGCGCTGATAAATTAGAAACCTCATTTGACTTGGGCCATTTGTATAAGTGAAAAGAAATATAAAGTAATACACTGTTTACTCTAAGACCTCACTTATTCAAAGGAATAATCTGTTCTTCAGATCAAACTGAATGCATTTTGGGACCCAACTGTTAAGCTGTTGATTGTATAGCACATAATCTATCATGCATATACAACATAGTCACTATTTATCATGTATTGATTTGTTTGTTAGAGAAGGAAGTGTGCCCATGTTTGCCAGATGCACAAATCAATCGGCTCCATCTACATATGTCATTGGTTATCCCTGGCTATCTGGCTTTTGGCAGCAATGTTGCAACTGTGATGTTTTTGAAATATAGTTGCAGCTATGTATTGATTTTCTTTCAGTTTGTTCCAACATACGTATTGAGTAGTCATGATGTTTCCTTTCATACCAAAAGCAGAATTTGGAGCCATTGCAAAGATTGGGTAGGATCTTATAACCCCAACCTTATTTTTGGGATCCCAAATTTTTCATGCAGGATTTGGCCAAATCCAGAACTGAATTAAAACCCAACTATATATAGGCAAATTAGGTACAGGATGGGGGGGGAATAGTGTGATACATGTGACAAAAATCTGATAATGGTTTCAATTTTCAGCTGCCCATTTGGATTCACTGAAATCTGAATCCTGCTGAAAAGGCTCAGATTTGGCGGAATCTGAAATAAATACTGGATTCTGTTCTGTTCTCATGAGCCCGACGTATATGTAGGTATTTTGTAATATTTGCAGGTATAATAGAGATACCAATGCAAATCTGTATTTGGTACCATCTACAATATAAAGAGACAAAAAATGTTACAAGGGGTATACCATAATTATTACTATAGTTCTATTCTGAGGATTTTTTGTATTTTTCTGCTTCATTAAGATTTAGGAGGTTATTTATCAAAGGTCAACAGTTAGAGTTTTTTTTATACCACAAATGAACTCAAATTAACTCAAAACTGGAATGGTTTCTTATTTAAGAAAAAACGAGAACGGGAAAAACTCAATTCTGTGAGTTCTAGTTGCAAAACCTGAAAACTAGAATTTGACAAAAATTCACTCAAATTGATCGAGTTTTCTGGCAAAACCCTCCAAAAACATCTCGAACTTCATGCATTCTTTTAACATCTTCAAATGTTTCAAGGAACCTCTGCCAATGACTCCAACATGACCTCGACAGGTTTTAGATGGTGTATTTTAGATTTCAAGCTATTTCCAGAGTCGGGGTATAATACATTTTCAACCTGAAAAATTTCAGTTTTGACCAAATAAATTCAACAAAAACTCAAAAATGCTAATCTTCGTGGAAAACACAACTCGAACTTCAGTAAATAACCCCCTTAACCTGCATTTTGGCATCGGGCAACGATCCCCTTCCCAAATAGACTCAAGTAATGTTTTAGGATTTTTAGCTACTATTTACTAATTTTGTGACTGATCTATACTCCAGATGGTGGGCTACAAAACTAATCAGTTTGGAGACCATCACTAAAACATGACCATGGAGTTCTCTAGGAACTCATGGTGAATTTATGCATGGGATGCATTGCTCTGCTGAAGGCAGTTGGCAGAATTATTAATTTCTTGTTCACATTTGATCCCTTTTATAGTTTTTAGTTCAATAGAATTGAATGTCCAAGTACAGTATTCCACTCATTTGCTTTGACATCTAGATTACAACGGTTGCACACGATTACCTTGACAAATCATACAATTGGTGAAAGTGCAATAACCATGACTAGCAATAAATATACCTGATGGGTCCTTCAGTAGATGGACATTATGCAGATCAATGAGCTTTAGAAGTAATAAGGAGATAGAGTTAAAACAGAAATACATGATTTTATAATGAAGAACTTGAAGATGTATCAAACCAACCAAGTGCTGTTTAGATCAGATCCACCACCCAAAGTTACAAGCAAGTCCAGGAGAAAACAGATTTGGTATCACACCATGAAGCCACTGGTCTTGCTAGTTGACATGAAAGTCCATTTCCAGGAGTCAAGTGTTACAACCAAGTACAAACAAGTAGGCTGTTTCTGTAAAATATTAAATAAGCAATAAAAACTCTCAGATTATTAGTGGAACTTTAATAAAAACGACGTCAAGGGCTAAGATAATAGCTGGCCATGGATTCTGAAACTTTGTTCGATAGATATCTAATATAAGTAATTCTAAAACAACTGGACTTGCTGAGTAATCATTGAATATGTTTCAGTACTCATCCAGTCAGCTTCTTCAGTTCAAGCTACTCAGATGAGTAGTGAAACGTCTTCAATGATTACTCCGCAAGTCCAGTTGTTTTAGAATTACTTATATTCAATATACCATGGCCTGGATGAATGAAAATCTTCATAGTCATATGTTTGATAGATGCATGGTAAAGCCAGACAGGCACTCTGCTTTTGTCTTTATAATCTGGGAACTGCAATTAGCCATAAGAAATATGGAAAGTCTGAGTATATATACTACTTGGTGCTATGATTCGAGGAGAATTTAGGTGTAGGAGTACATTACAACGGTGACTAGTGATGTCATCAGTTATAATCAGAGCTAGTTGTGTCATTTCTGTAACATGACCAACAGAAACTTGTATATTGTAATAAATATAGTACCCCCTGTTGCAAAATAGGAGGATATTAGAAGTCATTTCTGAGTTCCATGACTAGTGTATATAGTCTGATTGGATGATTTAAAAAGAGTAAATGTAGTTGTTTGATAATAAATGGCTTCAGCCAACCACTAACCATGAGTGAAAGAAACATTTTTCTGTTATCATTCATATTCTCTGAAAAATGGTTAAGAAATCATAAATTCTGCTAGGGTAAGTAAACTTATGAGCACAACTGTATCCATCCCATGCAACATGCCAGATGTTAGAGAAGATTAGAAAATCAGGGCAAGAATAGAGAAGTATTTAAACTTTGGGAATAGCTTTGCAGGTTTTGAGACGTTTCTGAATAAGATTACACTTCCAGGTAATAGACTCCATACTTGTATTTGTATGCTTATTGTGCTAAGAGATTATTCTTCCATGTTGGGAAGCTAAAGGCAGTGTCTGTGCTTTGTAATGTGACTGTTGTTGCCGCTGATTACAGAAATCCTGCTTTAAATAAATAGAAATTAGACGGTTGAAGCGGCAGGGAAACGGTTTACACTTTTACCTTTTCTAACAGACAATGGCATAGAAGCAGGCTTTGGAGATTTCAATTGTATTATAGATTACAGTTGCCACAGTACTAATACATATGCCATGGACGAGCTGAGAAGAGTGCTTATCTCTGCAGTATTTCATTCTTATGCGAATGGCAGACTGCGTGGCTTTGGCTAAAACCCACCAGATACTGCAGGGCGGATTAATTCCAGCGCTTTCTGATTACACAGTTGTACTGTAATTTTTCTGCCCTATCTAGCCTGAAAAAAAGGTCTTTAGTGCACCTTACTAAACACACGTCAATGAATATCCCCCCTAAACATTAACTACACAGTATGGCATGTAAAATCAAACATATTAATAAAGCAGTGTAATGATTTTATGGAAATGTATAGTGGGGTGTAAAATTCTGGCAGAAAAAAAAAGCATTGATCACACATTTCAAGGCAGGACTTCTTCGCCATCTGAATTTCTGCCAGTTCTGCAGCAGGTTATGCCAGGTCTGGTGTAAATTAACAGCACTGTTTTTACATTATTTATAAGGATTCAATTAGCTTTTTGTAATGGATTAATTCTGTAATGGCAATGCATTGCTTTAAATCATAATGAGAAAGCAGAGCTTTCTCCAAATACTCCATGTATTTGACATAGGGCAATTGCAGAATTCTGTTGCCCCATTGTTTTCTAGCTCTTTGGGTGGCTGATAAATGCTCTTAAATCAATAAAGGACAAGGAAAGTTAAACTAAAGAAGTAGCTAGAAATGTTGTATATTATGTTTTGGGCATATGAACCAGCTGAATGCAACCACAGTCCTATAGCAGTAAAGATGTGTCTCCAAAGATGTCCCAGTAGCTCCCCATCTTCTTTTCTGCTGATTCACTGATTCACATGCTCTGTGCTGCTGTCACTTACTGAGCTTAGGGACCAACTCAAAATATACAGTACACATAGAATAGAAATGTCACAGTTTATTGCTGATTTAATTTAATTAGTAATTAATACAGATAATTATTATCAACATGTATTTCTATAGCGCAAACGTATTTCGTAGCGCTGTATTACTATATAACAGCACAGAAACCAGTGCAACAAGCATCAGCATTTAATATTCCACCCAAACCATCAGCTTTTATTACAGACTAACCTCATTTGCTGCTTGATAATTTGCAACAACCCCTAAGCTTAGCTTCTCAACAGCTGCTCAGAGCCCACTGAGCATGTGAGTGTCGCAGACAATTTCCAAGATGGTGACCCCCTGTGACAAGTTTGAAGTCCTGGATCATTCCTGCTATTGACAAGCTGAAACTTTAGGCTGGTGCAATAAGTTCAGTTTATAAAACATGGCATTTTTAGCCCTTTTAATTTTTAGTGTTTAATTCTCCTTTAAAAGCAGTTTAAAATACGCAGCCAATTGAGCACCCAAGAAGGCACCCGGCACTTTCAGTTGAAGTTAGTGGACAGAGGATTTGGGTTGTTTGTTCCCTGCCCCCAGAGCTAAAAAATGCAGGGGCAAATTAGTCCATGTGTCATTAACCTTGTTCTGTGTGGCACACAACCATTTTCTACATGTTCCCAAGATCTTGACCGTTGATCCTTAGGGCCAAACTGCACTGAAGTCGCGTGGGTAGTTTAGCCATCCATGGTGGAACTGTGGGAAGAGAACGGTAAATGCTGTGTGTGGGGATCTCAGATGTGTTCTTCTTTTATACCTGCCAACATTTTTTATTTTATACTGAGTGTTTGTTTTCCTTGGATTAGTAAGAGCCTTGTTTTAATTGTATTGCTTTATATTATCTTGGTAAGGCAATGCTGGGAAGGTGCAGCGCTGTTCTTTGAGAAATTCATTCCTCTCTTATTTAGCAATGTATTTCAGTACCTTGCCCTGTGATGCCACCAGTACATGGACAGGTACTTGTCTAGCTTCACAGCAACACAAACCCACTGTCGTTTTAGTTTGCGTGTCACCCAGGCAGGATTCATCAGGTACAGTCACAGGGAGGTCCTGATTTTGACAGCTCAACCCGCCGTCCCGGGTTTGTTACTGAAATATCCCTTCTTTCTCTTTGATCTCCTGCACTGAACAGCTATACAAAGATATTAAGGTTCTAACTTATTTGGCTTTTGGCAGAGAATCCAAAATAGATACTTTTGTAACAATCTAAGATAAGCAGGTCTCTTGGGAGAACTTAGACTCACAGTTTAAAGGGCAAAACCACAGAAATGTGTTCAAACTTTCATAACCTTCCAAACTTTGTAAAGTTAACATGGCATTTAGGGGGTGTGGACACGAAATGGAACGTGGTCAAAAAATGTTGCCTCTCAGTTTGTCCCTCTTTCTATTTCCAAGATGTTGGGAGGTATGACTTTTATATCCGCAATGCTAATGCTGTTACTGTTGATTGTATAAAGTAGTGACAAAAGAAAATGATAAGACTAGCTTGGCTATAGCAGGAAAACAAATGCCCCTGTATGTCCTCTCCAGTAGCTAACTTGGAATCACTGGTGGGGGAACATATGCAGCATAAAGTTGCCCAGAGTTTCCTCACGAGTTAACTTCCAGCTTCAGAAAGTAGCTGCACCGCATATGTATCCCCGGGCGACTAAATTCCCATCAGTCATTGCCTTAAGGACATGGGCACATGGGGAGACTTGTGTTTAGATCTGTGCTACCATGGATGAAAAATCTCCGCTAAATGTCTTCGCATCGCCAATGTAGTAATTAGTCAGTGGCAAAACGTATGCATCAAGTTTTCCAAAGTTTCCTCAATAGGCAACCTTGGCCAACTCAGGAAAACAAAGTTCTGCATATGTTTTCCCATCGGCTATTTACATTATTTCCAGTGGGAAAGCATTTCAGGGAGATTTGTCGTCCGCAGTTGCGCAAACTGAAACTCAGGTGATGAATTACCATTAGTACAAAGAGTTGTGTTTCACTCTGTGTGCAGTATTGTCGTTGTTCAGCAGTGGTGTAGACAGAAGGGAGAGAAGGTGGGAGGCACATAACACCTCCTGGAATGCCCCTAGCTTGCACTGAATTTTTTGCATGGTAGCAATTTTGCAACTCGTAGCACGCCAGCACCTGTGACTGCACCATTGTTCCAACGATCCCTGAATCTTTTTGCAAGTGAAGCTGTAGTGTTCTTTAGCATTGAACTGAAAATATAAATAGCTAGATCAGAGCACAAGTCTTACTTTGCTAATACATCAGGGTATGAACTAAATGGCAATTTTTATTTTGTTTAACTCAACCCGGCAATGTTTTTTATGAATTCTATTCCACTAGGTTTTCATTTGCTGCCTTTCCCCCCACTAGTTTCTTGAATTTCATTAGTTGCTTGGCAATTACAGTGAGAAATATGTCACTTTTTCCCACTGATCCATTAATGCCTGGTTTAAAAGGTTACTTGCGTCATTGTGTATGCTTGTAATTCTCATTTTAATGTAAGGCTTTGGAGCAAAGGTGCAATCTGATATTTGTAACATGGTTAGCATCTGAATCATTCGGGCTGCTTTATTTAGATTAATTTTATTTCCCAATTTAAGAAGTTCAGTCTTGACATTTAACTCCCATCTTCGTCTTTTTCTTTTTTCTGTATTTTTTCTTTTTCGTCCAAACTGTTACAGCAAAACGGCAAATTAATAAAAGAGAATGTCAGTTCTAGTTATATGTGAATACACAAAAATATGCAGAGAATGTGTCCCCCTCCCCAAAGTTTGTATTGCTGTAAACCCGGCCATGTCTAAAGGTGGACTTAGAAGTGCTATGACTAAGGTTTAACATTTTTTGTCATAGTCTGTATTGACAATTACTTATATTTGTTGCTTAGTTATGTTTTATTCTTCATTGGCGAGCAGATAGCGGACAGGGTATGACCATCTTTACAAAACATTACTTTTTGCTTAAAGGGCAAATTCGGTGTGAAATGGAAACAAAATGATGTGACCACCTCTACTTAGGGTTGCCACCTTTCCCTGCTGCTGAAGCCGGGCAGGGGGTGGTCCCGTGACGTCACGGGGGCGTTCCCGTGACGTCAGTGGGCGGTCCCGTGACGTCAGTGGGCGGTCCCATGACGTCACGGGGCGGAGCTATGACACCGCGATCGCCGATTGGCCGATCGCGGCGTCAATCAAGCTAATCCCGCCCGGTTTTCCTTATATGGAAAACCGGGCAGGAGGAATTGAACCGGGCAGCCCTTCAAAATACCGGGCTGTCCGGTTCAAAACCGGACAGGTGGCAACCCTACCTCTACTTGAAATACATTTAATTTGTCATCTAAAGTCTGTTCAACCACACTTTACTTGTTTATATCATAAAGTAGTATTCCTTGATCAAACCTTTCCCCAACCAGTGGAAAGCCACCAAGGCAGCTTTTTGGCAATTGATTAAATACAACAGTGCAAGTTAAAATGCCATTTTTATTCTTTAGAATGCTTTTCCATACCTGAGTAAACAGCTATAGACACTGTCTCTGTTTGTTTAGGATAGCAGCTGTGACATCATTTCCTGCCTGAATCTCTCACTGCCAGGGGCGTTCCAGGGGCGGCAGCAGCTCATTTTTCAAAAATGGAAATTCGGCTCTTAAAGTTACCAGAGGCGGCTTTTTGCCGCCCCTGGTAACCGTCCGCTCCGTGCCGCTTGAAGCAAGATTCTCACCTTGCCTCATGGCCGGAGCGGCCCTGCTCACAGCTCTGAGCTCCAATTACAGCAAACCCTGGGGGTTTAAGCTGAAAACAGAAAGTCTGATACAGAAGCCCATGTGTACATAATAGTGTATTCATATAGAACTTTCTGATAAAGCTTACTCAATTTTAACAGATCCTTCTCCTTTAAATGTAAAATAATATTTCAGTTAGAATCCTACCTGATCACTCCAGTTCTATTTAGTAGTGACTAAGTCGTACCTCTTATGTGCTTCTCTCTTAATAGCCAAAAGCTTGCTAGGAAGTCTTTATTTTAAAGAGTCAGGACTTTGACAGGTACAATAGAGAATGTTTTAGAGGAACTACCAGTACAGTGTTTTCCAGTCCTTCCAGAAGGTTCTAATTGGTCCTAGTAATCTTTGGAATAGCCGCACACCTCACTTCTCGCCTGGTGCTCGATGGTGGGGGAATCGGCAACCCCCTATCTGACAAGTACAAAATACCCCTGGCACACAGGAATAAATTCATCAGGGCAAAGCCCTTGCAATTTTATTGGATGTAGAGTGCAATTTGCACATTGCACTCTGCATCCAATAAAATTGCAAGAGCTTTGCCCTGCTGAATTTATTCCTGTGTGCCAGGGATATTTTGTACCTGTTCTAATTGGTCCTAAACATCTTCTTTAGGCTATGGCATGTCTCTTCTTGAATAAAAACTACCATTCCTTAGGTAGTCATAATGCATATGGCTATTCGAATTCGAAGGATTTTACTTCCCCACTATTCCCATGGTCGAATTTCAAATTTGTTTAGCATTCGAAATTCGACCAATAATAAAACTGCCCCCTAGTGTGGGGTGGGCAGGGAGCCAGCTGGACCCTTATGTTAAATATTGCCCGCAACCCTAGTACTTTAATTAAAAATTTTCACATTTATAACCAGAGTGTGTTCGGTATATACATATCGAAAAGAGCTTACCACTATACACGGTGGGCCCGGGTGCACAGGCCCCAGACCTTCAGCAAGGGGACGAATAAAAAAAACTTGTAGAGAGGCTGGCACAAGCCTGCAACCCATGAAATAGTGAAGCCATAATCAGGTTGTAAAAGGTTAAAAAGCTTACGTTTATTTCCAAAATTTAAGAGCCATTAGCCTACTTTAATTTCATGCATTCTAACTTCTCACTCGTTTCCACCTTTCCTACATTGCCTCAATAGCAATGACCAATCACAAAAAACAAATTATATTTATTACAGAAAATATATAATCTGACTGTGTGTGGAACATTGGGTGCAGCTGCTAGAAATTACTATGTAGCTCTGTGGCCATATAAAAGCTCAAGCCGTTTGCTTTCATACAGGTCACTGAATTCCAATGTACCTTTGTGGGCTATTAATCTACTACTTCCCTTCTTTGATCATGTTCATCGTTTTATATTGAGTTAAATTGTGCTGTACTGTACTATGTACTTAAAAATGTATTGTTCTTTGGCAGAAAAACAAACCATGACCTCAGAAACTGGTTCCGAGTCGGATTCAAAAAAGGATCAGGAAAAAGACCAACAAGACCCAGCACAGCAGAAGGGGGTTTCTGGAACACAACAGGGACAGCAAGACGGAGAAGATCACCAAAACATTGTGGAAAACTTTCCAGCTGCTGCTGCACACAGCACCCCACTGAAAGCGGAGAAGGTGAATTTAATTTTACAATATAATGAGAATCCCACCTTGGTCATCCAGTGTTCTATCCCACATGTAGGTGCAGGGGCATGTAAACTTATTGTTCAGCCACACTTTGACTGAGGAACATTAGACATTCCTTTTTCTTTTTTTAATAAGTACACTATTCATAGCTGTGAGCCCCAAAAATAAAACCAAGCATATTTTTAAATGCATAAATACCTCCTTTGCGGTAGAACTCCAGATATTGGCAGCAATTCTTTTCTTATAAATAGCTCTCCTGCAAAGACGTTCGGGTCATTGTAGGGATATTAACTTGTGATGTAATCTGATCATATTTTTGGGCCAGCTTGCAAATGCACACTCTGCCAGCCTCTTGGGAGAGCAGTATTACAGCAGTGTTATTCTGGAAGACAAATGCATTAATCATGATTGTGCTCGGAAGTATCCACGCATTCAAAACATATTGGCGATGAGCTGCTTTAATGAAAAGCAGGCATAACTGTGTTACAGTATTATAATATTTGGGCCAACGTTTTTATGAGAACCTACTTTAAACATTCCTAGATTTATGTTTTGTGTCCTCTAGCACTCCAGAGTAGGCATCTCAACTTAAATGCAGAGAATAAGCCCTACTGGTGCTTAAAGTATTTTCCAAATATCAGAGAATAAGCCCTACTGGTGCTTAAAGTATTCTCCAAATATGAGAGAATAAGCCCTACTGGTGCTTAAAGTATTCTCCAAATATAAGAGAATAAGCCCTACTGGTGCTGAAAATATTCTTCAAATATCAGAGAATAAGCCCTACTGGTGCTTAAAGTATCCTCCAAATATCAGAGAATAAGCCCTACTGGTGCTTAAAGTATTCTCCAAATATCAGAGAATAGGCCCTACTGGTGCTTAAAGTATTCTCCAGTAAGACATTAGCCTAAAGAGATTACTAGTGGCACTTTTTCTTATCCAGTATTCTAGGGTCCAAAGTACCCAGCAACCATGCACTGATTTGAATAAGAGACTGAAATATGAATAGGAAAGGCCTGAATAGAAAGATGATTAATAAAAAGGAGCAATAACAATACATTTGTAGCACTACAGAGTAGCGATGTGCAGGTCTAGATTTTGTGAACCCTCATCTAACCCTAACACACCCTCACCAACTCGGCCCCTCCATTTATAGGTTCCTGCCCACCGCCCTCCACATTGATGTTGCGTAAGGCTTAGTCCAGACGGCGAGATTCGGGAGCGATCCGTCGCCTGGCGACTTCTCGCCGCGACGGATCGTCCCCGAATAGCTAGGCACCGGCATAGCTTAAAAACGCCGGCGCGTGTTCACACGGAGCGGCGCGATTTTTAAAATCGCTCCAAATTGCCTGGCGAGGCAATTTGGAGCGATTTAAGTAAGTGTTAGGACAAGGGCAGGGAGAGTGGAACCTGTCCATGACCCATAGACTTGATGCGGCAACTGACCTGAACCCGTCCGACCCGTGGGTCCTGCAGTTTTCAGACCAGCCTGCACATCACAACAACAGAGAATTAATTTTTTACATGGGGTCAGTGACCCCTATGTGAAAGCTGGAAAGAGTCAGAAGAAGTTCAAAAACAAATTAAAAGATGAAGACCATTGATAAGTTGCTTAAAATCAGCCACTCTAACACATACTAAAAGTGAACCACCAATTTAAGCTGAAGTCTTTCTGATTCTATAAGGAACAGCAAGCAGATTCTTGCTTGTACTGTTCATATAGAACAAGACCAACAAAGGGTAGTTTCTTATCGGTTACAGTGGGTGCTTGACTGGGGTTAAACATTTTTTGATCAGGTGCCTCCAGTGGGCAGAAGTGGAAGAATGCAGATTTTCATCTTAATGAATTCTTCCACTAATTGCCCTTAACTCATAGCATTTTTTGTTCTTCAAAAATCAGTATCTTTGTGTGTGTGTTTACTTGATTCCCTGAATGCAGTAATTATGTAAGATCTTTGTAGTAGTGTCTGATCTTATAACTGAACGGGAGTTCATTCAGTAACTGAAAAATAAGCTCCAGTTAAAACGTACCTGTGTTGCAAAGCATTCATTTGATCCAATCACTTCAACTATGAACTATAGAGAGATGAATGACATTCTATTAGATCTGTCTTTTCAGGTATTCAGTGCACTTCATATTCTCAGCCCCTTTATTTCAGAGTCAATCACACTGGATGGATAACTTCAATTCCTAAATCTATCTCTCATCTCTTGAATCTAATATCCCTGTAAAGTCTCCGAGTCTATCAATGCATTTCAATTAGAGTTAGTTGACTTCATAGGATTAAATTATTTCTGGATACCTTATGATGGCATGAAAAATGTAATAACCAGCTGTGATTTAGATCTTCATAAGAATACTAATTTATTTGAACAGTATCTATAAATGGCATTTAAAAAGAATATTGTAGATACAGCACTTGTCATTGTCAGTTGGCGTTTTAGGTGCCCAAACTTAAGGAGGAAACCTATTTCAACTGCCCCTAGCATGCCTATAGACCCTGTAAAAATGGTTTCACATAATGTAAACAAACACATGACATTTTTTTATATAGTACAGATATGGGGCATATTCTAGAATTACCTTTACAACAGCATACCTAAGATTTTTAATATATATGGTGCATTGTGGTGAACCTCTGAGGTTTTAGGTGAGAAGAAAATGTACATTATAGAAGATGAGAGTTGAGGTTTGTTATAAAGATATTCAAGACAACATGGCTGAAGTTGCCACTAGAGATTTTACAGACAGTAATACTGTTGTGGTGGCTTACAGGATGATCCAGTGTATTGTAAAATTATCATGGCAAAATGTTGCCTTCCAGTTTGTCAGATACCCCTCAACATTCCTAAAGTGAAAGTGAAGATATTGTGGCCATCAACTAGACCCAAAAAGGCAATGCGCTGTTCCATAATACCATGCCCCATATCTGCCCCAAGGCTTTCTAGTAGGCAGCACATTACTGTGGTTGGAATTGGTCAGGAGTAGGATCAAATTTCTTGCAGATTATTTCAACTCAAGACAAATGCAAAGTCACAACAGTTTAAATCCTTGACCTGCGTGGCTGGTTCATCACAGTCTCTGTAAATTGTTCACACCAGAATGATAGGCCATCTTACTGAAATGATAACAATATTTGGGACATAGTAGACATAATCTATTATGTCTATAAACCATCTGGAATCGTCATTTTCTGTTTCATCTATCCCATTATGCCTACAATTATGTAACTCTCATCAAATAGCAAAATGGGATTATACTGCATAAAAGAAAAAGATGTGGTGATAGTATTCATTTGGTCAGCGAATAATTAGAAGCTATAAATACATCTGAGGCACACTGAAAGCCTGGGGCCCTGCAGCTTTTCTACAAACCCACTTTGTCGGGCACATTTGGTTCATTTTTTTCAGCAGATCCCACGTTATATATAAATGATCATGTGGAAGCATGTGTCCTGTATATCTGACACTAAAGGTAATTACCACTAAACCTATGGATAATACAGAAATCACTTTTCAGCATTTTACTAGGTTGTCGGCATCTGTAAATTACATGGAGCTGATTTTCTTTCTGCCTTTGCTATGATGAGTTTCATAGGAATTTACATGTCATTATGTTCTATATATCCTGTTGTGATAACAACAGGGAAACAATGGTGTGATCTAGTTAACATTTCCTCTGATTGCAGCAAAGAACTGCTTTGGATGATAAAGATGCCTTCCTTCTACTTACTCAAGTAGTTCACAATTAAATTACAAACACCTGCCACAGAAATGTCACTAAATCGGAGCCCAAGTCTAGGAAGACTAATTAAATGTCTATTTGAAAAAAAAAAAAAACAATTTCTGCTAAAGCCATATGTAGCATGTGCATTATGCATTTCACAAGGCCCTACAGCAGTCACTCTTAAAAGTGTGTCAGCTTTTCTATAGCCAGAAAGAAGAACTGGCGTGTAAAGAGAATTCCATTTAAACGAAGACATTCGTTTTAAATGTGTTTGGATTTCTTGTGTTCTTTCGGATATAATAAATGAGAAAAAGATTGCACAGGTATAGGATCCGGAAACCTGTTATGCAAATTACGGATTGGTCATCTCCCACAGACTGCACTTAACCCAAATAATACAAATTATTTTTCTCTTTAATAATAAAACAGTACCTTGTACTTGATCCAAACTAAGGTATAATTAATCCTTATTGGAGGCAAAACCAGCCTATTGGGTTTATTTAATATTTACATGGTTTTGTAGTAGACTGTAGGTATTGAAACATCCATTATCCAGTACACCCCAGTTCCCAAGCATTCTGGATAACCGGTCCCATACCTGTATTTTCTTATCTAAGAGATGTAGAGTGCAAAATCAGTTCTTAAAGGGGACATGATAAAGAAACTTTATCTGGGTCAGATCCACAGAGAAAGTAGAGAAGTAAGCCCTAAAAATGAATATGTGTAGAAATCCAGTATTTTATGCCTTGCTTGGTTAAGTTAAGTAAGGAATGTAAATAAAAAATAATTCTCTGGCAGGCCTTTATATAACCCAATCATATAATGCTGTGATTGGTTAGTGAGCAGTTTGTTGGCATAGGGTGTGATCCATAAATATTAAATGTATATTATTTATGAATTGGTTGTATGATTATATTTGTTCTTGATCATTTGAATAAATAATGTGTTATTTTTATTATCAAGGCACAATATTACAACATGCAAGAATAAGACTGGGTCTTTGAATCCATTGTTTTATTTTCAAACCCACCTCATCTACAAACCAGACAAAATCCATAGTACATAGTTATTGGTCAGGATTATTGGGCCACCATTCCCATTACCGACTGCATTGCTTTAGAATTCTGCAGTGTCATTATTATGGATTTTTGTGTTACTGGATTTAAATTGCTTTTCCAGAATACCTTCATTTTGTCTGTGTAACTGCTCTTTAAAGCGTGTCACAAGCAGTTAGAGATTGCTTGTTATTTTTTTTTTCAGGTTGCTTGAAGGTAATGATGTCTATATAATTGTTCACGGTACAAAACAAATGCAAATTCAGCTTTTTTCCTAGTTCAGAAAACACTTAGCAAGATAACTGTAGAGCCTGGATATTATGTGTGTATGTAGGTTTGTTTTTAATGTATATAAACTATGAAGACACATCCCATAAACCATATGGCCACAAAGTATTTAAGCTTACCAGCCCCATCAATGCAATCTCTTTCCCTGTGCAAATGCTTGCCATTTACAACATGACAAATTGAAATTATGCAACTCAGTGCTTATGACTGCATGAAGAAATATAGCCTCCTGTGTATCTTAAAGGCACACTTAATACCCTCAATAATTAACCCAATGTATATAATAGTTACTGATACTCAACCCCATTTAGATTGTGCCAACCCTAAGAAAAATTACTTCCCCATTTCCTTAGGATACAATAAAAATTGATTTTCACTTAACAGCAAATAATGGTAGAAAATGGTATTGTAATGCAAACTGCAGCCTGTACTTATATGTATTGTTTATATTGTTTTGCACATAGGGCATTTTGTCTTCAGTTGCCATCCAGTGAAAAACTGCCCAGTTTGCCAGTCACTTCTAATAGTGAATGAAAAGCACCACACTGGATGTACACGGAGTGGATACATTTTGACATTAGACAGAAACAGCTCCTGTAACTGAAATATATGTTCAATGCAGCTTGACGTCTTGGCTCAAAAATTTTGAAGGAGTAAGAGTATATTGTGTTCATTCAATTGAAACAGCACCAATTCGATAAAAATGCCTTTATTGTGATTTACATGGCAATCAACAACCTGGTCTGAAACATGGCCTTTTTTCAAGCTATTGATTAATAATCACTGACTAATATTGTGTTCATGTCAAATGCGTGTTCCTAACTTACACAGTGGGGCTCATTTATCAACACTAGGCAAATTTGCCCATGGGCAGTGACCTATAGCAACCAATCAGTGATTAGCTTTTTAAAGCCAACTGCTAGTAGAACAATGAATGCAGCCTTTTGATTGGTTGCCATGGGTAACTGCACATGGGCAAATTTGCCCAGGGTTAATGAATAACCCCTACTGTGTTCCCCAGTACCAAACCAAGATGGTTTGGTGCTCTCGTAACACCCCTAAGCCCACCACCACCTCCACTGCCATCTCTACACACAGATTTATTTTGCCTACTACTGTATTTTGGTGTGCATATTGTATGGGAAGATATAACTCCTGCTTATCAGAGTTGTCTCTTCTCATGTAGGATGTTCACCAAAGAAGACAATAAAGTATTTATTTTTTTATTTATTCATTTTTCATAATTGATTGAGATCTGGCATGGTGCAGAGACACTGGCAAATTACTTTGGTGCCGCTATTCAAAAAGGGATCCTGTTCTCAGCCTCAAAACTATAGGCCAGTTAGTCTGAAGTCAGTGGTAGGAAGGCCTTTCAAAGGGCTATTAAGGGATACAATTGTTGACTTCATTGCAAATCATAATACTATGAGTTTGTGCCAGAATGTTTTTATACATAACCGATCTTGCCAAACAAATTTGATTGCCTTTGGTGAGGAGGTGAGCAGGAACCTTGACTCAATGACATTGGATGTAATCTACTTAGACTTTGCTAATGCATTTGACACAGGACTACACAAAAGGTTAAAAGAAAACTATACCCCTCAAACAACATAGGTCTCTATAAAAATATATTGCATTAAACAGCTCATATGTAAAACACTGCTTCATATAAATAAAAGATGTTTGTAGAAGTATGTGCCATTGGGTAATCATAAATAGAAAATTGCCATTTTATAAAATAAGGGCCACCTCCTGGGATCGTACGATTCACTGTGCACACAAACTCTACTTGTCAGGTCACATGAGCCAATTAAAGGACATAGTTCTGTCTTTTGGTTCCACACTGTTTCCTGTTTATAGTTAGTTTGCATTATTTCTGGTCAGATGATCACTGAGGCAGCACAGAGACCATCACAAAATGGTGGTTCAAGGCACGAGATGTAAAAGGGCAAGATTTACTTAAATATATATAACAGTTTGGTAAGATTCTTTAATATTTCACTTAATTTGATATAAAAAAATCTGTTGCTCATGTATTAATTTTGGGGGTATAGTTTTCCTTTAAATTAAGGAATATATGCCTGGAACATAGTATTTGTACATGGATAGAGAAATAGCTATAGGGTAGATTACAAAAAGTGGTGGTAAATAGTACATTTTCTGATTGGACCAGTGTTTTTAGTGGGGTACTGCAAGGGTCTGTACTTGGTGTTATGCTTTTCAACTTGTTTATTAATGACCTGGAGGTAAAGTACCATTTCTGTTTTTGCAGATGATACTAAATTGTGCAGAACTATCAGTTCCAGCTAGGATGCTGCCACTTTGCAGAGTGATTTGACTAGATTAAAAAACTAGACCTGGAAATGAGGTTCAGTGTTGATAAATGCAGTATAATGCAAGTTATACTAAATGGCAGTGGGTTGGGAGTTTCCTTAATTGAGAAGGATCTGGGGTTTTTGGAGATAACAAGTTGTCTAATTCTGGAAAGTGTCATTCTGTGGATAAAGCAAGTAAAGTGTTTTCTCGCATAACTCAAGAAAACATAATTATGACTCTTTATAGGTCCCTGGTAAGGCTTCACCTGGAGAATGGAGTGCAGTTTTGGGTTCCAGACCTTAGCAAGGATATAAATGAGCTGAAAAGAGTGCAAAGACGTGCAACAAAACTGGTTAAGAAGGTGGACGATTTAAACTACGAGAGTAGCTTGTCACAGCTGGGGTTGTTTTTTCTGGAGAAAGACACTTGCAAGGGGACACGATTACACTTTTTAAGTACATTAGAGGGCATTATAGACTACTAGCGGATCTTCTTTTTCATAAAATGATCAGAGGCCACCCCTTCAGACTAGAGGAAAAAACTTTAATTTGAAGCAGCATAGACAGTTCTTCACAGTGAGATAGTGAGGTTGTGGAATTCCCTGCTGGATGATGTTGTGGTGGCCGATTCTGTTAACACCTTTAAGAGCGACTTGGATGATTTCTTGGAAAAGCATAATATCCAAGGCTATAGGGTAACTAAAATCTACAATGAATATAGACATTGATATAAATAGTTTCAGTGGAGGTGTGCAGGTACAATATGTGTGCTGTGATTCATTTGGAGGGGTTGAACCTGATGGACTGGATAGACTTTTTTCAACCCAATTGATTCATCAGAGGAATGGGGTGGAGGTTTGATCAGTCCAGTGTTTGCAAGGCAATTGCCTTTTCTATTTGCCCCTAATCCTGGCACTGTTAATCCCATTTAACATAGGAAAGCTGGATTTCATTTCTGCATGACATCTCATATAAAGGTAACTTCAGATACATGGCAGAAGGACCTAATTCGTACCTTTTCAAACCTAAACCACATTCCTTGTGTCTACCTTCACCTGTCAACTTCTTTGTTCTAAACCCCAGCACCACTCCCATCATGCAAAGTCTTAACTTCCAAGCTTCTGTTGCTCATTTTCAATCCATCTCTCTTACTGTCAACTACATTGCTGACTCCCTTATCTCTTTCTCATTCTTCACCTTTTGTTTGAGGCTTCTTAAGCAGTGTAATTGCAATGATTTTGCCACAAGAACAAATTTACCTCACCCTTCGTTATAACAGAAAGTACTTGCAAATCCTAAAGCCTTCACACAAATTCGTTACTGTTGATTACCGATAGACATTGTGTAAAATTGTTTCGACAGAATTCGAGTTCACAGTGTGTTTGGCTCAGATGGAAGACACTCAAGAATCTTTTGAAATTTAAGCTCACTGTTGGCCTGGCTTTTATTTTTAATCTTCTCAGTCTCGCTCTTGTGTTGATCTGGAAAGCAAATATAATTCTGTAATAAATGGCAGACACATGCGCTAACTATAGACCTGTTTTGTTAGCTTGTGATCTGTGTATACTGCTGACAACTCATACTTAGTAGGATTTGGGATGCTTGGTTTTTAGGACATTGAAAAGCTGTGTCGCTGTAGCTTTTCCACGTTTTGCAAAGACTTCTGATACCTCAAATGACTGTAATAAATTCTTGGGAATGGTACATGTTCCTGGAAAGAATTTGCCAAGAGTAAAATGCTGAAGAGGTAGCGGTACATCTGAAGTCTTTATGTTGAAACCTCCTTCATGTAATTCAGAATGATTAAACTCATCCATTGAAATATATGTTACAATATTACTCAAAAGCTTTGTAGGGCAATTAACCACACAGGATCATCGTATATATGATTCCCTAGGAATTTGGGGCATCTAGGTACCTTAGATGACATAAAATTTAGTGTATAAACATACAAAATAATGCATGTTACATGGGCTAAAGAAATTGAGTTGCATAGGTTTCTGGGGGAGTTATTGGATTAGACTATACTGAAGGTAAGGTTAATTGGTAGCAAGCAGATCCAGCAAAATTTTTATGTGCTGTACTTATGGTAATTTAATATAGCAGTGACCCCAACCTGTGGCTCATGAGTGGCTTCAGCAGGTGCTTATTTTTTAATTCCTGGCTTGGAGGCAAGTTTTGTTTGAAAGATCATTTCAGTAAGGGTATGGAACCCCCTCTTGCCATTTCAGAATCCGGAAGGATTTTGTTTCCTTCTGCCTGTGTTCTCCCGAGGCCCTTTTTTGCAGGGCAGATCGCCCGGCATTTTTTCCCTAATGCCCATTTAGTCTCCAGCCACCAGCTTATGCTCCATATTGGAATGTTTTTTCAGAAGCTAGTAGGACAGTGAGCAGACCAGTCAGCTTCTGCAGGAACTGTTCTAGTATGAGAGGGATGCATGTTATTATTTGTTAATATTTTTATCTGCCCATCATGTATTATGACACGTATTAGAAGGCAGCTTTGGGCATCACACTTTGTGTATCATTAGAGTTTATGTTTATTTATATTTATTTCCTCAGCTGAAATATTTACATTGCATTGGAATCCTAAATCTTTAAATGGGTTAAATATAATAGATGTAAAAAAAAAAAAAAGCATGATTATTTTCTGGATACATGAACGCCATTTATTTACCATCTTTTTAAGTTAATATCTCTATGCTTTATCACTCTGCAGAACCCAGACAAAGACTGGGATAAAGAAGCTACAACAAAACAGCTAGAGTATCAGCAACTTGAAGACGACAAAGTATCTCAAAAATCAGGATCCAGCAAACTTTCCAAGTCACCTCTGAAAGCTGCAAAGAGGCCGAAAAACATGCAGGCTAAAGTAATGCTTCTTGATGGGTCAGAGTATGCCTGTGAAGTGGAGGTAAGTCTTTGACAACATACATACATATATATGTATGTATGAACCAATGTCTGCAACCTGATTATTGTTTGGCAATCATAGGCCTCCTATCATGTAGCATCAGTTTGGCCTGAAATAACAGGTAGTGTCATTGTTTTTGAATGTTTAATGACAATATAAAGCTCTGCAAAGCCAGAATTAGCCAGCACTTCATTACAAAGATGTATTACATAGCTCCATCTGCCTGTAATGTGCTACAGTTTGTAATGTGTTGGCTTTATATAAATACAACATCATAATAATTTAGAAGACAGAGCCAATAGTTGGAATTACAAACAGCCCTCTATTAGTTTGCACACACTTGAACATCTATAAAAATATGTTATCCCTTCCTGTAATACAATTTATTTAAATGTAACCCACATATGTAATAAAAGCCGCTAAGTTTTCCCAGGAGCAGTAACCCATAGCAGCCAATACAATGTTTGCTTTTAAACAAGTGACCAATAAATGCTACCTGCTGATTAGTTGCTATGGGTTACTGCTCTGTGGCAAACTCAGTGTCTTGTATTACATAACCCTCTAAGAGCTGAATCCCACCCCCATATCCCCATCCCTTAACCTGGCAGATCATTGCCCATCCTTGACCTTCCCATTCTGCCGAACCCCTGCAATTTGTATTATATAAGTTCTTACGGATGTAAATAAATTCTAGCCAGAAAATTTCACCTATATATAATGATTTGTTTTTTAAAAAGAAACATAGGGATAATAAAGATAGTTTTTGTGCAAATCTCTGTGTTCTGTGTATCAATAAAATAATTCACTGAAATATTTCAGCTAATTTATGTTACCTGCCATTCCGTTCTGCCAGAAATGTTTTGTATCTCAATAAGAGCTATTCAGATAATGCTTTTTCTAACAATAACTTTTTATAGATTTCGTATTGCTTAGAAAAGATGAGGACATTTCCAAACAATGACAAACAATAAGTAATACAAGTCTGAGAGCACAGGAAATAATTATTAATTATAAAAACTGTGTCAGCACTGTGGGGCCGATGTACTAAATTCACGTGAAGGATTCGAAGTTCGATCGAAGTTTGAATGTAGGATTTCTTCGTTTGGTCGAATGTGTGAATTTTGGCATATTCGATCATCGAATAGGGAATGGTCGAACAATCGAATACATTCGAATAGAGTCAAATGGACGAATATTCGATCATTCGATCAGCGAAGGATTTTATTTTTTAAGTTTATTCGATTGCCTACTTTGGCAGATTGGACCTACCGAATTGCAATAGAAGCCTATGGGAGCACTCCCAAGTCCTGATCGAATAGGATTCCTACGATCGAAGTGTTTGATTGTTCGAATCGTACGAATCATTCGAAAGATCGAATGATTTCTTTGTTCAGTCGAATGATTTATTCGACTGATGGAATAGGTTTGTATTCGATCGTCGAATGATCAAATATCGAATAAAAGGTAGCCTAGAACTATTCGATTAACATTCGAAAATCAAATGCTAAACGAATATCGAATAGAAAAGAATTATTTTTGGGGAATAATAGTAAATTTGCCCCTGTGTGTTGTACTTCCCGAAAAATATCCAGACTTTAACCTTTTCAGATTGTGATATTGTACTTGGAAATTCCATTGGCCACATGCCAGAGATGTTATGTAACGCCCATTTCATGTATTAGGAACTGGACTAATGCTTTTGATCTCAAACGCTCCAAAATAGCTCTGACTAATCTAAAAATAAATAATACTGCGTTTGCTAAACCTTTGAAAGAAGATTATTGATCTAGTGCACGGCTTGGATGGAAATCAAAATACAATGTTTATTTTTCACTTTGATTGCAGTTGCTCATCATTTATTTTTCAGGGTTTCTTTGCATTACAGTGCTTTATAGTGATTTACAGCCCTTATATTGTCCACCTTTTTGCTTTGCTTGTCTACTGTAATGTTTAGTCCAAGGAGTGGCTTAGATGAAATCTTGAACAAGGATAAAATCCAAGGCTATTGTGATCTGAAAGGGGACCTGTCATCCTACACAATATTTCCAAATCCTTTTCTATCATGTTAGTTGAGCAAAATAAACTTTATATACTGTACACTATATAAATCATTTAAACTTAATTTCCTTCAGTACTGGAATTCAGTATTGTCTGCCCCACTTCTATGCCTCAGGTGTAGAGGCAGGGCAGTCAGTAAATGATGGACAGTTGTAAATACATTATGGATATTTTAATAAAAAAAACTGGATTTCATGTTTATTCGCAAAGGACTTCGTATTATACAGTTTTTATGTCTGTATGACCCATCCCCTTTAAAATCTACATTTAGTTTTGCACACTAGCGTCCCAGTCTGTATGGATATTGAAAATCCCTTATAACATTTGCCCTTCATTTATGTCTTTCTGCTTTACAATACTTTATATGCCATACAAACAATGTGGTTATCTGGTGATAAACTGCAATTCTGATGTGTCCTACTTCTGCCACAGTTAACTTATAGTGGCTTAAAGAAACATTTTCAGGGACATACATAAGCACCCACACTGTAGTGGATATTTAACCATTCTTTTACACACAATGGTTTTATAATTTTTTATTTGTTTCTAAGATATGAACAGCTTATAATTGTGCTTCCTCTGCTCTAACTAGTTAGAGCAGGTCAAACCTGCCAGCAACTCACAACATGGTTGTCTTTGCTGCAGCTAGATAGAAATCTTAGATTGAAATAAAATAATAAACAATAGTAAGGCAAAAAGCATAGACAATACAGCACCATGGTTTAAAGTGACAGTTTTCCACATGAGCTCCGTGAAAACATAAATTTTGCCTATTGTTTTAATTAAGAAATATCTATGTTTTTTATTATACCTGTTCACTAAACACAAATATGCAGCCAGTTTTACTTTTGTGTCAATTTCTGTCCTGCAGAGTAATGGAGGATTTGATAAATATCATTTAAGTTGACCAAATGAGCGGATCTTTCCCTGTTGTGTCCACTAATGGCAGGGCTATATCGGGGGTAATCCGAACATTCGGACCTATGGCCTAACAAACGGCCCCGACAAGATACAGATCAGGAAGACCCAAGATTTGTGTGTTTAAAAGTTGATAACGAGGTCAACAAATTGCCCTGTTTATAAAGGGAACATAAGCAAAATGCATTACCAGCAAAGTCCTATTTATCCTGCTAATTTTTACCAAAGCTGTTTTAGGTGTTTACTGGACCTTTAAGACAAGAATTCTGTATATCTGCAATACCCAAATATTTTCAGTGACGAAATCCATTTTGCTAGAAAACCAAATATAAAGTGTTCAAAACCATGCAGGCATGAACACATATACAAATATTAGCTCCCCTGCTCCAATAAAGTACATTTTTCAAACACAGCAACCACCGGTTAATATTTGTTTTTACATGCTCCTGATTTAGTCATTTCTATGATTAACAAATTTAACAATATGGAGCAAAATAAATCCGATAGTTTTTAGTACGCAGGCAGAATAGAATGCTGCAGTTAAACATAATGTATGTCTCAAATGATTTGTTTGACCCAGGGTTTTCTGGATAAGAAATCTTTCTTTAATTTGGACCTCCACATCTTAAGTCTGCTACATATAATGTAAACATTTAGGGGGTTATTTGTCAAATGTTTTTCATACCTTGAATAAATGCAAATTAACTCACAACCTGAATGGTTTCTTATTTAAAGGAGAAGGAAAGGCTAAAATGAAGTAAGCTATATCAGAAAGGTCTATGCAAATACACCAGTAAACCCTCAGTCAAAAGAAACACAGCATTTATTTCCTTCTATTGTGTAAACTTGTATCAGACTTCATGTTTTCAGCATAACCCTCCAGGGCTAGAGCATGCTCAGTTTGCTCCTCCTCCCCTCCCTGCTGTAATCTGAGCCCAGACCTATGAGTGAGTAGGGAGAGACTCGGGCAGGAAATGATGTCACAAGAAGCTAATATGGCAGCTGCTATCCTAAACAAACTGTGAGTTTCTAGAGCTGTGTACTTAGTTATGGTGAAGTATTCTGCAGAATAAATATAGTGTTATATCTTGCACTATTGTGGCTAATCTATTGGCAATAAACGACTTTGGTAGCTTTCCTTCTCCTTTAAGAAAAAACTCGATTCTGTGCGTTCAAGTTGCAAAACTCAAAAACTCAAATTAATTGAGTTTTTGGCAAAAAAATTTGCTCAAACTGATTTTTTGGGCAAATGACTCCATAAATATAAGTCGAACATCATGCAGGCTATTAAAATCTTCAAATGGTTTGAGGGAACTCTGCCATTGAATCCTACAGGTTTTAGATGGTGTATTGTTCATTTCAACACACACGTAGAAAATTGTCAAATATACAGGTAGAAACAACAGAGTTCTACCTGTATCTGACAATGCAGCACTTAAGCTCCCCATAGACGCAATGATATTTCCCTGCCGAACGACCAATCTTAGGGAAGTCCAACCAATCTGTCAAATTATCTTGTGGTTAGTGGGATACAAACGATCGTTCATTTTACGATTTTTCGTCCGACATTGGTCTGATGATTGATCGGCCAGGTTAGAAAATCTTTATCGGTCCCCATGCAATCTACCTATGTTTGCAGCGCAAGCAGGCTGCGATCCTTCAGTTTTGCTGGCAATATCACCTGAAATGGTCTTTTTAGTTGATGGACACATCAGGCATTTAAACGATCGTTTTGAGACAATCGTGGTCTCACGATAACCATTGGATCTTTCAAAAATCTTTACGTCTATGGCCAGCTTAACAATGGCTGATGTTAAGGGTTCCTTCAAAGGCATCCAATCAAAATTTTTCTTCAAGCCCGATCAGCTAGTCAACGATATCTAAATCTTCTGACGATAGAAGATTTACCACCATATACACACTTGTTTTGTACAATATTATCTGTGAGTCTATGGCCACCTTAAGTAAGAGAGTTGCATGTGTGATATAATCCTCGAAGTCTCCAGATCTGTTAGTCAGCCTACAAGGGTTGCCATAGACATGCAGATTTAAAAGCAATATTGGACAAACAATTGGATGTCCCCATCTCCTGATCTGCCACTAACATTCAGTTTAAATAAAGTAGTAAAAGTACAGATCAGCCAATGTTCTGCCCTGACAACAATCGTATGAAAGTTTATGTCCGACAAAGCTGGTGACAGTCTCCCACTGAAAATCGTCAGATTGTTGAATCGAGGATCTGTACGATTATATCTGCACGTCTATGGCCAGCTTAAACTGGACCAGTTGTAGCCATCATAGAGGTCTTACTAAGCATTAAAAAAGAAATGAAATACAAGTAAACTTGTTCTGTGAAGCCAGACCGCATTGTTCTTTCAACCATTGTTCTTTCATAGACATGACATTGGCAGAGACAAATAGCTGCCTTACATCCCCAAACTGGCCTAGAAATAATGAACTCTTACCAACTCCCTTTCTGTTTGACTCTTTTATTGGCCACAGCTTTATTGCGCAGATACACAAGTATTAACAATACATAACATAGATATATAAATAACAATTCAATATTAACAGCATTATAACCATAATACAGTATATCATCAGCGATATAATAGTAATTAACTTATCCTCTGCAAGATCCCTGGCAATGCACCATGACTAGGGCATGCATTCCTACCATCCACCAGCCGCTTGGGCCTTCCAGCATGGTGGGTACCCTGGATTGCATGCTTCAACCAATATAACATACCCTCTTAGAGACCAACGCTCTTAGAGGAAAACCACCAGCCAAGTCCCACTGACCACCTTGGTAAATCCACCTTGTCAACCAACTCTCCCCATTACCAGGGACCCGCTGGCGGCGGCTGTGATTTGGGGAGATTTAGTAACCTGGCAACTAATCGCCTCTTCTTCTGCCCCCCTGCTTGAACGAGCCCAGAAGAAGAGGCGATTAGTCACTACCCTAAATGGAGAAGTGTTTGGAAGCTTTTGTCATTGCTATTTATACTGTAACAAGTCCTTGTTTGTAATGCAAGAACCAACATCTTAACTCTTAAATGAATAATGAAAGTAGTGACAGCTTTTAACTGTTAAATCAAACCGGTTTTATCTGATATACTTGTTGAACCTCATCTAAAGCACAGTTTTCCCTTTCAGCATCCAAAATTCTGGTAGCAATTCCCTCCACGTATTGCAGATTTATTTATTCTGTTTGAAAGCTCCCAGATTTAATTCAGAAGCATTTGAATTCTGAGATTGTTCTAGAATTTCTCCTGGGAAATCAGACTCCGCTTTAGAAGCTGAATTTGAATAGTCCTTTTATGTAAAATAATAACTTTTTTTGTCTGTTTTGTGAGACCATTTCTTCGCGCTTATCCTTGTAATTGTCATTTACACAAGTGACTGTACATGCTGGAAAACGTCTTGCTTCATTCATCACTACAGTCAACTGGAAGCTGCTATATATTGCTTTTACAGTTATCTTGCTGCACCCTTAGATTATAAGATTGTCCTGCAATTTCTCTTTAATTGATTTGTTTGCTAACATATTTCCAGCAATATTAAGGCCTATAAGATTACACAGGACAAGCTGTAGAAAAGAAAATCAAGGCAACTTAAAAATCTTTAATCTTTTTGCTAGCATCTTATCTTATTTTGTTTTCCAAATCTTTATTTTATAATAAAAAAAGCATAATAATATCTCATTCATAAGAATGTTGAACCAGCATGGAGGTGGCAGCTTCATAACATTGAATAGTTTTGCAGCAAGTTTTGTCCTCTCAATTGCTAGATGCGGGTCTGGGTCCTTGTGGTGACAAGCCTGTAGATGGTGTAATGGGCAGCAGTTTAACTATACCCTCCTTCATTTTTGGTAGCCTACAACACACTGAGCATGTGTGAGCACCAGGCACTTTGCAGGGAGTAGGCAAAACTGCATGGCCACAATGTTGGAAGTTATTATAGTGGTAGTTCAACTTTTAGTATGCTATGAAATGGCTAATTATAAGCAACTTTTCAATTAGTCTTCATTTTTCTTTTTAATTGTTTTTAAATTATTTCCTTTCTGTGGACTGTCTCCAGCTTTCAAGTGAAAAACATGCTTTTTAAGGCTACAAATATATTGTAATTGCTACTTTTTATTGCTCCTCTCGGCCCTCTCCCTATTCATATTCCAGTGCCTTATTCAAATAAGTGCATGGCCCCTAGGGTAATTTGGACCCTAGCAATGAGACTGCTGAAATTGCAAACTAGAGAGCTGCTGGAAAAAAAAAGCCAAATAACTCAAGAAATAACAAATGAAACCAATTGCAAACAGTCACAGAATATCACTAAAAAGTAAAGCTCCCCATAGACACAACGATCTTTCCCCGCAGAACGACTGATCTTAGGGAAGTCCGACCAATCTGTCAAATTATCGTGCGGTTAGTGGGATACAAACGATCGTTCATCTTATGATTTTTCGTCCAACATCGGTCTGATGATTGATCGGCCAGGTTAGAAAATCTTTATCGGTCCCCATGCAATCTACCTATGTTTGCAGGGCCAAGCAGGCTGCGATCCTTCAGTTTTGCTGGCAATATCGCCTGAAATGGTCTTTTTAGTTGATGGACACATCAGGCATTTAAACAATAGTTTTTAAACAATCGTGGTCTCACGATAACCATTGGATCTTTCAAAAATCTTTATGTCTATGGCCAGCTTTAGTTTAAAGGAATTGTTAAGTGTAAAAATATAAACTGGGTAAATAAAAAAAATATTTCTGATAAATTTAGTTAGCCAAAAATGTAATATATAAAGGCTGGAGTGACTGGATGTCTAACAGAACGCTACTTTCTGCTTTCAGCTCTCTTGCTTTCTACCGATTGGTTACCAGGCAGTGACCAATCAATTACTTGAGAGAGGGCCACATGGGACATAACTGTTGCTTTTGAATCTGAGCTGAATGCTGAAGATCAATTGCAAACTCACTGAACAGTTATGTCCCATGGCCCCGCCCTTCAAGACATTGATTTAAGGTGGCCATGCACGGAGAGATCTGCTTGTTTGGCGATGTTGCCAAATGAGCGGATCTCTTGAGGTGGGCGATATTGGGGTGATCCGATCGTGGGCCCTAGGGCCCAACGATTGGATCACAATAGAGGAGATACGGGTCGGATTGCGGGACCGCATCAACGAAGCAGGAAGTAGTGTTCTGTTATGTTAGACATCCAGTCATTCCAGCCTTTATACACTATCCCACCTCTTTTATTTCTTTACCACTCCCAATGTCTTCCTATGCATCTATTGTACCTCTAATACCCCTTCCCTTTCTGTTTCATTACTTTCCTTTGTATTTGAAGTGCACAGGCATCAGTAGCATAACATAGCCTAGGCCCATTGTGCCATTTGATCCTGGGAGCTTGCTTTTAGTTTCCTGCTCTATACATCTCTTCCCAGGGAATTATACTTATTGAATCATGGTGTTCCTTTTCATTTTCCTTCTTCTATTTAAACTATGTATTATTCTGCTGGTTGTTCTCCCAATTTGGGTCACTGCTTGTATTTCTCTGCATTGTTTTCTGTTTCATATTCTGGTCATCTTACACTGCTCCTAGTAGTGGTGCATTGCAGATTTTGCTTGGGATGGAATGAAGCTGCCGTCTGCCACTGCCAGTTTCTCTGCTAGGGACACAACAAGAAATAATGTCAGCAGCATATGTGTATGAACACACAAGGGCCACAGGGAAAAATGTTTTTACTATGTTACAAAAAATTAATGCACAGTTTATGCTTTTGAGAAAAAAGTCCATTTCATTTCAATTGTAATTTTGTTACACAATGTAAAACATTATTATACATTTAATTACAGTCTAGAAATGTATCTAGATACAGGTATGGGATCCGTTGATCAGAATGTTGGCGATCTTAGGTTTTCTGCAAAAGGCATCTTTCTGTAATTTGGATCACCATACTTTGTCTAGTACAAAATCATTATCCCTAATTAAAAACTGCTAAGTTTTCCCAAGAGCAGTAACCTGTAGCAACCAATATGATCTTTGCTTTTAAACAGGTGACCAGTAGATTCTACCTTCTGATTGGTTGCTATGGGTTATTGCACCTGGGCAAACTTATGCTTTGCATTGATAACTGATGGTATTGTTATTTTATTTTTACTGTTCCTTCTAAACACCTGTATCATAAGAATTTCAGAGGTGCCCTTGCCTCATCACAGTTTGGGTTTATATATTAAATCCATTTGTTTAGCTTTGTTGAAGTCTGCACAGAAAAAAAGGCATTTTATATGTTTCTACCCTGATAATGATACAACCTCATGTCATGGTTAGTCCAAGTAACACTGGTGGAGTTAAAGTAACATGAGCTGCTTATCTTATTTAGGCTCTACTGCTGGTGTCACTTGAATTCCATCTGCAGCCTCATTTCTGAGGGCAACAGTTTGTTTCTGGGCTATAAAAGGAAATATTTGGTTTGCTGAGATAACAAGAGTAGTGAGGGAGTTGGGTGAAACTGTAAGTACTGTATCTCACTTTAGGGCTACCTTCAGGTCCATTCCTTTAAGTAGTAGAACCTGCAGTTCTATTGCAGATGGCCCAGGGCTGTATAATGTGGAGACATTCCTATTTCATTGTGTATAATGCAAATACTGCTAATGTTCTATTTGAAGAGCGCCCCCTACACTGTTCACTGTGTGGGGAAACAGAACCATATTTCAACTGACTTATGTTTGCAGCCTTGATTATCTCTTGAGCCATGTAGTTAGGCAGATGTAAATAAACTAGGTCATTGTAAATCACCGTAAGGCAGAATGCAAAATGCACTCGCTGCTTCTCTGTGAAAATTAAAGATTATTCTCGACTTGTGGATAGCTTCTTAAAAGTACAATCTCATTTCAGACTCCACATCTTAAAGAGAAGCCAACAGCTAATGTGCATAATCATACAGGAGGTGCAGCTCTTTTATTGCATTTCCGAGAGTTAGTTATGCTGTATAGGTGGTTTATAGATGAACCTCAAAAGAAAAAGGCTGTACACACACACACGTCAAAATTACTCTGGACTGCCCTGCTTAGGTGCCAAGAATGCTTTCTTTTTCAACAGAATTTATTTATTAAGATGGTTATTTTTTCCTATGAAATAAACATTTTCTTTATGAATAAATGTAGAAATGGTTGAGGTAAAGAAGAAACTAGAGGCTCACCATCATTCCATTCTGCTTTTGACATAATTTATTCTATTATATTGCTTTACTGCTAATAAAGACCCTGTTTCTTTAATAAGGAACTATTTAACCTGATATCTTACAACTGCTTGCCTTTTTTAATATATAGGTTATATTGACTGGCTTACAATGTGCTTGTACAACCAATTACATGCCATTAATAACAGATATTTAGGGACACAACAGGAACTGCAGTGGTTGCTGAACGGCAAAGAATGTATAACAGATTCAGGAGATCCTTACTAATGACTCATTTTTAGGATATGTAGTACTTCAATAGATTTTGTTATGGGGACCCCCTGAAACTTATCACTACAAATATTATAGTTTGAACAGGGGGATGCAGGAGTTACAGGATGGTCATCTCACATACTGTAGACTCCATCTTAATCAAATAATTCAAAACTTTAAAAATCCAAATTATGGAAAAAACCCTTATCTGGAAAGCCCCATTTCCTAAGTATTCTGGATAACAGATCTGATACCTGTAAATAAAAAGCAGCATAATTAATTAAACCTGGGTCTTGCCCAACAATCCAAAGTCAGAGCATTGTAGAGTCACCTCCAATTCCACATATATTAGTATATGTACATAATAAATAAGCTGTCATGGATGGATTGAAAATGGGATCTTCCCTATTAATTAATTTAACTGGACTTCACCTGCTTTCACTGTGTTCAAACAGATATTCTACTGTGGAACAACCTCTGTTAATTTCCAGCAAGACTCAGCATCTAATGAGATCTATTCAATAAATTAAGTAATTGAGTTGTTTAACCCTGGGGGTTTGTCCACAAATCTAAGTCAGGGCCTTCTCCAGTTCCAGATAAAGGATATGCATATAATAAAATGGACATTCCAAATGTATTAGTTATAAAATGATTCATATGATATCACTGTGCTACTTACTGTCAATTTAAATGCTTTTATTTTGCTCATTAATCTCTTCCACTATTGACTTAGGGCACTGTGGAAGCCAAGTACTCTACAGAGATAACAAAGTGAAACAAGCCTCTACATTATCTAGAATATCAGCATTATTTTGGAGCGTTAAATAAATTGCATGAAAATATAAAACATTTGCCGACCAACTTCTTCTGGTCTGTCTGTCTCTCTCGATTGGATTGCCCTTTTGTTAAATAGATCCAGATCAATGTTGGGGGCAACTGCTTCTGCTTTCATGCTTATAAAATATATTGGTTTCAGTGATAACCATATAATAATATTATAGTTTATCTTATATCCTGAGCAGAGAGCTTTCTGAATAAAAGTCATAGAAGAGCAGCAACCTTTTAAGAATAAGGAGTAAATCGTCTTGAGCAGTTCTTGGATTCTTGAAGAAGCACTTAGTGCTTAATGGTTCTTATTCTATAATGCAAGCTCACAAGCTGCATGGACAATCCATTCTGATTTATGATGTTTACTGATGATAGCACCCTCTCTCTACTTCAATTACAATATGTACTTTCTATAGGTTTGGAATGTCATAGGATTCCTAAGTTCAGGCTAATAGTAGCCATTTTTGTTCTTTTTACAATGCATGAAAATGAGCTACAACTATCATGACATGTATATATGGTTGACTCTCTGAAATACTAATACATGAAAACCTGAAGCATCGTATGTGAACTAAAACATCATCTATATCAGGGATCCCCACCCTTTTCTTACCCACTAGCCACATTCAAATGTAAAAAGCAAAAAAGTGGGGTGTCAAGTTTTGGCTGTGTATTAGTAGATCCTATGTGGACTGGCAGCCTATTTGGCAGTACACTTGGTTTTTATGCAACCAAAACGTGTCTCCAAACTATGAGATCAAATATAAGCACCTGCTTTGAGGCCACTGGGAGCAAAATCCAAGCGGTAGGTCACAAGACACTGGTTGGGGATCACTGAGCTATAGAATAACATGGGAGTTTCAATTTAGTAAACCCTGCATGCATAGTTTCCTAATGCAGAGTGTAGTTCTAGCTTCCTAAGGGCTGGGGCAGACAGGGAGAAGGTAGTTCGGGGAGATTATCGCCAGCGATTAATCGCCAGACGACAGAATCTCCCCGAAACTCCCTGTCTGCCCCAGCCCTAAAGGATGTAGTAACTTGTAGTACCTTACCCTTACTGGTGCTGCAGCTGCAACTACAATGCAGACATCATCCTGACAATACAGACATGGTGCTTGCAACCAGGGTCTTTTTAAAGACTATTTGTTTCAGTCCCTGCATGGAATTGTGCCTTCAGTCAGTTCTGAGATGGCTGATGAGCCAATACACGTGAGATTGGTTTTATTGACCAACCAGGGTTTGTGTTTTGCCCAGTCAGCTCTGTTGCAATCAGTGTTTGATCATTAAGATATTTGTTGAAAGTATCCTCACAACAAATTTAGTTTATTCCGCTAAGACCAACTGTACAAGAACACTATGAAGTATGGAGCATTTAAAAAAAAAAAAAAAAAAATACCGTTCTTACTGACTGGAACGTTCAGAAAGGCGGGGGTAATGACTAATAGAAAACCTTCTTGCTTTGTTTTATTGAGTAAAAAAAAATATCTTTTTAAATCTAGACAAAGGGCAAAACACAGTTTGACTCAAGACTTATTTAATGATTACCTCCAAACTTAGAACATTGTTATGTTGCTCATGTAGTATTGTATTGGAAACGCTGATTGAAATCCCATGTCTGCTGCAGACCTTTGTTCCGTTGATCAGCTGGAGAAGGTTCTGGGGGAAATGCCAAGCCCTGATCCCGGAATGGCTAACATTTGAAATAATGCCACACAGAAACAATTTTATTAGCTTAAAAATGATTTATACTTTGATGCTCCAATAATAGAATCTAGCATTCTGTTTCATAGTTTAACACAGTTTTTTTGTGGCAGTTTAAATAAAATGCTACCTCTTTACAGAGCAGATTGGAAACAGGAATAAGTAGGCAATTTCTAGCATTTTGTATGTATAACTTTATTTATAAAGTGCTATTTTACTGCACTGTACTACATTACAGAATAGCATTTTCTTGTTCCATGGGAGGGGGGCAAAACACTAGAAACCACCCATATCCAATTACATAGCAATAGATTTAAAACTCCCAAATCGTTTGTATTTTTCAAACCTTTTTCTGTTGGTCCCAGTTAGGCTAAGGCCAGACGGGGAGATTCGGGGGGGATCTGTTGCCTGGCGACTTCTCGCCCCCAAATCTCCCCGAATAGCTAGGCACCGCTGCGCACCGGCGAGGCTTAAAGTCGCCGGCGCTTGTTCACACGGAACGGCGCGATTTTTAAAATCGCTCAAAATTGCCTGGCGAGGCAATTTTGAGCGACTTTAAAAATTGCGCCGCTCCGTGTGAACAAGCGCAGGCAACAGATCTCCCCCGAATCTCCCCGTCTGGCCTTAGCCTTAAGATGGGAGTAAGAAAAGTCTCCTAAATTGCAGATTTTGCCAGATTTGCTAGTAGTTGGCTTTCCAGTGTAGCAATATGTGGAGCATTGTTGATGCCAGAATGATGGATAAATGTCCTATACTTTGACACTATGGGTTGTATTTTTTAACACCCCCAATGATATTGTCCATATTGTCTAATTAGCAATTAGATGGAAAGTTGGAAAACAAAAGCAAAGATCTGATTGATTGCTATTGGCATCATCACCAATGATGTTAGTCTCCAATTTTAATTAATATGCCCATATAAGATGTATCCATACATTGTACAGTGCAGTACTTTATAGAACTAACATTACACTATTGGTTCATTTGCACCCTCCCTGTATGGATTACACCCAGGTGTGCTATTCCTGTTATTAAAACCTTGGATAAAGGGTTTTTAATATCATGTAGACCTGGACATTTGAAGATTGCTTGTACTTGTGTTTCCTTGTTTTTGCAATCTCCACTTTGGGGTTTAAATTGTTAGCAGATTCCCTGAACCAACTAGGCATCCATTTGAATTTTAGGATGAAGTATAAATAGAAGCCTGAACACAAAAACAGGCAATTAGAATGATAACGGTAAATATCTAGCTTTGAAGTCTCTGTGCTTTCTGGTAGTTGAGGTCACTGACTCTAGTATCCCGGCTGCATTTTGAATTTCACTTTGGAGATAAGAATGATAGAGAGGCAAATAGAAAACAACAACACAAAATAAAAACATAGTAGTTGAAAAGTTCAACATTATATTACTTCTCTAGTCTATATATTAAAAGTTACATGGGTGGTTCACTTTTAAGTAAACTTTTAGTATGTTTTAGAATGACAAAGCAACTTTTCAGTTGGCCTTCATTTTTTCTTTTTATAGTTTTGTAATTATGTTTGTACTTCTGAGTCTTTCCAGTATCTAAAAATCAAAATGCTCTGTAATGCTTATTGCTACGTTTTATAACTCATTCTATTCAGACCTTTTCATATTCATATTACAGTCTCCTATTCAACCCCGTGCATGGTTTCTAGGGTAATTTGGAGCCTAGCAACAGATTGCTGACATTGCAAACTGGAGAGCTGCTGAATAAAAAGCTAAATAATTTAAAAAGCTATGAATAACTATTGTAAAATGTCTCAGAATAGCATTCTCTACGTCATACTAAAAATGTATTTAAAGGAGGTAAGTCACCTCCTATAGTAGCACTGGTATATATACTTTTAATAATACTGGTGTTTGTCCTCCACTATAGCACCATCACTTGTCCCCCCTATAATAATAACAACACTGTCACCTCTATCTCACAGTTACTGATACTTGCCCACCATAAAACACTGGCATTTGTCCCTTACAGAAGCACTAGCACTTGCCCTGTACAAAATAATATTATAAATCAAGTTATGTATTACAAATTTTCCTATTTTCCTCTAAGTAATGTGTATGACAAACCTTGATATTAGCCTTTTGTAATATGAAAAATGACAATAAAAAGACATAAAATAATAAAAATGTATTTAAAGGGTAACTAAAGTCTAAAATAGAATGTTTGAAATGCTGTATTTTGTATACTAAATATAAACATGAACTGCACCAGAAGCCGAATGAGACAAATCATTTATGCTTTCAAAGTTGGCACAGGGGGCTGTCATCTTGTAACTTTGTTATACATCTTTGCAATATCAAGACTCGCACATGCTCAGTGTGGTCTGGGCTTCATTTGGGAGGTTCAGCTTAGGGATCATCATAAATTATCAAAACAGCACAAATTAAAAAATATCTGCCAGAAGCCAATACAGCAAGACTGATTAATAATCAGAATATACAGACTGCACTGGGTCTGTGGATATAAATCTCTACACGGTTGTGGCTGCTTTACATGGAAACAAACAAAGCTGCTTGAATTCTGGAAAGTAAGGTGGGGGCTCCCACCCTGCCGTTTGAAAGTATGATTGTTTCCCTGCAGAGCAATTAGGGACCAACTGAAGTTTTCTATCTGCAGCACTCAAACCAAGTAAAACGAAGGGGGAATTTCACTGCGTACAGTCAGGTTTATTATAAAAACGGTAGACATTTTTTTTATCTAAAGTATATTGGAGATAGATTTCTTTTTCATTAAAGAAAGTAAAAATGGTATTTATTTTTTTTGCCTTTGCATCCCCTTTAAAGGTGAACAACCCCTTAAAATGGACTCCATGGGAGATGACCTTCCAGAGCCCATTGCTTGCACATCCCACTATGTTGTGTATTTTGCATGCATCTGACCTACAGCCTCTCATATATCCTGCATGTTCCTTGCCGATTGTTGCCTGGCAGTAATAACATTATGCCGCTGTATTTCAGCCTTCAGACATGAACATGACCTTTCCCATCTAAGCCTTAGGCAATTAAATTTGCATCAGATAATGTTTACTTTCTTCTGTTTAGGGACTATTTAATGTACATGTCTCTCTCAAATATTGCCTTGCATGGGGATGGTCCCCCAATTCCGGTGCACAAACAAGATGATGCAAGGCTTGCCTTAAAGGGCAAGGAAAGGCAAAGAAATAAAATCCAATTTTTACTTTCTTTAATGGAAAATAAATCTATCTCCAATATACTTTAATTAAAAAATGTGTATCGTTTTTATAAGAAACCTGACTGTTTCTAGTGAAATTCTGCCTTCATGGATAGGAATTGTCAGACGGCCCCTAACTTCTGGCAGGGAAACAATCATACTTATGAACTGCAGGGGGAGCCCCTGCCTTACTTACCAGCCATGCAGAACTCAAGCAGCTTTGTTTTTTGATCATTTATGACGATCCCTAAGAAGCCCAGACCACACTGAGCATGTGTATGTAGTCTAGTCTTGCAAAGATGTATAACAAAGTTACAAGATGACAGCCCCCTGTGGCCAACTTTGAATGCATAAATCATTTGTTTGATTAGGCTTGTGGTGCAGTAAGTTCATGTTTATGTTTAGTATACTAAATACAGCATTTCTAACCTTATTATATTTTACACTTTCCTTGCCCTTTAATAAAAGTGTCCACAAAATGGCTCCTGCCTGCTTGCCTTAATTATGCACTCCCAGACCCAAAGAAACAAGATTCAAATAATTAATATAGTGTAGTTAACATTTATTGTGCTTGACTAACTTGATAAAATACATTTTTGGGGTGACAGGTCCCCTTTAAATGGGAAGACATCCTTGTATGGTGAAAGAAAACAGGCTTATAAGCAACAAATTCTACAACATCAGTTTAATTGCATTTGGAAGTTTGATCCTTTAACTTCTGATTTGTAGCAGAAGTCTACTATCCTACAGTGCCTTGCATTCTTCTATTTTATGTGTCTGCTAAATAGTTGGCTTCTGCTACATGTTTCTGCCGAGAACAGAAAAGGAAAGATACTGCTATCAATAGCAATTACAATTTTTCATTAATGTATTTAATATGTCATCTTGTATCTTTTAAACATGTGTTTGGTGGATATATTTTTGTATATAATGTGTTTAGGCTGAATGTATTCCCATCCATTGCTGTCAAGTAACATTTTCCCTTCATTTCAGAAACGCTCCAAAGGACAAGTTCTGTTTGACAAAGTGTGTGAGCATCTAAACCTTTTAGAAAAAGACTACTTTGGCCTAGCGTACCAGGACTCAGAAAATCAAAAGGTAACCACGTGAATCATATCTGCATGGAAATGTCCACAAATTCTGCATAGTTGGTACATACATGTCAAAATAGTAAAGGGGTTGTTCACCTTTACATTAACTTTTAGTATGATGTAGAGAGTGATATTCTGAGTCAATTTGCAATTGGCTTTCATTTTTTATTATTTTTGAGTTATTTAGCTTTTTATTCAGCAGTTCTCTAGTTTGCAATTTGGGCAATCTGGTTGCTATGGTCTGAATTACCCTAGCAGCCACGCACTGACTGCAATATGCGTAGGAGAGGGCCTGAATAACAGAGGAGTAATAAAAAGTAGCAATAACTATAAATGTGTCGCCTTACAGAGCATTCGTTTTTAGATGGCGTCAGTTTGAAAGTTGGAAAGTCATAAGAAAAAGGCTAATAATTAGAAAATGATTTTTTTTTAAAATGAAGACCAATTAAATAGTTGCTTAGAATTAGCCATTCTATAACATATTAAAAGTTAACTTAAAGGTGAACCACCCCTTTAAAGCGAAAGACTGAATGTTTCAGATACTTTTCACACATTAACAAATATTATACCACACCCTCCCTCAGGTGCCTGTATAGCAAATACAGCCCTGCAAGACGCTGTAAATAAATATCCATTAGCAATCAGGGAGGGAATTCTCTATCCTATGAAAGATATGACAAAAAGAAAAGCATTGAAACTTTTATTGTCACTGCAAAGAACATGCTTTTTGCAAAAGGGAACCAAAACTTAAGTAAACAAAAATATTTTAATTAACGTTTAAACATATTAATTAAACCTATTGAAACGATCCCTAACATTATGCTAAGCAACCTACAGCTATTGCACTGAATATTCAGTGTGCGTTTCCATCACACTGCTTTGCTGTGACACCGCCAGTGACCCAAGCCTAGGGCAAGCTGTTTTGTAAATTTAATTGTCCCATAATTATAGGTAGGTCTCTGATTCTTGGATTTCTTTGTGTCACTTGAGCATTGACATTGGTATTAGCTATTGATTGACGCTGTGGTTGCTGTGTTACTAATTGCATTTGCATATTTATGAACTATGAAACTGGTGCTTATAGTTTGGTTATATTGATGATGCCCTAACATCTTCACACTTAATGTTATCACTGCACTCATATTAAATATTATCAATACCTCTTCAAGGACTCTACTTGCAAAGCAATTTTAGAACTTGCATACGATTCAGATGGATCGTTTGCTGACTGCAGTTTACAAAAAGCAAGTTTTATGGTAATTAACACATAGTTTATCAGTACACCCACCACAGAGATATACCAGGGATATTTGTTGTTCATTTCCCATCCCTTTACATCTTTACTATAGTCCTAGCAAGAGAAATTATGGTACAATAAGCCATGGAGACTTCTTTGAAGGTGATGTTCCCCATAAAGAGAAAAAGCTTTCATCCTAAAACTGAAGCAATTTTTTTGTGTCCCTAAAGCCATAAATACAAATAAATCCATTAAAACTTCACCTTTAGCACATTCAAAAATGTCAGCTTCACATTTTTTACTGTTCCATAATGTTTTTGGGAACGGTCAAGATCACCTGGCAGTAATCACTGCTGTTGTGTGACATTTAGTGACGCTGTTGCGAAAACGCTTTTTCTGGGCTTTGGGAATATGGGGTCATGCCACTGCCAACTTTCAGGACTGCCATGGTTTTAAACATCTTTTTCAATAACACGTTTCATAGAGATTTTCTAACTGTCCTTCAATGTTTTCAAAGATGTTTCATTCAACTGTGCAGCTCTTGCAACTATGTGTGTATTGGTTTCTTTTGGAATCCAGCTGCTCTATGGTGGCTTTACTGTACCTACAGCTGTAGTAAGAGTTGACTTTCCATTGGTGATTGAAAGCAAGTCACCCGAAATGTTAGTTGTAAGTTACCCTTAACATTTCAGCTTCATTTCCTCTTCAATTTATGGGTAGTTTCTCTCTAACCCTAAAGGCAATAAAAGGCTTTCTCTTAGCCATCTGCATCAATTCCATCTTAATGGCAAAACAGCTTGCTACTGTCCCATCATTGCTGTGAAAGGTCATCATCTGGACCCTGCCAGTACACTGTGGGATTTAGTGATTGTAACTTGCTGGTTATTTGTAAAATCAAATCAAACATTTTTCGCCCAATCAATGTATTATGTAAAGTATAAATATACTTTTATAGATTAATATAGTATTGATAGTTGGAGAATTCATTTTAATACAGGTGATTTTTTTAATGTTAAGAAAAGTCAAGAAAAACTGCTGTTTATTAGTATAAAATTCATTTATTTTACTTGTTTATTTCATGTTAGGTTTTCGCAAAGGCTTAAATACAGAAGCTGGTGTTTGACGATTTTATTAAGTTTCTTATTGTGCCTGGACTCCTCTGGGTTTTGCTGCAGTTTTTTGTTTCCTTTTGTAAAATGTGTCTGAAAGCTCTGGCACAGAATTAGACCACGCAGCGGTTTTCATACCGTAGCATTTACCTGCTCCATTAACAAGCACATTCGTTATAAATCTGTCTATTTGGAAGGAAAACAAAAAAGCCAAACTGAAATCCTGGGCAGATTGAATGTAATCGGTTATTTGCAAGCTGAATTGTAAGTGGTTAATTTCTTGCCTAGAAATATGGATATTAGGAAACAAGCCAGACTGAGTTGGCTTCATCTTACTGGTAGGTGAAGTGTGTCAACAGCTAAATATGTGAGTGTTATGCTTTTGTACCAAATTGCAGCAGATTAACTGGACAGGGTGCAATGCTTTTTATGATAGTGTTTCAAAATTCAGTTCTGCTCCTTATTAATAATGTATAGTAAAATGTAACATACATCTTTAAAAAGGCATTTTGTGTATTGGAGTATAACCCGAAGTTGTTTCTTATTTTAATCAATATAGAATTGGCTGGATCCTTCTAAGGAGATCAAGAAACAAACAAGAAGTAAGTCTGTACTAATCATAACTAGATTCGTGTGTGTTTAGAGCACAGTTTGTGGGATAGCAGTGAGACTACAGAAACTCATGAATGATATGGTGTTTCTACATTGTATATGGCCATGAATGAAGCATTTCTCAGATGCTGGAATACCATTCTTGCCATCTTAAATATACAGGGCATTTTGATTTCTCCCTGAGAAGGCTGTTGCCACCAAAATGTGCCCATTTTTTCAACCTGTCTCAGATGCCTTGTCTTCCTTTCTCTTTTTTCCATTTCATGCACCATCATAACTGTCCCATACCTGTAATCTCTTCCCAAAACACAACCAGGTGGTACAGGCTTGACACAGCCTTGGCCCTTATATTGCGTGTAGTGTACACAAAGACACATATAGTCCAGTATACATGAGAGTAATTAGTAACATCAGCTTGAATCTATTAATCTGTCTAACAATTGCTTTATGTATACCTGTCCTTCAGTATTCAACTTCATTCTGCATGACTTTCATATACAGCTGATTCGTCTGAATAATAGATATAAAGCTGTGAGCAAATCATTATCCTAAATACCCATGCATTTTTCAGAAGCTCGTACAGCCCAGTGATCATATGAAAATGCCAAGTGCTTGATTGCCCTCTTGCAAGGGAAGGCTCCCCTAGGTTTATCTCCTTAGACAGAATCCATCCATGATTGGGTATTTCAAAATGACCCGATGATTGTATTATTTGTGAAACCCTGATTGGCAGATAATGTGTATTCGTGCATCAGCTACAGACAAACAAATCTGAGCTACATGATAATGATATTCTCCCTTTCCTGGCTTTCTGCACTGCTGCATATATAATTACACTGCTGCTCTGTGACATGTTATCTTTTTGTTTTTAGTTTAATTCTTACCAAATGTCTCAAACACTGTGCATCTCCCCCAGGAGCCTTCTCACCCCTTCATTTTTATTTTCATTCATATGTGAAGTTTACAGGTTTTTGTGTGTAGCGCTGTGACATTGCATTATATATTGAGTTCTGCTGCAGTGCTGATGGAAGAAGGCTCAGATCCTGCTGTGTTTCATTTTAGCCTTACTAATAAAGCTACTTCTGTACACTGATATATCATTGGCTAGGTGACAATCCTTTCTTTTAATAATTATTGGGGTCAGATATTATGATTGCACACTTAATTAGTAGGGTTGGATAACTATATGCTGATTATATGTGTAGTAGAACCCACAATTAATTGACCAAAAAATTTTGATTTCTCTGTATATCTTTTTTTTAGATGGTGCTTGGCACTTTTCCTTTAATGTGAAGTTCTACCCACCTGATCCCTCACAGTTATCTGAAGACATTACCAGGTATATAAATAGATTTTATTTTATATTGCTAGCCATCAGAAGTTGACCAAGTGTGGAAAGTGTATCGTTGCAATATTTACACAATGGGAAATCTTGTAGAAGTGAACAGGACTGCTTCACGGGCCCATTGATGGGGGCAGACAGACTGAACAGCACTTTTGTCAGTGGGTAGAGTAAATGGTGCATGTAAATTAATTGGTGTAGAGATGAGGTATATAGAAATTGTAAAGATGCCATTGGCTGCACTATAGAGGCAGAGTTAAAGGTAAGCTATACTGTCGAGGGAAAACATGTTTTTCTTTTAAAAAATGCATCAGTTAATAGTGCTAATCCAGCAGAATCATGCATTGAAATCTGCTTTTCAAAGAGCAAACAGATTTAAATTTAATTTTGAAATCTGACATGGGGCTAGACTAGTCCGTTTCCCAGGTGCCCTCAGTCATGTGACTGGTGCTCTGATAAACTTCAGTCACTCTTTACTGCTGCACTGCAAGTTGGAGTGATATCGCCCCCCCCCCCCCCTCCATCAGCCTCATTGTGAAGTGCTGGCTCTTTCTGAATGCACTTGGCCAGGCACAGTGACCTGAGATGGCTGCCTGCACAACTATATTACAAGTAAAAAAGATACATTTATTGGGTCAACAATACAATTTTAAATGGTAGAATGAATGTTGTATATTGTACACATTATAATTTAGTAATACACATTATACCATAAAAATCATGACATAATCAATTAAAGCACAACTTTTTGAAATCAAATTTTAGTCATATTATCCTTCAACAAATACACAAATATATGGGCAATAAGTATTTATATACACTATGCTAGCATTCCTTTGAGTCTGTTTTTTTTTCCGTGGAGCCTCTCTTCAGTTATAGGATTCTCTTTTCTTATCTGAACTCATGTTTCTGTTCTTCTTCTCCATTTCTGTGACCCCCCAACCCTTAATCTGTCTCCTTTTTATAGTCTACTGTTTACCATCCATCTGATTTCTGTTGTGCCATCTTCTCTCCCTTCTTCTCTTTTGTTCTGCCATTCTTTCTTATTTTTTAAAATTATTCTCTCTCTTACAAACCCTTCTTCCACCAGCCACTCATTTTATATATTCTCTTGTGCTTTTCCTATTTTCTGTGTCTTCCCGCAACCGATATTGGGGTGGGTCCTCTCATTTTCACCATAATCTGTTTATTTAATTCAGCCACATGCCCATTGGGCTGCACAGTTTAGTATTAGTGTTATAGAAGTGCAGCACATTTCTGCCTGCAGGAGTGAGGCACAAAGTCAGTCCAAATACCATATCCATTCACATTGCAGGATACTACAAATTCAAGCAAAGAGACCCAGGGCCAGTCTTCTGTCCTCTTCTGTAAATTTCCCCCATACACATGATTATCCCCACAGTTTGGAAACTACCAATATAGAAAATAATGAAAAACTGCATATTAATAGTGTTACTTTTAAGAAATGTTTGTATGGAGGTTATTTTGCATTTTATAAACACAAAAAGCTATTTGGGGTTGTACTACTTAGTATGGGAAATCAGTCAGAATTCATGAATTCTTCATCTCAAACCAGCCGTTTACAAATTGAAGATATTGTGATCTGCTCTTGGTTTTTGTCTGATAAACCAAAAGAATTATGGGTTTTTGGGTAATAACCCCAAAAAAAGAGCGATTCAGACCTCAAATCAGAAAGAATTATTTTATTGGTAAATAAGTTATAATCGTGGATGGGAGTTTGGTTCAGCTTGGTTTAATAAAAAGATGAGATAAATTCAAGTTTTCATTAATAACCCCCACAGAATTTACTTAAGGTTCTAACCTAGTGTTTTTTGTAATGCAGATATTACCTCTGCTTGCAACTGCGGGATGACATTGTATGTGGTCGGTTGCCATGTTCCTTTGTGACTCTTGCTCTGCTGGGTTCATACACTGTGCAGTCAGAACTGGGAGACTATGACCCAGAGGAATATGGAAGCGACTATGTCAGCGAGTTTCGCTTTGCACCAAACCAGACAAAAGAACTGGAAGATAAGGTTGTTGAGCTGCACAAAAGTTACAGGTGAGAGTTTTCTTTTTTTTTTATACTAATTTTTTTTGAGAGAATCTGCAAAGTAGTAGAAACGAGATAGCATTGACATAAGTTAATTCTCTAGAACGAGTACAGATGTAGTAGTAGTAGGAGTGTGAGATCAAACTGAAAAGACTGTAAAGGCTTCTTATTTACTCCAAAGTGTGGCCATACCCTGGTTTTAAGGGTTGTTGGTATCCATGTATACAGTTGTGCAAAAACTGCTAAAAATGGCAAACTATACTGTTTGTTCCAGAAGATGCAGAGTATTTCTGTAGAATTGATGTTATATGCCATCAGCACACAATTTACTGTAATTTACATGTATATTGGAGTTGACTAAGCTTCCTTCTGTGTACTGAAGCAGATTCTATGGATGTCTCCTTACTCAGTGATTGGGTTCACACCATGCGGATAAGCATCAGTTGGCTTGAACAGCAAAAGTTATATTATGTAGTCTTCATTATTTATAATTTTTTTTTTACTTATTTGACTTACTCTCCTCTTTTCCAGCTTTCAAATGGGGGTCACTGACTCCATCTATAAACAAATATTCTGTAAGACTACAAATGTATTGCTATTGCTACTTTGTATTACTCGCCTTTCTATACTGGCCTCTCCGATTCATATTCCAGTCTCTTATTTAAATCAGTGCATGGTTGCTAAGGTAAATTGGACTCAAAACCAACAGCAAATTGACTCAGAATATCATTCTCTCGATCAGGGGTCCCCAAGTTTTTTTTGCCCCATTTAAATATAAAAAGAGTTGGGGTGCCAAGTAAGGGAGGTGATTAGGGTTGCCCCCTGGCCGGTAATTTACCGGCCTGGCCGGTATTTTTGATGGTTGATCCCAATATTATTAATAGGAAAAACAGATAAATATATAGGAAGGCCGGTATTTTTTTCAAGAAAAGGTGGCAACCCTAGAGGTCATTGACCATTTGGTAGCCCCTATGTGGACAAGCAGCCTAAAAGGGCCTCTGTTTGGCAGTTTGCCTGGTTTTTATGCAATTAATAGTTATCTCCAAGCCAGGAATTCAATAATAAGCACCTGCTTTGAGGCCACTGGGAGCAACATCCAAGGGGTTGGTGAGTAACATGTTGCTCACGAGCCACTGGTTGGGATCACTGTTCTAGATTATACTAATAATTAATCTAAAGGTGGACGACCCCTAATATACATAAAATAATTATAGAAAGAAGTAAAGACTTGGAATAAATGAGTTCAATAGCCCAGAAGGCATGTATTCACAGAGAGTCCCAATGGAGAGGCTTGCCAAACACTGAATGTTATTTTAGATAAATATAATCCAAAGTAACCTGATGCATTTTGTGCTGGCAAAATCACTTGCCCATACATAGTCCTCCTCGTGCATCCCCTTTTGCTTAAGGCTCAGGGCTTTGGGCCTGATTTCCATGACATTTGTCTTTAAACAGATTTAATCCCTGTAATGTTCTGTCCATTTATACCAATTTGTCTTCCTTTCATTTTATTTATGTTTCTGCCTCAGAGGTTGTAAGCGAATAAAGGTATTTGTTGAGCCCATTCACAGTGGTTTTAGCAGCAAGTATTCTCATTTTTTTGAGACTCCAGGCATTAATGTTGCTGTATAAGCTTTATCAATGACTTAGTCTTCTTTTGAACCTGTCCACATTTGCTAGCACAATGCTTTCTCTTGTGACTCACAACCATTCTCCTTTATACTTGCTGGAATAGAAACACCACTACAAATGTATTTATGACACTACAAATAACCAGGTTTACCTCCTGTAGAGGTTAGTGTTTGTATTTATTCTGCACATTTGATGCATACGCCCTTTTATTGTACATGGCCACAAATTGTGCTGCAGATTTCTAAAGATTTGTTAATATTAATAACAATATTTATAAATTCTTGTTTTGTTTTATCTTCAGGGGAATGACACCTGCTGAAGCTGAAATGCACTTCTTAGAAAATGCCAAAAAACTGTCAATGTATGGAGTAGATCTACATCATGCTAAGGTATTAGGTTCTATCACTTTGTGTTTGTGGCCAAATAAACCCAGACAGTATATGTATAATAACAGCACTGAAAGGCCTTGCAAAGCATTAATACATGTGGTACTGGTTATATCTATATTCTGGCTTGATTGGCATTCATAACCATATGTTCAAAAGCATGGTTGATGGTAGTAAGTAAAAATATTACAAAACCCGACTAAAACCTCCAGACCACACAAGCTGACTTTTACATTGAATATATGCAGAAATTAATATTTGGCAGGGAATATATGGACTAGTATTTTTGTATTGTTTCAGAACATAAGCATGGCCTTAAGATGGTCAATGTGGATACAAAGGCTGAGCACTGCATTATATATCCTTTGACCTTATTACATTACATTAATTGCAGAATATTTCCAACAGAACTTAAACACATCGGGTCAATTTATTGGCAAACTGTTTATAGATACAGATATGGGACCTGTTAAACAGAATGCTTGGGACCTGGGTGTTGTTGGGGGATTGGATCTTTCCATAAATTGGATCTTCATGCCTTAAGGCTACTAAAAAATAATTTAAACATTACTTAAACCCAATAGGATTGTTTTGTCTTAAATAGGCATTATCTTCTGAATCAAGTAGAAGGTACTGTTTTATTATTACAGAGAATAAGCAAATCATTTTCAAACAATCTGAATTATTTGATTCAAATGGAGTCTATGGGAGATGGCCATCCCGTAATTCGGAGCTGTGTCCCATACCTGTACCCCATACCTGTACATACCAAATTGTGGATGAACAGCTTTTGTCCATAAGCAAGAAAAATAACAAACAGGTGGTATAAAGGTGATTCCATTATTGGTTAACTAAGATAATCTAAAAGGAACAAAAATGGCTAGCCCCATGTCAGATTTCAAAATTAAATCTAAAATAGTCTGTTTGAGAAATGGATTTCAGTGCAGAATTCTGCTGGAGTAGCACTATTAACTGATGTGTTTTGAAACAATTTTTTCCCCATGACAGTATCCATTTAAACATGACCAATTTCAAAGATTCCTAAATTACCAACCTTCTTATTTTCTTGCTGAACTTCCTCTTTAAATTGTGTTTTAGCAGAAAGTTGTATTTGAACAAAGCCATGGCAGCCTTAATGTTATAATCCCTGCTGTAGCCCATTACCATATGTGCTACTGACTCGGTGTCTGGGACAAGCAATATTTTTGTTCTCAGCCATGACGGCTGTCAGGCTAACATGCACTTACCTTGAGTCTTTTTCCCCCCTACTTAATGCTGTATTAAACATTTATCATTGGAACAACTCTGCTTTTATTGATAATAAAAAGCTTTTAGATTTTTATATATGTTACACTTTGCAACATGTTTGAATTTGAGCTTATTTGCAAAATGGGAAGATTACTGATTGCACAAATCCACCATAATAACAGTGTTTATGTTGTCACTTGTCATATTTGGTTCCTAAGTAAAAGTGAAAGCGTACAGGAGCACTTGTCAGTTGCAGCGGATCATAGGTGATAACAGCAGAACGACAGACATCAGTGTTTTCACCTTTCCGTTAAATTTCCTGCTCACCTATTAAACAGTCAAAGCATGTGGTTTTTATAATATGTCTCTAAAGTGCTCATTAATCCTGTCATTTTCCAAAAACCTTGTTTTTTTAGGATTCAGAAGGAGTTGAAATCATGCTTGGCGTCTGTGCTAGTGGCTTATTAATATACCGCGATCGGCTACGGATAAACAGATTTGCCTGGCCAAAGGTTCTAAAAATTTCATACAAAAGGAACAACTTTTACATTAAGATTCGCCCAGGGGAGGTGAGTATCCCTATAAGGATTGTATGAAATTCTTCTTGAGCATAAAGTTCCAAGAATTACTGCTTATATGCTTTCCTTCCTTATTTAGTGACCAAGTACAGTTATAATATTGGAAATTAAATCTGATTGGTTACTGGGAAGGGCAGAATGTTTTATCTGGTACTTTATACGTGAGCCCCTTATTTCCTTCGACCCACATACACATTATACAGTGGAAGCCCATCACCAGCCACTCACATACATACATACAACCAAGAGATACTTTTACTTAATGACTACATTGGGCCAAAACTCCAAAATGCTAATGTTGTTAAAAGGGAAATAAGATAATAATATAGAAAAGGGGACATCGCTATTAAGTATACTTGTGCTCTACTGCTTGTTATGTCAGAGATCTATCATCCACTTGTACGTCTGGGCCTTTGGCTGCCATCCCAACAGTCCTTACTATAAGCTGTAGCAGTAACAACTGCAGTTATGGGCAACAACAGGTTTGTGTAAAAGTTGTTGACAGCAGGGGCCGGGTACCCAGGGGACTGCTTAATTAACTTTACCCGACTGCCCACTAGTAATATATCAGACATATTATCACAACTGGTTGTAGACCGTATTATTCATAGGAAATGTATTCTTAGCATGGTACTGAACAAAGCAGGCTAAAGAGAGACATTTGCTAATGGGCAAGCTTGTGTTTCTTTGTTGCAACATCAAGCACTTTACTGCGTCTTCATGTATGCGTTCCTTTCAGCCGCTCTGCTGTGCTCAGTATTAGAATATTGATTTCCTTAGTATTAACGTTGTTTTTTTTTTTCTTCCTACATTTAGTTTGAACAGTTTGAAAGCACTATTGGATTTAAACTCCCAAACCACCGAGCTGCTAAACGTCTATGGAAAGTTTGTGTTGAACATCATACTTTCTTTAGGTATGTTTTCTGATTAGTTGATGTTTCCAGATACGAATAGTTTGTGCTCATTTTACACGTGCTTCCTACTCAGTACTGCAGCAGAAATTCATTTGAAGATAACACAAGCCACAGCTGTTTCACTTGCAGTTAACTCTGTCTCCAGTTACTAATTTAACTTGGTTGAATGTAATAGGGGTCATTTCAATTAGCACAGGATACTTCTGAATATTTTTACAATCAGTACAAGGACCTGTTGCCAGAAACACTGATGGAAGGACAAGGTGCAAAGTGCTAAAAAAAACATGGTGTATTGCACCTTTGCACCCTGTTCTGCCATTATTTAATGAGCCCAAACTAGTTATTGTAAATATGTACCAAAGCATACCTGTTGTGTATCCACAAATGGCTCAGCCATTATGCATAAAGTATATGTACCAAATTTGTTTAATATACAGTGTATATTACTTTGTACTTTGATAATATTTGAGGGTTCTTGATGGTGATATGGTTATAGATATGTTTTTTTTCCTTTATTTTCAATACTTAATGTAAGTGAATATCTATCTAACAGACTGCTGATGCCCGAGGCTCCTCCTAAGAAATTCCTCACATTAGGTTCCAAGTTCCGCTACAGTGGGAGGACTCAGGCACAGACAAGACGAGCCAGTGCACTAATTGACCGACCCGCACCCTATTTTGAACGCTCTTCTAGCAAGCGATATACCATGTCTAGAAGTTTAGATGGAGGTAAATGTCTTCTGAACACATTAATAAACTTCACCTTATGAAAAGATGCAACTAAAGCAGCACCATTGAGGCTATTTGCTGCACATCTGTATTGATAGAATTGCAGTCATACATCCTCTGATTGGTTCAGTCAGTTTTAATCTGACTACTTAGATTAATTTAGGTTGCTTAATTACCCTAGCAACAAAGCAGCAGTTGGGAAGTCAATGGACAATTCGTATAGGCCCAAATTAGAAAGAAAAGCATTAATAAACAACAACTCTGAAGCCTCACAGTGATTCTGTTTTTTCAAGCAGCTAAATGTATGAGCCAATGTGTGATACAGCTAGGGCTGCCACCTGGCCGGTATTTTACCAGCCTAGCCAGTAAAAACTATGGTGTAGATTCATCAAAGAGTGAAGTGAAGAGTGAAGTTCCGCCACTAGAGGGAAATTCCGCAGCTCTCCATTAATTTCTATGAGATTTTGAAAAGCGTATTTATCAAAGGGTGAAATTTCACTTCACCCATTGATAAATAGGCCTTTCAAAATCCCATAGAAATGAACTGAGAGCTGCGGAATTTCCCTCTTGTGGCAGAACTTCACTCTTTGACGAATCTACCCCATGGGTGATCCCAATGTTATTAATAAGGAAAAAAGACAAATATATAAGAAGGCTGGTATTTTTTTCTAGAAAAAGTGACAAATGGGTAAATCGTGGATGAAAATAGTGGAACTATATTCCTCCAACACTACCTAGCCTTTCACTGTGTTTGGGTAATACTATTTCCACATAAGTGATTTTACTGGATATTGCACAGCAAGATATTGCAACAAACCAGCTTTGTTTGCTTCCTAGTCAGGGCCATGAGGCTGTCTGGGGTAATAAGTAAGGACTTGCAGAACATATATGTGAATTATGTGAATGAAAATACTTTAATTTACAGACTAACATTTCGGCTACCAATCTTTTGATAAAGGATTTGATAAAAGCTAGATTGCTAGTAGAAGCTGTAAATAAAAGACCTGTGAGTGTGGACATTCTTTCTGCTGTGTACTATAATTTTGTCTGTACGCAGGCAACATCAAGGATATATTTTTTTATGAGTTCCTGCTACTTTATGCATTATAAAAAAAAATATATATATATATATATATATATATATATACACATACATATATATATATATATATATACATATATATATATACAGAGAAAACACTGTGATACAGTACATACAAGCATGTGTGTTGGCTATTTCTGCAGAAAGTGAATAGTTAACAGTCTAACTTGGGTAGTGAATAGGGCTACACGAGTATAAAAACAGTCTAGAGGTAACACCTTTCTTTGCAAACTTGATGCTAGTTATTGTTGTCATGCTTTCATTCGGGTAGAACAGGCATAAGAAGAGGTTGCTTAGCAACTCAGACTTTTATTTTGGCTGTGCAAAATGCCCTTGTGCGTTCTCTTTCTGCTTTGTTACTCGCAGCAATGTCATCATTTGCTTTTTCGGCAACAGCCATTGCAGTAATTAACACCATAACTACAGAATTGTTTTCTCTTTCATATCTTTCTCGCTGTCAGATCGCGGAGAATAAATAAACCTAACACCTGTATTATAAGGATTCCATTAGTGACTTATAATCTTGTGTTTTTGTCAGCTCAGCTTGTATCACATTTATAATACCCAATGGTGGAAGTAATTATTTCTGGTTTATTGAAAAGCTCTGTACCCTCTTCCGATGCCTTCCTACTAAAAGTACACAAAAAATAGCTATTAATTGGAAAAAAAAATTTTTCTTATATATGCCAGGTTATTGTCATTTATTTTGCTTTACATAGACAAAAATGGATTTGTGCATAGCCCCTTGAGTGCACAAAATGTTCCTTTTCCGTGTAATTGCTTTTCTACTGTAAGTGGGAGCCGACCTGTCGTGTATCAGCACTGTGTGATAACAGCACCATCTCTCTACGGCCACTATGCTTGCTGCTATTCAAGCTTATGGTGAAACCAAAATAACTAGTAGCAGTGAAACATAAAAATATTAATTTCATTGAATTATCTCATCATCATTATGGCCAGTGCTCCTTTCAACCCAAGGCCCCTATAACTACAATATATATAAAAGTACTTGGGTACTACACAAAATAACCTGCTGTCTGCAACGTGTAAATGAAAGAACTGTACATAGAATGAAGATTACTAGATCCTGGGGCTTTATAGAATGAAACTGTGTTTAATATATTAAATGCTTCAGCCACATTACTGTAGCACAGCCCTTTTCTGACTATACCAAGTGCCCCAAAAGGTATGTGCAATGATCCAGTTACATACTCCTCTTTTCTAAGTGAAATAACTGTGAATTTGGTCGAATGTGTACAAATTGTCCATGATGGACAACCCATAACTGCAGATCACTGCTATAGATTTCTCTAGCTCTTCAGATTAATTTTCTTTTTTTTTATATCAAAAAATGCATATTTAGTCTAGCCCCCTCTTGCAATTTCTTTAAATCAAACCATTCCATACTCAGTTTTTGTTTTCAAATATCACATTTGCTTTTAGCATCAGTGAATGAAAACCATGACTTGTACATGAAGGATTCTGTGTCTGCCACAGAGGTGGGTACCGGCCCCTACATCACAGCTAAAGGTATCTCTCAGACCAACTTGATAACTACAGTAACACCAGAGAAAAAGGCAGAGGAGGAGAAAGATGAGAAGGAGGTGGAGGAAGAGGAGAAGAAGAAGAAAGTAGAGATCATTACAACAGTTACTACAGTTCGACATGACACAAAGGTACAGATTACGTTCCTTTATCTTTAAGATACAGAGGTTCGATTTTATAAAATACTTTCTGTGTAAAAAATGTGTGTATATGTCAGCCCTTTATCTGCAACATGGGGGATGACCTATTCCTATGCAGAAGAAACAGCAACCACAATATTAAATTTACTGCACAGTGTCATTCCTTTTTCTATTTATACTTCAGACAAAGGGAAATGAATACATGCCCTGTACAGTTTTAAATGACTTTTCAAAGGACATAAATAAGTGGTTTTCAAACTGTTTAAGATAAAGGCCCCTCTTTTTGCAAGGCCCCCATTTGATTGCAGAAGATAACAAAACAAAAGGGGAATGCTACATTAAGAAAATAAATACAGGAGAAGATAGAAGGGGCAAAGGAAAAAAGCATTACAGAGAAGATGGAACTTGTCAAATATCTCTCATTTAATGCAACACATACATTTTGACCTTCCCTTCCACTTCAAATTTTATTTTTCCATTCTTCCCACATCTCTTCTCTGCCACTTCCACTTTGTCTTCTGCTCTCCACTCTTCTTTCCTCTTTGCCAACTTGCTGTGCCTAGTTTCTCTTTCATTGGAGTGTTATCCCATGTTGCCTTTAATTGTGTCAACTCTTTTATCTTCTGGTCACCCCTTTGCCCCCAACCTATCTTCTTTCTTTTTAGACTTTTTAGTCTCACTTCCTCACAATTGTATGCCACTCTTCCATTCTCATCTACTTATTCCACTAGTTACCCTTTCCTCCACTTTTTCTGTTTTGCTCACCCTCTCTCTTTTTTCCCTTTCCTCAATCCTGACAACAAGCAGCACTTTACCTCTGAAAACCTCAGACTGTACTGTACCAGTTCCCTCTCTTGAGCTTAGCAACACGCTGATGCAGTTAATATGAATTTAGCCAATATGCCCTGTGTCATGTGCCTGGGGCAATGGCTGCTTGCTATTTCTAAGAGTGCTTACTTGGACCATTCCTAATTCAGCAGCAATGAAACTCACGGGACCTAAGAGTATTCAATTTGCAGGGCAAAAGTTCAATCTTCCCCAGAAATCCAATATTGTGCCCCACATCTCCCTGCAGCTGTGACAGTAAAGCTCATTGAATCAGATTTAATAGAGATATATAATAAAAGATATTGGGCAGTATCAGCCACAATAATGTGAACAACAAATGGACTATTAATGGCCATCTGACCAGCTAACACTTCATTTATAGACAACTTGTGCATTCTTCCTGCATTGGCTCAGATCACCATGGGCCAAATGAGAGACTGTGTAAAAAAGAAAAAAATAAAGAAAATGAGAGTACACTTGCATTATCATGAATGGCTTTGACCCTTAGCTTATGAGATACAAAAACTTTTTACAATACCAGTCCTTGTTTGTACCATACAAAGGCCCAGAGACACCACCGAATTAAAATGCCCTTAAATGATTTATATGTTTGCTTAGTCTGAACATAAAAAATAAAGTTTCTAGAAGTCCTAATATTTCATTTAACAATAACTGTAGTATTCTTCTGTAGGTTACTAGAAGCAAATCATTTATATTTCTAAGTTAAGCCTTAGTAGGCTGGGTGGTGTTTGCTGTAAAATGGCTGATATTGGGAATTGCAATACAACTACTGCTTTAAAGAAAACATGTTTAGACATACAGGATAGATATAACTGTGATGCCATTCAACCAAATAATTTACATATTTTGGTATTACTGGGTTGTTTAGGATATTTTGTTCACAATGTGCAACCCCTTAAAAAACTGCTCTGTTTGTATCTCTTTTTATATCTGTGTACAATGTCAAACATAAAGAGAGCAAGCCATTGTTCATATTCTTGGTTTTCTCTTCCCATTTGCATTAGATACCCGCCAGTAGTTGTTACTAATATGTGTGTAATATTTGTATTGTTTACAGCAGCTGCATATAACCTTGTACTGTAGCAAACTATAGTTACCCTAATGATGTTGATCTTCTAGAACTTGGAAAATGTGTTCAGCAGCTCTCCCACCATCCAGCTGGAAATTGTTTTGGTATAGATAGCACATACCACTATCTCACATGCTAATGTTGTCTCTACAAAAGCCAGTTGTTCCCAAAGCTCCATTGAAAACAGCTCACTGAGTTATGTGCTTACATCATATTGCCCAGAAGGTGCTCTGTATTGAAAGGCAATAATATTGCCCTATATATAGTTCAGTAATGGCCACAGAAGGAAACATTATCCACTACTGATTGCTAAGGGAATTGATTTGCATGGACATGCGAGCAGAGGAATTGTAAGTGTAATTATATTTAAGGAATACTGATTTACGGCATGGACAATATTATGGTAACAGACTAGTGGTTAATGCCGGATATCACCAAATGAGAGTTCAGATGTACAAGGGTACTCATGTCCTCATTATTCCTCAGCAGTTCTCTCATTTAATTAAAAGCAAAGTGAATTAATGTGTTTATGAAATAGATTTGAATTTATAACGTACTGCTGGGGATTGGGCAGCCACAGAGTTTGGAGTTCAGCACATCAATGAATCTAAATTTGCATTCTTCAAAAAGAAGAGACAAGGTTTTTAAAATGAAACCTTGGTACATTGCTTAATATATGCATATACAATGGTTGCAAAAAGCAAAAATGGACTATGAGTTGGTTGCACCAAATCAAAAAATGTGTGTCACATGCTATTGCTTGTGCCCAGAAAGCAGCAATGCTTTGGTTACTGTTAGCCAACAGGCTGATGGAAGGGACTATGATTTCTCTATATATTAACCCAAATGTGCTTATCTAAATTCTAAGCAGTTGTTAGTGTCCCACCACAATCGAATGCATTTATTCCCAGATATGTATAATTTGCTAATTTTGCATGAACAAGTTATTGCTGTCTTTGCAATTTTTTTGGTGCCCCTGCAATATTCTGCCCTTGCAAAATACCTTTGCCGAGATAGTAAGTTATCAAATTGTTATGCTTTTTAATTGACTGTGCAAAATCTAATTTAACTAATTGCAGTTTTCTTTTTGTCCTTCTGATCTTACACTTTGTTTGCTGTCCTCTGCTTCCAGCCATCTTGTGTTGATACTGACTCATTTCATTCCCCCACACCCCCCCATCCAAGCCCATCGGCATCTTCAACTAGATTGCGTAGGAGATGTAAGGAGAAAGCTCAAAAAGCAGTAGGACACCAGCTGAATAAAGATGTGAATGAAATGTCCAGTGAGCCCGAAAGGGACTCAGATCAGAAAGGGACATCATACCCCGATGAAGAAGAGATTGCAAAAAGCTATAAGCAACAAGCTGGCCGAGGAGGGACGCTATTTTCCTTCTCCTTGCATCTTCCTGATTCATTCCCTTCTCTTCTTGATGATGATGGCTACCTTTCCTTCCCTGACATATCCGAAACCAACTTTCTACCCGAAAGTTTACAGCATTACCTGCCCATTCGGTCACCATCTCTTGTTCCATGCTTCCTTTTCATCTTTTTTTTCCTACTTTCTGCTTCCTTCTCTGTGCCATACGCCCTCACGCTTTCTTTTCCGTTGGCAATGTGCCTCTGCTACCTGGAGCCCAAGGCGGTCTCCTTGAGTGCCGCACTTGACAATGACCTGAGTGACAGTTCAGATGATGAGGTGTGTACCTCGGCATAAGACACATTTTTTTCCTCTTTATTTTCTTTTTTCTCGTTATTTTTTTTTATTCTGTGTTTGGCGCTAAACTAAAATGCTACCATAGTAGTCCAACTTTCAGAGCCTCATTTGTGTCTGCTTGCTAATATTTGGGAGTTTGTCCCAAAGGGTTAGGCACAAAGATCTACAGAAATTGTTTGCTTTAGAGGAGAATGATAATGTAAATATCAGATTATTGTACTTTACCCAAAATTTTAGGGAAAGTTGCTCTTCAGGTAAAGATAAGAGAGCAATTTCTCTTTCCTGCAAGTGGAGACTCTTTGCCTAGCATATTTGCACAGTAGGAGGCAGATGAGAAATTTGTTCTGCTAACAGGATTGATGATAGAAAATTGCCTCTCTTGGAAAGCTGAAATGCTGTCTAAATATAGAATATCTTTCTCAGAGGGGCACTTCCCCTTATGTTACTTTTCCCTTGAAGATCCAAAAGTAGTGTAGATTTTACTTTTTAAAAATCCCAATTTATTGCAGTTGAAGTTTTATTTTATATTCAAAATATTTTAGGTAACCGTGTTTTAAGAAACTTTTCAGGTTTTTTTTTTCAGTTAGCCGTCCTATTCTGCCTATTGCTAGACTGCAATAAAAAAATGCCATTTTGTTGTCACTTCTCCTTTGGCATTTGCTTTAGATTGAGGTAGAACATCATATTTTTCAGGAGGATGAAGTTATTCATCAAAACAGTTGTGTATTTGTAGTAAATACTGTGTGAGGGTTATGTTAGAAGCAAGGGCTGCAAAGTTGATCAATTATTGGGAATTTCAGTTGTTTTAATTGATTTTTACAGTACTTATATTCAGTTTCCATTCTCTTGGGTCTGCTGATGAAGGCAGCAAACCTGATAGGCGATAGCTCACTGTGTGCTTCTCTTTCTACTTGTGGGTTACAAAGCCTTTAGTACTCAAGGGAGGCTGGGAATTTTATGAAGTGTTACTTGTTTCTGAAGCAAGATTTTTTTTCTAAATGTGCTTTTGTTTTTCATGTGGTGAGAATCAAGCAGAATAGCCTGTAGATGATCAATTCACATTTGCTTTCTGGGTGTACGCTATGTTCTCTACAAGCCTAGCAGAACAAGTATCAATCACTTTAGTAAGGGTGTCTTTTAGATGGCTGGTACAGTATAGGACTTCCCCCATGCAACGTCTACTGACATTCTTCATTACTTTCCAATGCTTCTAAGGTAGAAGAAACAGATAGAGATTCATTTAGTTTAGAAGTAGTTTAGGATGGCAGGCACACATTCAATTAAAACTGCATTTTTAGTTATACCCACGAATAGCTGCTCTGTAGCGGCGTTGTTTCCTTAAAGAGGTTGTTCACCTTTCAAACTTGTTTCAGTTCAGTTGTTCAGATTGTTCCACACAAATAGACTTTTTACAATTACATTCCATTATTTATTTTCTACTGTTTTTCCAAAATTAAAGTTTAATTTTTCATGTCTCTGGTATTTGAGTCTGGCAGCTCAGTAATTCAGGTACAGACTCTAAACTGTGTAAGTTTTGCAACATTTAGTTAATATTTCTCAGCAGCATCTCTGGAGTATTAGCAACTTCTGTATAAAATCTAACATCCGCCTGTAATAGAGTCCTGCAGCAGGTCCGGTACCCGCAAAATCCTGCGGTACCCTGTGGGTTGCATGTAGAAGTGGGTCGGTGGTTGAGGTTGAGGGTCGGGCCGCGGATCTTCTACATATCAATTTTTATTCCTTTTTTCTGAACACGTCTACTTTCGATGATGTCACTTCCGGTTTACGACAGCACTTCCTGGTTCTTGTAGGTCAGCGGGTCCAGGTCATGGATAATGTATTTGTGGGTCGGGTCGTGGGTCAAATCGGTTAAGAATGCGGGTCCGGCTTGCGGATTGCAGGTTATGGATATGGATCAGGTACGGGTCCCAAAAAATGGACCCACGCAGGACTCTAGCCTGTAAAGAAACCCAAAGAGCAGGGGAAAAGACTAGAAATGTAGCCACTAAATGTATCAATTTAGAACAATTTCTGGGGAGTCTTCAACCCCTCCACTCTCCTAGAGCTGCTTTAGAAGGTGAAAAATTACAGTATACACTTCAATAGAAGTGTTTAGAAAAACGTTCATGAATTGGAAAAAGTTGTTATTTCTGGTGAACTATCTGAAAACAACTAGTTGTTTGAAGGTGAACGACCACTTTAAGTGAGCCCCACATATTAAAAAGCTAGGGATGCGCAGAATCCACTATTTAGGATTCGGATGAATCCCTGAATGCTTTGCAAAAATTCTGCTGAATATCGAACCAAATTGGGAAAGGAAAAAGTGGGAAAACATTTTTTAACTTCCTTGTTTTGTGACGAAAAGTCACGTGGTCTCCCTCCCTAATTTGCATATGCAAATTAAGATTCAGATTTGGTTCAGCCAGGAACAAGGATTCATCAAATCCAAATCCTGCTGAAAAAGGCGGAATCCTGGGCTTAGGGAAATGTTTATGCGTTTATGTCAATTTGGGTAAAGTATTTCTTTCCATATTAGAGTTCACCACAGAAAAACTCACCTACTTTCTATTCACTCCTATGGGGTTTTCCTGTCATAACCGGACATTGAAAGCAGCATTTGCTTAACTCCTGGTTGTTAATTTTTTAACAATTTTGCAAAAGTCTTGGGGGGAGATTCATCAAAGAGTGAAGTTCCGTCACTAGAGGGAAATTCCACACCAGGGCAGAGAATTGAAAGGGACAAACTGCTTTCATTAGCCGTACATATACAAATAACTTCAAAACCACAGCAACTTTGTAATGAATGTATATTGCAAAGTTGCTTACAATTATGTTTTCTTTTATTCGGCAATTTTTGTATTTTGGGGTTGACTTGCACTTTAAGTGCAATGAATAAGGCTTTTGCTGGACATACTTTTTGTCTTTTGTTTTGATCAGTAATTTCTTGGGCTAAACAGGACAGACAGGGTAATCACAGCTACTCCATTTTGGGATTAGCAGTTCACAGGTAATCCATAGTGAACTCCCATTGATAAAACAGTCACAACAGAGGGGGAAGAGTGAATGTTATCTAATATAATAAGGACCAACCCATGGAGTTGATTATATTTCGGATATGGAGAGAGGCCATCAAAAAGTAAAGTAGTAGCCAGAATGTATAAAATTAAAAAAAGCTTTATTAGGACATACATAAGCCTAATGCGTTTAGAGCCTGAAGTGGGCCCTTACTCATAGGCAGGGGCTACCCTGGTAAGAGACAATTCTATAAACTGTACTATTAATTTTTTCCCTTTTTTTTCTTTTTTTTTTTGTAAGAAAGGAGCCACACACCATTGTCTATGCTTTCCCTTTTTAGCTCAAGAAATAATAGAAACCATAGTGATTAAAACAACAAGCAAAAAGTATGTTCAATACAAGCCCTATTCATTGCGCTCATGTAGAGTTTATAGAGTAGAGTAATTGCACTTTGTAACTTAAAAAAAGTTGCAATGACCAAGTTTGCTGAATAAAATAAATCAATGAAAAAAACAACATCTGATAAATACAGATTAAAAGTGGGAATAAAGGGTGCAGCCTGCAGCCCCAAAAGTTTGACATGACAGTGGTACTTTAATGTATAGCATTAGTGAAATATATCTTCCTCCACTGTTGGGTAGAAGACAAACGCTGATATTTGGTTCTTAATAGCATTTTTCCATAGTACCAATTCCCAAATATCTTATAATGGAGGTTGTCAAATATCTTGTGCCTAATCCTTCCTAGTCATTGTGTTTCACATGATGCATGTGCATTACTGTCTCAGCGTCTGACACGTCTGCATTACTTTTCC
>CM044441.1:107195006-107207482 GCA_024363595.1 Xenopus borealis
AAGCCCCAGGTCCAGAGCATTCTGGATAACCAGTCCCATACCTGTACTATTACAACTACTACTAATAATAATAATACATCTGCAGGAGAATTCATATGATTTTGTATTCCCCTCTAGGATTTTTGTCAGTTATGCCTGGCACATTATTATTGATATATAGTTGTATTTGGAGCGGTTCTTCAGTATTATGGAGATATGCTACATAATGATTTTGATATGCAGTCCTGTTTGTAAAACTCTTGAATTCCAGCACGCTGAGTCTCTGCCTCAGTTTGTGTTTGGAAGCACAGAGGGATTAAACAGCTTGCTCAAGGCAAAAAAGAATTGTCAACAGAGTTCTCAAACCAAATGTGCCCTGAACCAGATTCCATGGACATAAACTTCCCCTTGTGCGTATATAAAAGCCAATCCGTTTTACTATCAATTGTAATGCAGACAAATCGGGCCAATATAGAGTAAGCAAATTACAAATGAGGAGCTGAAAGTCAGGGGCTGTTATAGTAGTAGTTTTATCAGATTCTATTTCACCAAAATACAATTTTGAAATTCTAGAATAACCTTGTGAAATCGAATGAAGAATATGTGAGGAGAAAGCTTGTAGAAACAGAGGGAAAATAAAATTGAATTGAGGGGTTTTTGTTTTGTTTTTTTTAAGTTGCTTATCACTTTCCATTTTAATGATGTAACAGCATCAATGTCCCAGAAAGAATGTGTATGCCTTGAGCATCCCTCAGAATCTGTTCTGTTTTGTTTGCTTTAGCCTTTTGTTTGCTCTTCACTAATAGAATCGACTTAGGATTGTGATAGGGCAATAATGCTGTCGGATTTTCTGACAACTTGGGTTTATTCTTTGTCCCCGCTTGCTTTTCGGAACCTGTACCTTGTTAAACAAAATAGACTGACAGTGAACAGACGGATACTGCTGCTGATGGTGAAACCACTGCCACCGAGGTGCGTAGAACTAAAGCCTTTTTTTAAAAAGAAAATAGTGTTTCACCATGTCCTTATCATGTCTGCTGTCAATCTATGTTTCTATGTGTATGTTGGTGTTTTCTGAGTGCCGCAGTTTGATACTTCCGATTATTGATTTAAAAGGGTTTGTTTTAGGGCTAGAAATAATACAATTTCTCTCTGGAGCTACTAAGAGCTTTAGTTTGGCTGGATTAAAACTATTCTTGTTCATTCCTGTCATCTGTATCTGCTTTGTTTGTGGTGCAGAACGTAATGCAGCCCAGACCCCATCCTCAATTCACCCAACTTGAAGAACTACTTTAACTGCAGATGATATTCTGCAGTTAGTAAAATAAAGGGTTGGTACAACTTCAGCTTATTCTATTCTCCTATAGACGGGCTGAGCCTTTCGTGTTCTTTAGTTTCCCTACCAGACACTCTATGCTTGGTGGTAGCTCTCTACACTGGCTATAAAAAGTCTTATAAGGTGTCACTGCAATAGAGTGCTCCAGTACTCCCCTATTCAACTGTGCACATCTCCAATGTCATCAGGCTACAGCAGTAGGGTTGCTAGATCATGTCTTCTTCTGGCATCTTAATATGGATTGTAAAATTCTACAAGGACTATGCGGGTGATAAGGTAAGTTGTAGCCAACCAGTTTGAGAGGCAGTGGCTGCTTCTCAAGTCTAAATAAAGCTGGAAGTTTAGCGCGTAAAGGTGGCCATACATGGGCCGATAAAAGCAGCCGACAGGCTGAATCGGCAGCTTATTGGCCCATGTATGGGGCTCTCCACGGGCTTTGCCGATCCATATCTGGCCGAAAGTTGGGCAGATGTCCATCGCAGGGGACAAAAAATCCCATTGAATTGCGGCCATATCTGTTTGTTGATGCAGTCCCGTGATCTGACCGCCCGTTAACACTTCGCTATGATACGATCGTTAGGCCCTAGGGCCCATGATCGGATTAGCCCGATCTCTCCATGTATGGCCACCTTAACACCCTGACAGGCAGAAGAAAGCCAAATAGAACTCATTATACATTCATCTCTCACTATATCCAAAAGACACTTATAAGGGTTCCATTCCTGTTGCCGTTTATAGGAGTTTCACAGCTGCCAGTACAAGGCTTTATTTCTAGCCTTTTAATCCATAAAACACCTATGTGTTGTCATTATTATTTCTCGTATATCTCAATTTCTTGACTGCACAGCATGCATTCTAATTTGCAGAGTTATCCTTATTTTAGAATTTCTATTTGCAGAGAATGTCTTATGAAAGCTGTGCCGGTAAATAATCCATCGTAATGAAACCCTGATTATGTGTGGCACTAGAGTATATGTGCAGTATTAAGAAACATTTTTTTGTTCTTATTAATAGAAAGCACTGTAGGGGTGTTGGTCTTAATAGACCATTAGCTGTACATATCCTAGTATCCAAAGAAAGCTTTCAATTTATGAGGATAAGCTCAATAAAGTGTGGATACTGCCACTGTATATTCCTGTATAAAGGAGAGCTAAAGCATTTGTGTAAAGCACATGGCCCCTGCAGAAGACCCCCACCCTGACTAAACTGCCTTGAACTCATGAAGATGGTCTTGCTCCCACCCACTTGATTAGGAAAGAGTTGTATGGTAGGATTGGTGACCATCCTGTCTGGTCACTTCCCTTCTAGTCCCTGGTGTTGACCAGCATGCATACTGGAAACCAGGAAATAATCTGCTTCCCTTGTACATACTATACCTACACCACTGAACAAGAAGAGACATGACCAATCATGAAACCTATTAACCCCCACTGTGCAGCCCTGCACTTTCTGTCTAGGAATGAGGGAGCAGCAGGACTGTCTTTGGGAGTCTACATTGTGAGGTGACTGAGGGGTCTCCGCATGGGTCCTATGCTTAATAATGCCAGATTACTATACCTGTATCTTGCAATAATTTAGACAGTCCATTTAAAAAAACTGTATTGCCTTGTTTCTTAAGGGGACTTATTTCTTGTAAGGCTCAGTGCCAAGCAACCATACTGCTCAATCTGTAAGACATGTAGCCTCAATACATCGGTACATTCCATTGTTATATATTTATTGTATAGTTATTAAAGGAAAACTATACCCCCAAAATGAATACTTGAGCAACAGTGGCATTTTAAAGAATCTTACAAAACTGGTATATATATATTTAAGTAAATATTGCCCTTTTACATCTCTTGCATTGAACCACCATTTTGTGATGGCCTGTGTGCTGCCTCAGAGATCACCTGACCAGAAATAATACAGCTCTACATGTAACAGGAAAATGCGCACCGTGAATCATACAATCCCAGGGGGCTGCCCTTATTTTTAAAATGGCAATTTTCTATTTATGATTACCCAATGGCACATACTACAAAAAAAGTATATTATTATGAAATTGGTTTATTTACATGAAGCAAGGTTTTACATATGACCTTTTTTATGCAATATCTTTTTATAGAGACCTTCATTGTGTTAGGGGTATAGTTTTCCTTTAATGATCTTACTCCTTGTATTGCGTGTCTGCTTTTATGAGTATGTGAATGGGATACTTTGCATAAACTTTACTGAAACAAGTCCCCCGACAAAAGCAAAGCTGCTGTTTGAATCCCTCTTATCAAGATTCTGAGAATGCCTGTAGGTAATGGAGAACATTTACTGAAAAAACATTTCCATTATGTCTTTATTACGCTGCCAGTCGGACCAAGAGGAAGATACGTATGCAAAAACCCAGGTAGAGTGTGTGTTAATGGCCAAGCACCTTTTCGGGGATATTATATTTGTCGTCTTTACTGTACCGGTTCATGCAGTAAATCATTGCAAACATCATCGTTCTCATTCTCTGTGTGTGTCTCTTAATATTCCTTTTTTCCACTTTTTACAGAATAGTCTCATTAAGCGAATAATGGGTGAAAATGTATATGTCAAACATAGTAATCTTATGTTAGAGGTTGGTATTGGTCCCACTGCATGCCCTTGTGTGTTGGGTTTAAGCATGGACTGAGTATCCCTACTTCCCAGTTAATGGAGTGGACTATTTTTCTTTCAGTCTTGATTATTCTCCTCCTTGTAGAAAAGTGGTTTCCTACGTGTATTTTCATTTTAAAATTTAGTTTCATGGTTTTATCCGCAGACTTAACACGTTTTAACTTCACTACCTCACATATCATGATGTATTGTAGTTTTTTGTGCAGTTTCACTTTTCACGTATTTATTTTATGTAATACAGTGAAATGTCAGGTTTATACTAGTGCTGTAACATGACTTGATACTAACTTCTGGAATTTCTTCTCCTTCCTGGATGGCAAGTAGCTAAATATCTTGCTTGCTTTTCTCTCAGTGAAGGAGTTGGGCATATTGATGGACTATGCTGCAATACTGTTTGTTTTTTTTGTACAGGAATTTGACCGAAATCAAGAAGAACTGATGAAACACCAGACTAATATTAGTGAGCTGAAAAGGACTTTCTTGGAAACATCAACAGATACTACAACTGGTGGCGAATGGGAAAAACGTCTCTCTACTTCTCCAGTGCGACTTGTCATGAGACACGAAGAGGCCCCTATGATTGAACCACTAGTGCCTGAGGAGGTAAGTTGTATAGTGGGTGGCCTTTATCTGTATATCAGAATTAATGTAAACCATTCTTACTTCTAACTCGTAAGTACCTAATAAATCTTTAACCAATAGATTCAAAATAACAAACCAACTTATGCTGTGTAAAAGAAATTTGCAGAAAAAGGTGTAAAATAAATGGCGAATCTATTAAGGTGTGTTTTATTTTACTCCATGTGAATGCCAGATTTGCAGCATTATTTTACACTGATTCACACCTTTGTATGTAAGTTTCAGATGAAGTTGCTCCAAGAAAAACTGTATATAAAAAAAAATAGTGTTTTTTTCAACAGTGATGCTTGGCGATGTGTTATTCTGCAGTTTTTTTTACTAAATCTGTCCATAGTGTTAAGAAGCTCAGACATGAGAAGGTATTTCCACACGGCAAACATCTATTACAGGGGTCAACCCAGTAGATCAATGCCATTTTGTTGTGCTAGTAACCCATATATTTTATTTAACAAATCAGATCTCTTTTTCGGTATGCCATTTGTTAAAGTGAGCAATACCATCTAGACACAAAGATAGATACAAAAACGCTCTGGAGACCAGAAAGATTCACCTTCAGTTTCTTTAGTGAAGGTCCATTGTGTGAGATGTTAAAACATATGCACCTGATAAACTATAAAAAGGAGTTAATCAATAGAGCTCGAAATCCTTTTCTTTTGTTTTATCAGCTCTGTGCCCAATTGTCAACTAAACTACATGGCCAAAAGCATGCCCAATTCCAAATGGAAATGTTGATATATTTCTTCATCCAATGAATGTTATGAATATCTGTATCATTGGTCTTATGGATAATAGACTACCCATGTGATCTGATTGGGACGGCTGCCTAACGATCAGATCAGGACTGTAAATTTATTTGTAATCTACCCATTCAGCTTGAGGGGTCTACCTGTGCATGTACCCTGCTTTAGGACCCTTTTACATATGGTGTTTGTGCATCAGCTGAAATGCATGGATCTATCTAGTCTTACCATTTTCATATTTCCATTCAGTATACTATACTAAACTATATACATTAAACCACATTTACAAAGCTTATTATTCGTTAAAAACTAAAACAAAATAGTTTTTTAAGCCTAGTTTGCCAATGAATAATTATTGTAAGAGAATAAAATTATGGTCCAGCTCTGGCTGATTAATAAGTAGTAAGATAATGTACCCTAAGCAGTTCTTTCTGTCTTGTGCAGACCAAAGAAGAAAGAGAAAAAAGAGAAATTCAAATGTCATTAGAAAGGACAAGCTACTCCATGTTAGAATCACAGGTACTGGAAATGTCTCCCATTTTTTTCAGAATATAAACAGTGTATATATATTTTCTGTAATGTTTTATGCTGGATTGGAAAACCACCTTCCTAAAGGAAATTGCCATTATGTTCATCCAGAGAAGGTAATAGTAAAATCTAGTTATGAGAGGTGAGTTTGTTCTGAGTTTGATGCCTAAAGCAATTAAGCGGCACATGAAAATAATTTAGTAATATAACAGTTATTATACCCCAATTCATTAAGTTGAATTGTTCAGTTCATTTTTCTGATATGTCTTCCCAATATCTCCCAGTTCAATGCCTGATGCATCTCTGACTGCATTCTGGTTTTTTAATGGTGTTTCTTTCATTAGCCAGGGGACATAGTGAAGAAGCTGCGGGAGGCAAGAGCCACCAGCCCTGTGGCTACTTCTCATCAAATCATTATGCAGAAAACTATTCCGTCATCCCCAGAGGTTACTCTTTATTCATTTAATCTAGATAAAATCCTCCACCACAACAGAATGTAAAACAGATCTTTATTTACTTAGTAAATTCTCAACAGCCTAATATACATTTACAATGTACTAATTCTAAATCTGGACTTGCATGGATAATCTACACATTGGCTTAGTCCTGACCTAATTTTATATCTCTTCATATGGAATGTTAAGCAGGCATGGCAGACACATTGCAGAATAGATGTGGGTACTGGGTGATAAAGTTCACAGTAACTGGGTGGTCTTCATTTTGACATCCCTGATGCACAGCACAACATTTAAATGAGGGATGTTCTTTTAGTAACACACAAATTACAAATCCAGGTATTCTAATTTAGCTTTTATATCTCACATATAGGGCACAGAGGATTGGGTTATTGTAGACAAAGTGCCTACTAAGGTAGTTGATGGTGACTCAAAAACCATTGTGACTTACAAAGTGACAACAGTGAGCGGTGAAATGCCAACTGGAACATTTAAAACCAGCCCATTGGGAGGTCAGAGCTTGGATGCACTGAAAATGGAACTTAGGTCCAGAGAAGAGGATAGCAAACAGAAAATGTATACATTAGGAAGATCTTACGACGCTGTGTCTGGTAAAGTTGTAACAATGACAAGTAAAGCAAAAGAAGGAGAAAAAGAAAAAACACAGCCATCCTCTTTTGAAATCATTCAAAAGCTGGAAAAAGATATAGCTGAAACTATGAAAATTGCTCCTGGTACAGGAGAGTATGAGATCCTGGAGCCGATTGGTGATGACAAGGGAAGAAAAGTGCAAGAAGGGCCTCCTGTGAAGAGAAGAATGTCTGAAACGTTGACACCCATCAAAGAGTCAGACTCCCAGCTGGCTAGTCCAATAGAAGAAACTCTGAAAAAAGTGCACGATATAGATGTGGAGAAGAAGTTGATTGAAAGTGTGACTTTTGGGAAGGCTGATCAGTTTCAAGATTATGAAATTATTAAAGCCGATGTCCCAGCTTGGAAAGATAAGAAGCTGTCCGAGTGGCGATACACAAGAGATCAGCCATTTACCATTGCAACTGCTCATTACGTGACTGAGTCATCTGCATCCAAAGTGGTGACTATATGCCCCATTTTTGAAGAGTAAACGCATGAACACCAGACATATCCCAGCTTAACAATACCCTTTTGTTCACTTGCTACTTGGCATTCCTTTGGCAGCCAACTTATATTTATGATTTTTCATTTTTTTATTAGCATTGCAACCATAGCAAGCAATGTGAGGCTTGAATCCCTTAACAGAACACAAGTCACTGAAATGCATATGTTTACTTGGTAATGGCTTTGCAGTCTCAACAAATAAGAGCTATAGCTAGCAGTTTCCCAGATCTAACAACCACGGGCCCTATTCAACACGTTCTTAGAAATACCCCTCTATTATGGTAAGAGCCAGTCAGCAGCTCTGTTGGGTTTGAGACCTGTAACAGTCTGAAATACTGAGAGACACCATAGCAAGCAAACTATACAGTTCTGTCCTCATTGATATTCTTCAGCCAAGAATGTGTCTGTTCCAGCTTGGTACAGGTGTGACAAGGTATAAAGTGATTTTTGGAGATACATTTCATCCATTTGGATAATAGGGGACAGGTTTGCACAAAACAATCCTGTACCTGACTGTGAGTGCCATGTTTAGTAACATTGATTAGTGTTACTGACCAACTTCTCTCACAACAGGATAATCAAATCAACTTTTACAGTGAAACCAGCAGGTATCTTTATCATGTTAAAATCTACTTTCCAAAGAATCTTCCCTTTCAGTCAATGAGGACCACACTGTATGTTGTTTTGATGCCATTATTTCCCTACAGATTTTGTCAAACTCATTTCCTATGTTATTCTAGGTTGTTGAATAGGGCCCTCCGCTTTACAGCTTTTCTTACAGGCCTACCAGATGTGCACTAGTTTTATTTTCCCTTTTCTGCTGTGTTCATGACTCCGGTGGCTTCTATCCCTTCTCTGTTCTTGTCTTGTGTTGTACTCTAACTAATGTAAATGTATGTCTTGTTCCCCTGTCTGTCATTCCTCTTGTTTTGTTTTTATTCCGCCGTCATCCTGTCTCCTCGTAATGTGCACTCTCATACAATCCTTTCCAACACTATCCTAATCTTTAATGTTCTCTTGAATATTGTCTTTTGGCTAACCACAAACCCTCACCCAAAGTTTCTATTCTTTGTGTTTTTTTCTTCTTTCTGTTTTCATGTCTTTCCTTGTTGTCCCTGTTTGACATTTCATTTCTTTGTCTGTTTAGACCAAACAATCATCTGGTGAAAAAACCTTGGAGGGTTCCAATATCTACAGTTTATTAGAATCTACAAGAAAGCCATCTGAGTTCCTAGGAGAGGTTACATCTACTTCACAATCCTGGGCTCAGGTGGCTGCTGATTGTATAAGCTTATGAGTTGTTTTTCTCAATGTGTTCTTCGTGTGTATTACATAAGAGAAGGGCCACTTCACATTTTTGTCAAGATTTAGGCTCAATGTATATGTGGCCAGTGAAACAATTCCCAGAGGTAGTATTTATTCATTGCAAAAATTATCAAAATCTGTTAAATTGATTTGGATTTCAGGATTATGTGCCCATGGGCAATGGCACCATTTTGGGCAGTTAATTAATTAGCAATTAATAGAGGTTTGAGGTGGAATCAAAACTGTTCATTTCAGTGGCAATTGACTGTTCTCATGGGTGCACCTGTATGTTATGTGATTGTCACTTAGAAATCAAGGCCGACGCAACAAAATTCCCAGGATTGTAACAGCTGAATAAAAATTTTAGGCCAAACGTGAATGTCTGGTATTATACATTTATAGCTGGGAAGCACATACTTTATTATTAATAATATATATATTTAGAATAATAAAACTTAGAACCTGCATGAAGCATATTGATTACATACTCAAACATAGCTTTTAACAATGCAATTATGATGAACTATAGGTTCAATTATAGGAGGGCAGTAATTACATTAAAATGACAGTATTCTTTTAATAGTTATTTTGTGCCTGAATTATACAGTGTGCACAGTTAAGCAAATGAATACGTTGCTGTATGTTAAAATTTCTCTAGTGCCTACTTTCTGATATCTCGAAAACAACATATTTTAATTCATGACAGTTCGTTATTCTAGCTTCCTTTATAATAGAGAATGGCTTGCTCATTATCTGCCAGGGCATTATTAACACCATACTGCATAATGATATATCCATAATAGTATAAAGAAGAAGAGCGGTAGAGATAAGAATGGTTACATAAAAACAAAATCCAGAGAAATGTGAAAAACATCTCTTATTTAATAGAAAATTGCATTATAGAAAAGGGCAGTAGGCTTAAATATTACTTAGTTATATAGCAATTTAATTTTTAAACAAAGTGTCCATCAAGTTCAATTTTTTTCCTAAGTATTTGCTACATAAATTGTAGTTGATCCAGAAGAGAAAAAAAAAATCTGAAGCTGTCTCCAATTAACCTAAAAAAATAAATAAATAGATATTTTGAACCCAGGATCAGCATTATACTAAGTATTAAAGATAGCCCTTTCTTGAAAACTCCAGTACAACTACTTTAGGAAGAGAAATCCACTACGTCATCTGCTGAAACCTCTTTTCATATAATGTCAAGGGCTGCTCTTCTTATACCTATAATGTCAATATATAACATGCCACTGTGTTAATGTACATTTTAATTGTTGAAATAACTCTTATTTTACCCAGTGAAGAAACAAGGCTTAGACTTTTATATTTTTTCAAACAAGGATGCCAAACGACAGACATTTAATAACTGTTTATTTTACCAACAGAGAACAGAGACTACAACAGAGTGGGATTCCAGTAGCAAAGGACAAGAGGACATTGAACAGAAAACGAAAGAGAAGGTTGTGCAGGGGATAGTCAGTTTGGAGGAGAGTCAAGTGGGGAGTGTGCATGCAAGCGGGAATGCTTCTGAGCTTGCAGTCACAGTCATTGCTTCTAGCTTAAAAGGGGTTGAGGGCTCTACACTCAAAAAGGAGCCTGATGAAGATCTAGCTGTTGATGCTTCTGCTTGTTATGCGCAAGAAGAGCAGCATGGCTCAATGGTTCATGACTCAGAGTTATTGGATGGCAAGCCTCAAATAGAGGTAACTGGTTTATACCCATTCAGTGTTTATTTTATCAAAAACTAATTTGCATCATTCCACTATCATGAGAAGATGGCTGATCTGTGCCAAATTCTGACATGTAAGATAGCCTTGTAGTACAGTGTTTTTCACCATAATGATCACTTCAATAAAAATGTAGCCTGAGTAATATGTCTCCTGACTGCACTCCTAGAAGCCATAACACTAATGCTAGAGAGACTTTCATGGTAACCCTGTGGTAATTACATTACATTGCATGCTTGTAAATCAAGCTTATCACTTATCTGCCTGTGTTGTTTTAAATAAAAACAGCAGAGCATTCAGTTGCCAATTCTCTTCTCAGGAAAAATCACTTTTGGTCTAATGTAAACACCCTGAATAGTCCACAACTCGTATGTCTCACCCTTCTTGATGATCACTTTTCTGCTACTACTATATTACATCACTAAAGTATTGTACTACTACTGTCATTAATGGACACCCTATGATATCTCATTGAGAATTATTTAGTAACTGGGCAAATTTGTAATAGTCCTGCAATCTATAGCTACTAGAGCTTTGTTTTCAGTAGCCCACCTTTAGTAGTCCAATCAAACCTAATGGCTTATTGGTTGATATTGGTTCATAATGGAAGTAGGCGAGGTTGGGAATGCATTAAGCAGTGAGCGTATGGGAATGGATGCCAGCAAACATATACTGATATTTATTTCTGCATACATAGTTTCCACTTAACAATAGAGTATTTCTCTTTAATAGTTTTATCCAAAAGTCTTTAGTGTAATCAAAACAGTGGGGGTTCATTTATCATGTTTCACATAAAAAAAGTATGCCCAAACTAGAACTCACAATTTACCTTTATTTATCATAATATATAAAACCAGGAAAAAAATTTTTAGGGGAAAAACCTGACTTTTTCACAAGAAAGCTACAACTTTTTTTAATTTGATGGACGAAAAGTCTGAATTTTTCGTGAATTCAAAAGCCTGAAATGTTCTGATTATCGTAGGAAACCAAATGCAGATGATAATATCTTAAAATTGCAAACAGGACCTCTGCCATTGACTTCTACAGGGCCTCTACAGGTTGAAATTGAGTATTTTCAGATTCTGGCTTTTTGCATCCTTTTTTCCCACAAAAAATGTAAATTTCATAGTAAAAGTCATATTTTTTTTTTCGTTTTTAGCATTCGGACTTTTAATAAATAACCCCCATCATGTCAAGGTAATTGTTAAAGGAGAGCAGTCATTACATATATTACTCAGAATTCATGCTTGTTGGAGCGACACCAGTAATGGCTAGAAAATAATATATAATAATAATATTATAATAAATAATAATTTGGTACAATGGTGCAGTACAATTACATTCCATGCTGTCTCTGGGCATTGCACTTCACAGATTTCCCTAAGCATAATATGTGATCATAGTTTGCTAGTTTTGTACAGTTTCATTCATTGTCTTTGTTTATGCCATCGTTTAGAAGGTGTATCTACTTTTTCTTACCATAAATAACAACCCATTGGCCATTGGGCGCGCTTGTTATGGACAGAAACACTTGGGACGATTTTAGTTGTGTATTAAACACTTGACCTTAAAATGCCTGAAATCCTACCCATTGTTGTCCACAGTGAGCAGTGTTTGAAAGTGCCTGTTCTTGCCAGCTTGCAGGTGATTAAAATACAAACTTCACTGAGATTTTTTTCCCTGGCAAGGACGAGCTCAATTAATGGAGGGCAATTTTCAGATTTTTGTGCAAGTAAAAAAAAAATTTGGAAGGCAAAATGTCTAAAATCTCTGTATATTTGTATTTCTCTTACATTTATGGGTGTGTAGATAATTAGCACTCTCCATATGATTGTTGAGATATTTATAAAAACTCAAAAACCACAAGATCAATTCTAATGGCCATACTTGCTGCTTCAAGACTTGCAGCATTACAAGAACACTACAACTTGTACTGTATTGTACTGATTATTTGTCTCTACAGTAAGGGGCAGATTTACTAAGGGTTGACTTG
>CM044441.1:107255366-107273416 GCA_024363595.1 Xenopus borealis
ACCCTCACCCCATTATCTGTTCTATACTATCACCCTGTTTGGCTGTTCTTTACCCTCACCTCATTATCTGTTCTATACCCTCATCCTGTTTGGCTGTTCTTTACCCTCACCCTGTTTAGCTGTTCTATACCCTCACCCTTTTTGGCTGCTCAGGATTCTGGGTTATCAAAGAGTAAGTGTAAGAAATATTTGTGGATTCCACAAGCAGTGCCGATCATGCATATTTTACGCTCCCCTCTTTATTTTAATAGAAATGCATTTACAGTACTACAGATAATAAAGAGCCTAAAGGCCACAGCCTCACAAGCTGCAATTAAATATTTATAGTTAAAAGCCTATTACTTGCGCTCATGTAATGAGACATCATTAGTCAGTTTTTTAGATGTATAATGCTGAAATGTCAGGCAGTGCTCATAGGATGCTGATGTCATTGTAGAATTAAAGACAATTAATGGCAGTCCCTACTGTGTTATCCCTGATCCAAACAACGCTTCATCTTCCCTGTCACCCTGTGTCATTGGGACAGAGTGAGGAAGATGGGAGCTGTGTGTGTGCAGTAGGATGATGCTGATTGCTCAGCCAAGGAGAGAAGAAGCACAGCATCCCTTGGGCTCAGTGAGTCAGGGAAGCACTGCCGGCTGGGCAAGCCTGAGAGGCGGGGGGGTTGCAAGTTGCAGCATTGCTAGGGGAACTGTCCGACGTCCTGAAACTGAACTCTCCCTTTCATAATTCCCTGGGAACTGCCTCTTTGTTGACGCCTCCCTCTTCCCCAGTCCTTGGATTTGAAACGGAAATTGCAAAGCATGGTGTATGCTCCAGGTAAAGTACTCCGTTTTGATGCCGGCCTTTTCCTTCTGTGTTGTCCTTTTACGTGCCCCAGCAAAGGACATGACGGTAAAAGGGCAGATGACAGGCACAAGGGGGAGCCAGCAGACCTTATGTGACTTGCAAGCTGCGTGCATGTGATGATCCAGTCTCCCAGAGGAGGCAGAAGAGCATAGCAGCAAAAAAAAAAAATCACAAGAGACCTCTAAATAACCAGAGAGGCCAGGAGAGACTGGCTGGGAAGGTGATCTGCCTGCTCATCAATGTATAGGAGTAAGTGAGTCTTGATTGCAACTGCACTAATATTCCTCTTGGTTCATTTGGCTTCTGACTGTAGATTGCTGTGCATATCAAAAGCCACCTAGCTGTGCTTAGCCAAACGGCAAATTGCTAATTGCAACTCACTCTAAGTGAGGGGTCTACATTTTGGGACCTTTGGCTACTGTTCAGTGGTGGGACTTGTAATTCAAGCACAGCTGGACGACCCCTGCCTTAAATACTTATGTGCAATGGAAATCTGAACTAACTGTTGGCAGGTTAATGCATTTACAGCATAGGGTACCGTAACTAAGTTTTTTCAAGGGGTTTAGTTTGGGACTCACATACTACAAAAATGAGCGGAATAAGGTGCTGCATTGTCTCCGGCGTCAATTTATAACTGAATTTTTTGTTTGAATTCAATCAGAGTTTCAGAGTCTAAATAGAAGTACAGACAGGGGATCCATTATCTGGAAACCCAAAGCTCCAAATTAAGGGAAGGCTCCATTTTATTCAAAGTTTTAAAAATGATTTCCTTTTTCTATGTAATGATAAAACACTAGCTTGAACTTGATTCAAAATAAGAGTTAATGAATCCTCATTGGATGCCAAACAAATCTATTTGGTTTATTTGATGTTATAATTACTTTATCGCAGACTTAAGGTATCCAAATTACAGAAATATCCATTATGTAGAAAACCCCAGGTCCCCAGCATTCTGGATAACAGGTCTTATACTTGTACTAGTAGTTTACAGATTTAATATGTATGTTAAATGTCTAAATTGCCTGTATAGACATTTAACATTCATTTAAGTACTTAAAAATGTAATTTCTTCCCCATACAGACAGGCCATACAATTAATGGTAATTGTTACAGTAACTAATAAGAGTTGTGAGCTACGTTCAAGACATAGTCTGTAATATTTGGTACGTAAGAAATCAATGAGGAACATGGTATTAGATATAGAAGTACAGTATAAACTGGTGAAATCTCCAGGAAATTCTGACGGTCAGGAAAGTGTTAAACAAATTGTTGGTCAGAGAAATAACTGCTTTGAACTATGTGTTACATTGGCAGGATGTATTTGACTGCTTTATCTGTTATGGGGTTTTAGCTTAGCAGCACGGAGCTCTAACACCCTTACAAATTGTTATTACACAATGTCAATGGATTGATGGGTAGTGGTAGCCATCAATAAAAAAACTAGTTTATAAATCTTCCCCTGTGACTGTTTTGTAGGGATAAAAAAGTTTTTTTTTACAAGCACACATCATACGTTTATGTTTCTATAAACAATCAAGATTTTGCTTAGGTTATTCTGCAAAGAGAGCTTTATGTATATAATATGAGTGACTGTGATCTGTGAACACATATAATGGGTGGTTGTATTTTCATGAAAATGTTGCACAGATTTACCATGCAATACATTGTAAATTAAACAAATCTCCTACCTACAAGAACCCATATTGTACAGGCATTGGGATCTGTTATCAGGAAACCTGTTATCCAGAATGCTCTAAATTACAGAAAAGCGCCTGCTATAGACTCCATTTCATCCAAATAATTCAAAATTTCTCTGTAATAATAAAATGGTAACTTGATCCCAACTGAGATATAATGAATCCTTATTGGAAGCAAAACCAGCTTATTGGGTTTATTTCATATTTACATGATTTTGTAGTAGACTTAAGGTATGAAGATCCAAATGAAGGAAAAATCTATTATCCGGAAAACCCCAGGTCCCGAGCATTCTGGATAACCATCCCATACCTGTACTCAGTAAGACTACTGGACTATGTATCATTTTCCACATTTAAAAATGATTCATTATATAAATATGTGTGTGGTTATTTTTTCATATAGTATTATAGTACAGTATGTATAATTAAGAAAGTTTGGTTAAAAGTTACAGCACGTTCACTGGATATAAAAGCTATTTCGTGCTTAGGTTTGCTTTGCCTTTGGGGTGCACAAAGCAGCGGCACATTGGATAGAAGAGGAGTAATTCTTTGGCACTGAGTTCCACTTCCATTTTTATTTTTCATTGATTCCTGCAGGGTTCTTTCCAAGGGTAAATATGCTGCAGTCCCCAGTCTGACTTTTGTCTCGATAGATGTAGCTCACTGACTCTTGAAACTGTGCCCAATTGCTTTGAAGCCAGCTTGCAATTTATGCTGTTGATGCTATAGCAGGCCTTCAAATAACAAACTGCCTTTGATTTTATACATGTTACAGGCTTTGCAGCTTGGTTTGTCTGACCCTTGCCATATAGTAAAGCATTTGTTTTCTTATGCGTAAAGTCTGTTTTTCTCCTACACTTTGTCATAATTTCCTTCCTTTCTGCGTTAGGAGTGTTTCTAACCTAATAGATTTGCTTTGTTCTTTCCTTGTGCAGTGGCTCTTTATTGTATGATGTTATGGTGTTTAGCATTTATTCATAGACTGAACCTGGGAACATTCTCCGTTCATCCTGAGTCCTCACAAATGTAGATGAAGTTTATGTGACAAGTCTTGATGTCTCTAGTGGAAGCCCAGAACATTTTTAGATGCTGACCAGTCCAAGTCTGAAGGCAGTTGACTATTCCAGCTGCCAGTCAGTGCAGAAGGAATCTTCAGAGTTTAGTTAAAGGGATACTATCATGGGAAAACATGTTTGTTTGTTTTTTAATAATAGTGCTACTCCAGCAGAATTCTGCACTGAAATCTTTTTCAAAAGAGCAAACTGATTAATTTACATTTAATCTTGAACTCTGACATAGGGCTAGACATACTGTCAGTTTCCCAGGTGCCTCCAGTCATGTGACTTGTGCTCTCATAAACTCTTTACTGCTACACTACAAGTTGGAGTGATATCAACACCCCCCCCCCCCCCCCCCCCCCCCCCCCCACCCAGCACCGATCAACCAAACAATGGGAAAGTAACAAGATAACAACTACCTGGTTGATCTAAGAACAACACTAAATAGTAAAAATACTCACTGCACCTCCTTCAGTTACATTGAGTAGGATAAACAACAGCCTGCCAGAAAGCAGTTCTATAGTGCAGCACTGGCTCTTTCTGAAGGCACATGACCAGGCAAAATGACCTGAGGTGGCTGCCTACACAACAATATTACAACTAAAATAAATACACTTGTTGGGTTAGGAATGACCTTTTACGTGGTAGGTTGAATTATTTGCAGTGTAAACAGTGTAATTTAGAAATAAAACTATGCTATAAAAATTATTGCAGATTCCCTTTAAGAAGGACATTTATGTAGAATCCAGATAACCGGATTATTTCATTTATTTTTGAATGAAAGGTATTTAATTTCATTTTTTTACCTGAAGTATAGGGACTTATAGAGCAGCCAAGTTGTTGGGACATTGCACAAGTCTATTACCCCTTTTGTCAGTTCTAGTTCTGTGGTGCTGCACAGAACATACTTATTTTAAATACAAGTCAGTGAAATGAATATTGCACAGGTGCTACTAGCAAATGTTTAAATCTGACCATTGTCATCTCTGGGGATCAGTTGCTTCCATGCTAACTGTCCGCCCAGACAATTAACAAATAATAGGGGGCGTTTTACTCTATGGTACTTAGCCCCAAAGAGAGAGAGAGAGAGAGTGTGTGTGTGTGTGTTAATGGAGTGCTTAGAGTTAAACAAGATAGCAAATGGTATGAGACCAGTAGCCCCAACCCTATTGTATTGCAGGATCCAGCAATGCTCTTAGGAAAAATAAAAACAAACATTAATAGAAAAGGAAAACAACAATGAAGCAACACTCTGCATGTTTTATTGCGGCCCCGGAGGCTTTACATTCCCAGATCTAATATTGATCCTCGTTCTCCTCTAATGGCCCTTTTAATAACATTATTTACAACTGCCGGCAGACCATTAGGGTTATGGTTATGTGTTTACAATAAGTAGGTAGCTTTCTAATTTATGTATTTGCCTTAGTTCCTGGTGTTAGTTACATCCCTAAAATCCCTTTTTCTTTCACTGAAATCACTTTTATTTCTGTTCCCACATGGACTTGACTCTGAACACTCAAGAACTCACTGCATAAACCATGTGCTACTTTTAATCTAACAAAATGGCCGTGCCACCTTGCTTTATTGTTTATACTTTCTCTCAATCCTCTGCAAATAGCAGATGCTGCAAATAGAAATGGTAATTCCATCCCTCTATTAGAATACTTTGTTCTTGCTCTCTCCCAAATGTCTTGAGCACATTCAGGCTTTTTCAAATGCTGTCCCCGATTCATTCTGACAAATACTCCATTGAACATTATAGAAATATCTGAAACTGAATCAGAAGAAAAGTGTCTCACCTTGTTGGTGTGCCCATTATGTTGGTGCTGAATTATATATGAAAAGTAAAATGAAATTCCTACCCCACCGGCTGCTTAGTCAATGTGTGCCATAGGAGAGGTAGGGAGAGTCTGCTAACTACGAATGCACTCACAACTGTGTTTCATTTAATGTATTGATAGTGCTGTAAAAATACCAAGGCAGCCATAAGGCCATAGAGCAGGAGGAAAGTACAGGGCTTGTTTGTACCCTACACAGGCTGGCATTCATTAATTTGGCCATCTGAATTACTTGCAAGTTAAAGTGTGGGTAGGTTACAGGAGGAGGAACCTACTATGCATGCCACCATCCAGGATCAGCATTCTAATTTCTTACCTTCCTTATACATTTTAACTTCTTCCATGTTCTCTAACAGTTTCTCAGTACTTTCCCTCATGCCTTCCACTCCTCCATCTATAGGGTTGCCACCATTTCTAAATATTTTTACCGGCCAGTGGGGGGCGGGGCCAAAAAGGGTCTGTGTGTGACATAAAAATGGGCGGTGTTATGACGTTTTGGGGGCGTGACCAGGACTCCGCGCGATCAAGAACGTGACAAACTGTGAGTAATACAGGGGATTGGGGACTGGCCGATGGGTCTTTTTAAAGGTACTACAAATTTACCGGCAGCTACATTGCCGGTAAATTTGTAATACCGGCCCCGGCCTTGGCGGGTGTTTTACATCCATATAGCATCTGAGCTTTCTCTCCTACCCCCTCCGCTTTCCATAATCCACTTTCTATAAACACAATGATTATGCCATGTTTAATGCATAATGTATCAAATAGGTGTCTTGTTTCTGTTTTCTTCTGTAGGAGAGAAACCTGGGAAAGATTCGGAGGAAGTGAAGATACAGAACGCCAGCAAGCAGATTGTAGAAACCGCCATCCTGAAAGCTGTACAACAAGTATCTCAGGAAGATGAGAAAGAACAAAATAAACCAAGCAGCAGAGCAGAGAGACAGTTACCAGAAGGAAAATGCAATACGAATAAGAAATAAATAAACTGAGTTGCCTTTCAATATATAAAAGCCAGCTTTACCCTAGTCACAGACATGTCAGCAGTGCAATTGTACCTTTCAGCAAACCAAAGTATTACCCGAATGTAAAACCACAACAGTCAAAGCAGCATTTTGCCATGAAGCATTACTGGCTTGTGCATAACCGTGGTTTCTATAGTGCCGCCTTCTAGCTTTTAGACAGAGACAAAATGGCAGAAAAGATGGTTATTTCTGAGTTAATTTGTTGCTTACTATAAATTTGCACTAGAATGTGTTGATCTCTGTTGTATAAATCATTCACCCAGTTTATAATGCGTTTCAAAACAATATCTCGTTCTATAGCTAGATTTAAACAGGACATTTCTTTAATATAATGGATATTTTTGGGTACCTCTTGACATTAAGCAGCTTGAAAAACAATAACACATGGAATAGTTCATTTATGTACAATATGTAAATACACAGCAAGTTGATGTCATTTAAGTTGTTTCCTTCGTTTCTTATTTTCATGGAAGATTAAAATATTACAAGACATGCAAGCACAAATCAGGGCTATTTATGTAAGTCGATCGCTGTCAAATGGTAAATAATAAAGACATGTAAATGAATTTTGTTTGTCAAATACATATTGTCTCAGTAGGCACGTCAATTGTTTTTATGTTGTTGTCTGTCATTAATGTTGGGCTCCTTCATGCAACTGTTTGGTACATCAAAATCTGTTGCTACTGCTCCAAGGTTAACAGGCCAAGAGGAAAAACCAGCATAACCAATGACCTGATTTGGTAATATTTGCCAAAGCCATTCAGCAGATATTGACTTAAAATTGCCTGGAGGCAAAGGAGCTGGGAATTTCATATATAGAATAGAAATAGGGCTGCTGGCACAGCTGCAGGGCTCCAAGGCACTCAATGAACCATCGGGCAAATTCACTAATCGGCAAAAAAGCACTAGCGTTGCCTTCGCTAATGTTCGTCTCACTTCGCCAGGAAACTTCAGTGTGAAATTACGCTCAGGTCAGCGAACGGTAGCGCATTTACGCTAGCTATGCCTAATTTGCATACGGCGCAAATTAAGTATGAATAGAAGTATAATAGAAGTATTTATTACAGCCACTACATTACACTACACAAGCACAGGAAACCTATAATAAAATAAAATAAAGTTGTCCTATTGCCCTACATGTGCCCCCTGTATAGTTGTGTTGCCATATGTTAGGAAATGTAGGGGGGAAGGAGGGTAACCCCCAAAAAATTTCGCTATTTTTGTCACCCTACAAAAGGTAAAACACACCAGCGTTTTTTTGGGACTTTCCCTTTTTTTTTTTTCAAACTCCTATCTCCAGGTCTGACCTGGCGAAGTAACGTCTAGCGTAAGTAGTCACGTTCAGTAAAATGTTCATCTCAGTGAATTAGCATAATTACAATCCTTTGTCAGTGCGCAACTTCACCGGGCGTTAGGGTGCGAAGTTACGCTAGTCTATCTACTTCGCTAGCGAAAGTCACTTCACCCTTTAGTGAATTTGTCCCCATGAGTGAATTCTACAGCAGTATTAGTTAATGAAAGGTCAGAGCAGCAGGAAAATTGAAGTTTCCCTTATGGTTTGCAATTGTTGCAACTACTTTGGCTCAAAAGGAGAATCCTTTAACGGTGGAGCCACATAGAAAACAGCCATAAACAGCTTTATAAGTCATGGAATCAGGCGTTTAATACAACGCAGCAGACTCATTCCTATTGGAAAAGAAGCCAGTATAGGTAAGGGACCTGTTATCCAGAATGCTTGGGACCTGGGATTTTCCTCATAACAGGTCTTTCTGTCATTTGGATCTCCATGATTTAAGTCTGCTAAGAAATGATTTAAACTGTTTTGTCATTACAGAGAAAAAGGACATTTAAAAAAAATTTGAATTAAAATGGAGTCTATGGGAGATGGCCTTCCCATAATTCGGAACTTTCTGGATAATGGGTTTCCGGATAACGAGTTTCTGGATAATGTATCCTTTACCTGTATAAATATCTGTGTCCTGTAATGGGTCCTACCTCCTTTTCAAAATGTACGCTGTTATTTGGTAGGATATACCTATAATGTGGTTGGATATAACTATAATATATGGTGATTATTCTTGCTCCCATTCCTATCACTCTCTTTTGCTTATACCTGGGAGAAGTGCTATCACTGATCTGCTTATCCTAGATTCTGCTGCAAGAGGTGGAAAGTTCTGCCAGGGGTCCAGTCAAAGGACAGGACCTGGATGACCTCCATAAAGTTATGTCAGCTTAAAAAGAGGTGAGGTTAGGATGGATCATGAAAAACTGGATGATTGGACACATGGCCAGGGGCCCCACTTTTCCTAGGATGCAAGGACTGGAAGAGAGACTGTATTAAGAGTAAATACCCAGTTCTCTGTTGTTTTTTTCAGTGCATACATGTTTCATTCATATATTAGATCTCAGTACTACTTTTTTTCTCTCTCAGGTATGTTTATTGATATTTGTATCAAAAGTGTCAGCATGAAGACATAGATTTATTTACAGGAGCATAGTACACATATTATCTGCATATTATCCAAATGGTATGTACAGGTAGATGATTCATGTTATATGGTGAATAAAACTTACATAAAGGTTTTTTTTTAACTTGTAAGGGGGGCCCTGGTGCCAATGTTTTTTTTTAAATAATTTTTTCGGGCCACAATTTTTTTTAACTTGTAAGAGGGGCCCTGGTGCCAATGTTTTTTTTTAAAAGGGAGCCCTGACCATCAGTATGTGTGGGGGGGTTACTTTTTTAGCGCTGATATCCGTGTGGTCTTTTAACTTTGATGTGTAGTGAGCGGGATCAGGGGTGGGGCTTGGGTGACCAGGTGGGCGGGGCCAGGGGCCCCTGAAAATTTTGTTGTGCGGGGCCCCGTGATTTCTAATGGCGGCCCTGCTTACATACACAAATCTACAGAATTATAACAAGTGTTTATTGCCCTAGGTAGCTAACTCTAGTAGCCATGTGCCCCAGATTTTTCTGTATTTCTTATTGGTTCCTTTAGTTTTATGTATTAATCTTTCCATTGCTCATAGATGATTAACCTCAGCCAACCATTGTGGATACATTGGGGGAGTGGTTCTTTCCATTTGCTTGTTAGTGTCCACAGTCAACACTTTTAACACTGTGTCCAGATTCTCTAAGAGATTGGCCCAATAAAGTGTTGTACAATCCCATACTATGTGTATTAGTGTATCATTTTGTATATGGCATCTAGGGCACTCAGAGGAAGTTCCTGGGAATATAATAGACTCTGTGAACAAATTATAGTTGTATCATTCTGTCTCAATAGTTGAGGGATACCCTAAGAAGGGAATCTAGGAGTTCATCCCAGTTGCCATGATTTAGGCATAAAGTAATGATTGAAGACCCTTGGACAACCCACACTTCACTTGCCCTATTAATTCACTGCGTAGCCCATTTCTTATATGCTGTGACACTAAACTTCTTTTCGCCTGTAAATATTGCAACCACTGATCGGTGGGGAGATAGAAGGTTTATTTGAGATTGTCTTAAGTGACCATTTCCCCATCCTGCCACACATCTCCAATGGTACTGTATGTATACCACAGTTTTCCCATATTGGTTTTGCCTTACCTAGGATCCAATGATTGCACCACAAATTTGAGTTTGAGAGGAAATCTGTAAATGTGTACAGCCTTCAGCCATATCACTGTAGCATGTTTCAGCACTGTATTGTGCTATTCTGTATTTGACGAGCAACCAGTGAAAGGGAATTATGTAGGTACCCACAATACGTTTATGGAATCGAAACAGGGTTTGGTGGTGTGCTTTTTCCACCCAGGAGGCAACATTACCTGTTTGTGCTGCCAGGTGATCTACATATTGGGGAAGGCTACTCCCCCTTTATCTCTAGTAAGAGTAGTCAAGTTTAATCTATATCTGTACCTGTCGAACACCAATTGCCAGAATAGTGATTCAAGCTTTGGGAAGAAGCTTTTTGCTATCAGAGGTGGGGCTTATAGTAGCACATATATGAGCCTGGGCAGAAGAATCATTTTTATCTCAGTACCACTTTAATGGTAAAGTTTAGCATCCCCACCTTAAACCATACTACATGACATACTCTAAATTAATCATAATGGACCATGGTAAAGGGATCAAAGGGCAATCAAATACCAGGCCCTAAAAATGTCAATAAAGATCTACGTGTGCTGATGACAGGATCAGAACCCTCTAAAAGTATAAGCTCCAGGTTAGCAGAGAAACCAGTGCTTAAGAACTGGACATGGAAAGTGAAATAGTGGGGCATCAGCTGGTGAACATAGGGCTATTGTACACGTATAAAAAGACAATCAGAAGCACATTAAAGGATCACCGGTACAAGCGCAGGGTATGTCTCACAGAAATCATTGGTTAAAAATACACAGTTATTGGGTCTTGCTTTAAAAACATATAACACGCCAGAATAATTTGTATTGTACATGTATGACTGCAGCAGCCCACTTTTAGTGCTTTTGTATCAGCTCACAGAAATGGGGTAAATAGTTGGAGTTAATATATGTTCTTACTATACTGTGTACTTTCCCCTTTCTTTCAGTGTATCTGCATTGCTTTCAGCCTAGAGTCTAATGGCTGGTGCATGATCAAAGGTACTTCTATTGATCACTAATACTTTTTGAAAATTAAATTATATGATTAAAATGGGAGATGGCCTTCCCATCATCCCACGTTTCTGAATATCGAATCCCATACCTGTACCATTTATTTATGGTTGTTTTTTCTTCTGTTAGGTGCTACATAGTTTATTATGTTTATAAACCTAGTTTTATGTTTATTACTGTATGTACATAGGTAATATGATAAGTTGAATTTGTTGATTTTGTATGGTAAAAACAATACTTTTTAGTATATGCACTTGCCGCAACCATTGAGTATTGGGGATTTATGCATTTACTACTGGCAGTAAATATGTGTGACCAACGGAATTTATATTGTTTTTTTAACAATCAATAATATGATACTGGCTGGGCTATATTTTTGCTGCTTTTTGGCAATATGGTCAACTTGTTCCCTACAGAACACTAATTGTGCCTGATACTATTAGCCATGCATGGAACAGTTACCATATGACAAGCATGGTGGGCACTAAGGGCAGAGATAGAGAATGAGTGGGAATGTACTGTATGTAAAGGGGACTTGTACATTACAGGTATGGGATCCATTATCCAGAAACCCATTATCTAGAAAGCTCCAAATTACCGGAAGGCCATTTCCCATAGGAGTACTGTATATTTATCAAAGAGTGAAGTTAGAGATCTCCACAGTCTGCTAGAGTGAAATTCCACCACTCACCATTCATTTCTTTTTTAAATTCTTTACATTTTCCAAAAAAAAAAGGAATTGACATTTTTGAAAGAGTATTTATCAATGGCTGAAAGTGAAAGTTCTTCCTTTGATAAATACACCTTTTAAAATCCCTTAGAAATGGACGGAGCGTGGGGGAATTTCACTCTAGCCGACTTTGGAGATCTCTAACTTCACTCTTTGCTAAATATACCCCTTAGAGTCCACTTTAAACAAATGATTCAAATTTTAAAACATGATCTCCTTCTTGTCTGTAATAGTAAACAGTACCTTGTCCTTGATTCCACTAAGCTATAATTGAAGGGGTTGCCGACCTTTAAAGGAACAGCGACATCAAAAAATAAAACGGTCTTAAAGTACTTGAAGAGGTTTTATCGTACCTCGAATAAACTCACAATTTAAACAAACTCCAATGTTTGCTTATTTATGAAAAAATCTGAAATCTGAAAGCTTGATTGAATGCAATCGTGAAAATAAAAACTAGAATACCTCGAATTTATGAGCTAAAAAACCTTTAATACCTAAAATTGATTGAGTTGTCGAGCACAAACCACCTGAAAATCATGAAGGCAAAAACATCTTCAAATGGTTAAAGGGACCAATGCTGGAGTATTTTTGGATTCAGACTTTAAGCAGCTTCGGGGCATAATACACTTTTAAATATTTGAGTCCCCCCCAAGTTTTTTTTAGTGAAACTACCCTCAAAAATTATTTTTCTAATTTTTCTAGAAAACACGACTCTAACCTTTGATAAACAACTACTATAAAGTATAATTTATATAAACAAGCTGCTGTGTAGCCATGGTGGCAGCCATTGTATTTTATCTATAAAAATATAAACCTGTGTCTTTTCTCCTTTTTCAGATTAATGACTGCCCCCATGGCTACACAGCAGCTTGTTAATATAAACTATAGTGCTCTTTCTAAAGTTTTACCAGAACAGGGCCACAGTACATTCTATTTTAATTACTTTAAAAACATTTTTTTGTGGTGTTACTGTTCCTTTAAGTTAACTTTTAGTATGTTACAGAATGGCTATTTCTTAGCAACTATTCAATTGGTTGTTATTATTCATTTTTATAGTTTGTGAATTATTTGCCTTTTCTGACTCTTTCCAGCTTTCAAATGGGGGTCACTGACCACATGTAAAAAAAAAATGCTCTAGGACAATTTGGACCATAGTAACCAGAATGCTGAAATTGCAAACTGGAGAACTGTTGAATAAGAAAATAAATAACTAAAAAAATACACAAATAATAATAATAACAAAATTGTCTAAGAATATCACTCTCTAAATTAGGGTTCTTCAAACTTTTATTTCTAGGAGCCACAGGCAATTGTAAAAAGAGCTGGGGAGAAATTTCTTAGGGTACCAAATAAGGACTTTTATTGGCTATTTGATAGCCTCTATGTGAAATAGCAGTCTGATCTGTTTGGTAGTACACCTGGTTTTTATGTGACCAAAGCTTGCCTCCAAGCCTGGAATTCAAAAATAATCAAAAAATAAGCACCTCCATGTTGCTCACTAGCCACTGCTCACTGCGCTACATCATACTAAAAGTTAACTTAAAGGTGAACAACCCCTTTAATGCTTATTGGAGGCAAATCAAACTCATTCGGTTTATTAATGTTTAAAAGATTTTTTAGCATATTTAACGTATGAGGATCCAAATTACAGAGAGATCCCTTATGCGGTAAAGAACAGGTACCACGTATTCTGGATAATAGGCCCCATGCCCATTCCCATGCCAATGATTGTTGCACTATGGGTACAGTTTAAAACGGATGGTAACCAATGGTTTCTAGATGTGACAGAGATATTTACTTTATATGGTCTCTTAGGTGGTTCTGTCAATAATTCCTTCCCTTGGGTGGTAGAATGTGTAAGCAAATCTTAATCTAAAAACTAAATAATAATGCTTTCATTTTTTCATCTCAGCCTCTTGTTATATGTAGTCTATAAATAACAGTGGCTCATATGTAACCCCAATTTCTGTTCCTGACACCGATGAATACCATTATTGTTTAAGGGGACTGTAGCAGTAGGTCATGGACAAGGCCATTTTTCCTTTTCAGACTTGATACTGCTTAACCTGTGTAAGGATCCTATGACTGGCCTCTCTGAACCTAGAGCTGGACATACTGGCTAATTTTCAGAATACAAAGCAAAGTTACATATGATCTTTTCATGTATCATATATCATTTGTATTCTCTATCTCTAAATGGATCCCTGGATGACTGTAAATCCCATAATGTCCAAATAGAACTCTCTTTTTTTGCACACAGTAAATTGACAATTTTTATTTTACTTTGATTAATTACGCTGAGGTCTCCCAATTTCATCAAACACCCAAAGCTGGCATCAATATAAATTCCTAAAAAATTACACCAATCACATTACTAAATAGCATATTATATTGCACTTTTCAGTGTCTATATTGTATGAATAAAGTGCACTTTTGTGAAATATTAAATCATGACATGTGTTGAATGTCACAAGTTCTGACATCTATCCAGTATTAAATCAAGTTGATGGCAATTTGCAGACAAAGAGCAAATATACTGTATCTTTTCCATTAGTGGTTCCGGTTATAATATTGGGAAATAATGATAGCATATTGCCATATGAAGCAAAGACGTAATCTGCAAAGTCTTTTACCGGACTGAATGCTCTGGCTTAGATTGAATACAATTACTGCGCTTGTCTCCATGAAAAGTTCCCTGCATACTTTACCGCGCTCTCTCTATTGCTGGTATAATTGCTCCAGGTAGCAGTTCCATGTTTCCCTTGCATCGCTCTTTTACACCACTTTTGCACAGGGATGAAGAGAGGCCTTGCGCTTCAATACCTGTTTTTCAGACTGTGCTCTGATTACAAACATTGAATGGCATGCTGGCCTAGCCAGATATTCTGAAAAACATTAATCAAAAAGTTTTTAAGGAGTGAATCTGTAGTCTTTGCTGCAATATAAAATGAAGGAGTTACAAGCTCACAGTAGCCTATGGATTAAAATTGCAGTGTGATTTAATTTAGTTTAATTTAATTTAGTTCTACACCAACATTAATCATTTACTATGCAGTGATGAACAGAAAGTTCTGAATATGAGTTATGTCATTTGTCACATTCTTGATTTAAATAAAAGTTCATTAACACTATGCACAAATTAGACAGATACATTTTACAGGACAGTCATTTAATCAGTGTCAGACCTAATTTGCTGCTATCCGTAGACATGCCCAGGCAAATGTGCAGCAACTGATTATTTATTTAGCCACACATCAGAAGGCTCCGCTAGTGGCAAATTCCTTGGAGAAATGGCCAGAAAGCCAGAGGGCACTTGTTGTGTTCAGCATAAATATTTTATATTTGTTTTTCATCACCTTGCATGTCTGGCAACGAGTTAAAAACGGCTGCAACTTCACAAATGCACGTTGATGAACAGTACCAGGGTTTGATAAATGAATGAAGAAAACTCAACTGATGAAACATATCCTGTTCTCTGCATGAATATATCTTGCCGAGCTGTGGGCAAAGTCACATCAGTTCCCATCTTTCATGAATAATAAATGCTCGTCTCAGTTTAATGGAGGTTCTTTGGCTCCCATGTGGAGGTCACATTAGAGAATTATGGATGCACAGTCCATAATTAATTCCATATAATTTTTTTCATACATTTCCCACCTTAGATGCAGCAAAGAAACATCCTAATACAAAGCTGTAACATTCTCTGTAGCTGTAAAATTCCATTTAAGCTTCAATTCCTGTATATTCCAAATGATTTTATATGTAATATGCAAATTCTTAACTAAGGTTATGTGGCCTTATATTTATACTGCAGAAGCAGGCTGCATAAATTAGTCTGTGGTACTGAAATCCTTTATATATTCTGTTCCTTTGTCGTGTTACCTGGACCCTATAAAACTTCCTTTTAAAAAAACCCAGACCATAAAGTGGTGGTTCACCTTTAAGTTAACTTTCAATATGTTACAGAATGGAAAGCAACTTTTTGGCCTTCATTATTTGCCTTCTTCTTCTGACTTTGCAGCTTTCACGCGTCACTGACCCCACCTAAAAACAAATGCTCTGTAAGGCTACAAATGTATTGTCACTGATACATTTTAATTACTTGTCTTTCTATTCAGCCCCCCTCCTATTCATATTCCAGTTTCTTATTTAAATCAGTGCATAATTGCTAGGGTAAATTGGACCCTGGTAACCAGATTGCTGAAATTGCAAACTGGGGACCCACACAATAAAAAGCTATAACTCACCTAAAAACCATAAATAATAAAAAAAAATTAGAACCAATTGCACATTGTCTCAGAATATCACTCTCTACATGATATTAAAGCCAATTTAAAGGTGAATAACCCCTTTAGGCTTTGACTGATACTGCAATGTTGTTCTGGTTTTGATCCAGCCTGTCTGTCCTAAGGTTCTTTCATACTTTTCCAGCTTTTATTTGGACTCCCATCCCAGCCAGTATCTGTTCAGCAAACCTCATGAGGTTAAGTCTGGGTGGCACTCAAGTAGTGGATGTAGTTTTAAGACTGCCAATTACTGAATGGCACTTTATAAAATCAAATGTTATGGATAAAAGTGCATAATGTGAACAGGATTATTGTGTGGAAGGCTGGAAGCTGGGTTCTGCAGACCCTGATTGTGAAAATAAACAGCTGTCACAGAGTGCCTGTATAACCCTAATTTGATTACTGTCTCTTTAATCAGCAATTAACCCTTGCCAATCCAGGTGCCCTGAGTCCCTTTTGCATATGAAAAGAACTGGGATTTACAGAGCAGTGCCTTCACCTAAGGAACACTGAGGAGCACACCTCAGGGGGACTTCAACTAGGAAAAATAAAACATACACAGTTTGCAAATGAAACAAATATAAACTTTATATAAAACAGTAAGAAAGAACTTGGGCAATCTAACTCACAATTCACTCCTGCACTGGAGACACGTGGGACCTACCTAAATCAGTATTAGGTTCCTAACTGTTTCTCCAACACAGTCCTTTTTATTATCAAAGTCCCAATCCTCTGGAAGGGGTTTATAACCACACAGTTCAGTTCAAATAGAATGTCCCTTCCCCAGAGCTCTTATACTCCATGTAGCGCTACCTTTTCCAAAAGTACCTCTCCTTCTGGAACTTAGCAGCCGATCCCACGTAGCAGGTAAATACACAAGAACTTTCTTCAAATTGGAGCCCCACATTTGTATCCTTGCCAATATCCTCCCTTTGGTGGCTCCCTCACCAGTGGCACCTTTCTCCTTCTGAGTCTCTAGCAGCTTGGCAGGGAACAGTTTCACAAGACTTGGTTCTGGCTGGATCTTTCACCACACAACCCCTGTTAAACTGACCACTGGACATAAATGTGTTTTATGATCAAGATGGTAATGGTGGTTCTAGTTTCCTTTAACACAATCTGGAGAAGGGAGGTTTAGCTCTGACCTATAGATTATAGAGTTGTAACCCTTTTGTCACCCCTTTGTCTGTGTTGCACCGATGTCGCTTACCTGATGGTATGGGACAAACCTGAGCCCCCCCATGGTAGTATCGGGAGAGACTGGGTACCTGGTACTTACTAGCACAGTGCCTCCACCCAGTGGGATCCAGGATTTGCACCTACAGGTGGCCCCACTAGGAATACAGTAATTACACACACAGTATTGTTTAAACTGAATAATGGTTTATATAAAATAACTGGCCAACTAGTACATGCAACACTCCTAACTGGTGGCAATAGAGCCTCACTAATTGACTTGCTAGCGCAAACTGTCTAGCTAACTATTATATAGATAGGAATCTCTTGCTGTTTGTTCCTCCAGTCTGGATTCCTTTCACATTCTCTGTGTGTCCAGGCACAGGATGTGGCTTCCCTCTTTGGGCCCACCAGCAGCTCTCTGGCTTCCTTCTCTGTCCACCTGGTTCTCTATGCCAGGCTTTCTTCTTTTGCCAATATATGTGACTTTGTTTTCCTGCCAGCCACTCACTAGATTCTGTGTCACTTCCTGTTGCACTGAGATCACTGAATAGCTGGTTGCTAGGTAACAGCTTACAGCACACAAATACAGGCTCTCTGCTTGTGTCCTTACAGGGATAATGGCAATGCTTTTGCACGGATTCCCTACATTGTCAACATTTGCTTATTTGTGATTTTGGGTGCCTATATTCCTAGAAGGGATTTTCTATATCTGTTTAATCAATTCAGTAATCGGAATCTTCAATGGACAGGTTTTGCTAGATCAACAAATGACTGATA
>CM044441.1:107292895-107308310 GCA_024363595.1 Xenopus borealis
TCTGAGTGGAGTACTTCAGTCTAGCAATATAGTAGCACTTGCACTTACAATATGGTTTCATACTTGTTTTAGGGGAAATGAATGTGGATATATAAACTCAAAGAGTTAAATAGCAATATCTCTGCAGGTTTTATTCTAGAGAAAACATAGATCTAGTTTCATTGCTGTTGTTTCTCTCCCCTCAAAATCTAATCTCACAATGTATTAACCTTTATAATTGCCCTTTTGTTTCCAAAAACGATCTAAATGGAGTAAAATGAAGATACATGATATATGTATTTATCAAACCAAAGGCCAATTTAAACCTCAGCAGGATATTATCTTACCATATTCAGCCGACTGCCCAGAAATCCCAGATGGCACAATAATGACAAAGGCAGTAACAACAGATGCACCATTATAAAACCCAGTGAAGCAAAGAATCATCAGAAAAATACAGATCAGGCTTCCTTTAGGCACCAGATAATGTTACGAAGATAAATCAATTGAAGCGTATTTGCTGAGATCTCCTATCTCAACACTGTATAAGCTTATGGCACATTGTATTAGCAACAAAGCTATTCCAGAATGAGATTTAAATGTTGTCCAATTTCCAATGTCTGTACAAAATGAGAAATGCTATAAGCTGCGGTTGTTTGCTAGGCTGTAATATTCTCTTGAAATTGCAGATGTATATATATCTATATATATATATATACTGTATATCTTTGGGGCAAATTTACTATTATTCCCCAAAATTTGCACGGTCCTATTCGAAATTCGATAAGCATTGGACCATCGAATGCTTATCGAATAGTCTTAGGCTATCATTTTGCTCGATATTCGATTTCTCGATGAATTCATAAGATCGGATACCGATTGTTCACAAAAAAATCTTGTACGATTTTGTAAGATCTGAATGAACGCTTCGATCGTACGAATGGTATTCGAGCGATTCGATTCGATTGGTATTCGAGTCTCAGAAGCCTATGGGGGGGTTCCCATAGGCTTCTATTGCAATTCTGTAGGTTCAATCTAGCAAAGTAGGCAATCAAACAATTTTAAAATTTTGATTCTTTCGATCATCGAACGATCGTATATCCGATCATTCAATCTATTCGATCATTCGGTATTCGATGATCGAAGAGGCCAAATTAGAATATCCTAATTTATGAAAACTTCGTACGATCGTATTCGATCGAACTTCGATCATTTCATGCGAATTTCGTAAATCGGCCCCTTTTTGTACTGTTGATTGTATACATTTGTTAATCTTAATCTGGCCATATCTGTTTGTTGATGCAGTCCCACGAACCGACTGCCTGTATGCCATGATCGGATCAGCCCACCTCAATGTGGACATATGAGGGAGAGAGCCGCTCGTTTGGCAACATCGCCGAACAAGCGGATCTCCCTGTGTATGGCCACCTTAAGGCACAAGGTGTGTGAGTGTGGGGTGCTAGGCATGTTCCACTACTCTCTACCTACCCCTAGCGAGGCCCTCCAGTCCTCTCTGTGCTGCCTTCCCCCCCCCACCCCCTTCTCACTGTCTACTCTCACGAGGGGTGTTGGTGAGGTGGCTGGCCAGGTTACCTAAGGTGCTTGGCCTGGCAACAACCAGACACCTGCAAAGTATCAATTTGTTTCACAAAAGCCTGTGTCCACATTCTGTTTGTCTTCTATTGAACATATTAGCACCTTATGGGTGATGGTTTATTTTGATCAGTAATACTTTGCAAATTACAGTGGATATTGGACATGTGATTAAAATATATTGCCACATTTCAGATTTTTGCTTTTTTATATATTTCTGTACGATATCTTTCATGGTTGAATTCTGCTCAGATAGTAGTATTCATGTGGTAATTGTACTCACATACTGAAGAGCAAGTATAAAAGGAATACCATGTACTATTCTACTTAACAAGCAACTAAAATAATACATTTAGGGAATATAATTTTTGTTCAGAAGGAGGCCTGGAGTAACTCTAGTGTAGGGGGTTGTAGGGTATACTGTATGTAGCAAAAGCAAATTGTCTTTTTATGCATGTCTGACCTGTAGGCTTAGAACCCTACCATTGGTCAAGGCCTCTAATGCCTAGGGAAGCTATCACCAAAATCACACGGGTAGGTTAAAAAATCCCGTTGGATACCGGCCGCATCTGTGCATTGATGCGGTCCCATGATCCAACCACCCTTCCTCCTGCATTATGAGCCAATCGTTGGGCCCTAAGACCCACGATAGCATCAACACGATATCACCCACCATAATGTGGGCATATCAGGGAGAGATCCGCAAATCAATGCAAATTAATGAAAAACTGTGAAATTGTAAAGGCATATATTGATAAACGTTATTACACTCCAAAACTCCAAGTCAATTAATAGCCACACCTTGCACAAATCCCAAATTAATTAAGGTCTGTACACCACATTGTTCAAATAAAGGAGAATGAAAGCTCAATGAGGGGTGTCAAATCTTGGGGCATCCTCCAAGGATTTTAATGACTTACCTGACACCCTGGGCCAGTGCTTTTGTCAGCAGAAAACTGTACTGGCCCATGGCACTTGCAAGCAAGTGATTCTCTTCCACTCTTCAGAATCCAGTGGTTGACACATGGGCAGTAGCGTGAAAAAGTCAGTTTTTTTGTTGAAGTCTAGCGTTTAACGCTACTGTACATGTGTGCCCATGTGAAAAAAGATGAAGGGATGGTGATTACTCACTTGCTAGTCTGGGTATCAGGTACAATCCTTAGGTAGTGCCCTAATATTTGGCACTTCCTGTCGATTGGATTTTTCCTTCTCCTTGAATAGGGCTTGTGCTGCACATAGAAATAACAAAAACCAAAGGTATTTTATTAAAGGAGAACTAAACCCTAAAAAAAGGAATATGTCTAAAATGACATATTTTATATATTGCACCAGCCTAAAGTTTTAGCTTCTCAATAGCAGCAATGATCCAGGATTTCAAACTTTTCATAGGGGATCACCATCTTGGAAAGTGTCTGTGACACTCACATGCTCAGTTGGCTCTGAGCAGCTGTTAAGAAGCTAAGCTTAGGGGTCATCTAAAATTGTCAAGCAGAAAACGATGTTGGCATGTTATATAACCCACAGGGCTTATTATTAAATTCTGATGCTAATTGCACTGTTTTTTGTGCTGCCATGTAGTAATTATCTGTATTAATTACTAATCAGCCTTATATTGTGATATTTCTATTCTATGTGTACTGTATATTGTGAGTGGGTCCCTAAGCTCAGTAAGTGACAGCAGCACAGAGCATGTGAATCAGTGAATCAGCAGAAAAGAAGATGGGGAGCTACTGGGGCATCTTTGGAGACACAGATCTCTACTGCTAACAAGGCTGTAGTATAGAAGCCCAAAAATGTACAACATTTCCAACTACTTCTTTAGTAAAGCTTTAGTTTCCCTTTAAAACTACTAGCAACATGGTCTATTTTTAAAATCATATTGAACAAGGGGGTATACTGCCCCTTTAAAACAAACTGAAGAGAATCAAACCTATAGTTCCAATGAAGTAATGTGAATGAAAAAAAATTCAGTAGTAGCTGGATTTACCCAATCAATAATTTAAACATTGCAAGTCACAAATGAAGAGTAAACTTAAAAAAAATGAAAGATGTGGCTTTGTACAACTTGGACGTGAGTTGTTCATGTTTGGAGTACCAAATGTTTCCATACAAATCTGGAGTACTCTTTATGCCAAGCTGATGTATTGTGGGTATTATTAGCTCCATTTCTGAAGTTATTAAAGGGGTGGTTCACCTTTAAGTTATCTTTTAGCATTATATAGATTGGCCAATTTTAAGCAGCTTTTCAGTTGGCGTTCAGTAATTATTTTTTATAGTTTTTGAATTTTCCTTTTCACCTGAGTCTTTCCATCATTCATTTAAATCACATGCTCAGTAAGGCTTCAAATGTATTGTTTTTGCTACATTATTTTCATCTTAATCTTCGGGTCCTTTATAATTTATATTCCAGTCTCTTATCAAAATCAGTGCATGGTTGCTATGGTACCGTGGCAGCCAGATTGCTGAAATTGCAGACTGGAGAGTTGGTTAATAAAAAAAACACACACAAATAATAAATGAAAATATTGTTAACGCTAAAATAACAAAGAAATTGAAGATCAGATGTTTGTGAATTTGACTACAGAATGTCAAATTCCTTGCACTTGCTGATTGATGGTTTTTGTTTCAATGCTTGCATTTTATCCTATCATATACCGTACATTTCATAACATACCAACAAACACAACCAAATTATGAATGCCTGGGATCTACTGAACTGTGTGTTGCCGGGCGATGTTGTGATGGCTCATTCTGTTGATGCTTTTAAGAGGGGTTTGGATGATTTTTTGGACAGACATAATATCAAAGGCTAATTTGATACTAAACTCTACAGTTAGTATAGTTATGGGCATATATAGTTTGTGTTTGAAAGAGTGAAGATGTGTGTGTGTGTATGTATGCTGGGTTTTTAATTTGGAGGGGTTGAACTTGATGGACTCGGTCTTTTTTCAACCCAATTTAACTATGTAACTATGTAACACCGTACCCATGGCAATCTGCAACCCCCACAGTATGTGTGTGAATCTAACCTGGTGCAAGCTGGCTGTAAATCCAGAGAAGGAGGCAAAACATAGGAAGAGGAGGAGTGCTCTGGGCTCTCATTATGGATTAGGAGAAAAATGGGGAATCAAAGCATGGATTTAAAGCTCTTTGGGACTATGTATTCTGGTTACCTGGGCATGAAACATTCATGGGTGTGGATATGTTAAACAAGGTATATTTTTTAAGCTATATATTTTGTTTTACAATGCTATGTATTCATTTAGTATTGTGATTTCTTTTCATTTTGACCTTTGGAAGTAAGATTATACCATCAGATTACCAGTGCTGATAGGTTCCAGTGCTAGAGCATGTTATTTGTACTAATATCAGACAGACAGATTTGAAATCTATATATATTGTCTGTGCCTTCATTGCTTTGGTGGGGCATGTGCCACTCACACTTACGTGTTCTAAACATAGTGCAAGAATATCTGATTTAAGGTTGGAAATATATTCACATTGCTCTTTATTACTGTAAAAAATATATAGTATCTCTAGATGACCTCACAATATTTCCTTGTACAATTTCTCTATCTAACTTCTATATTTGCCACTAGAGTGCACCACAACCCTGTATCAAGATGTCTGAAGACGTTACTTTTCCCTGCTACAGAAAGATATATGTATGTATTTTAACTTGGTAAGATAATTATAATTACTATTATTATTGTTAATACATACAATGAAAATATAGAATTCACTAAAAAATAAAATAAAACAATAACCGATACAAGAGGTAAAGAGGACCCCGGCCAAAAGAACTTACAATTTAAAAAAAAATTCTGCCATTTATCTAGTTATGTAAGAGCATATACTCTTGTCCCTTGATTTTTTTCCTCTTCTAAAAGCATTTCAGTCAACTAAACTACAGAACTTGTTTTTAGGTTCTAGATAGGGGTTGTCTAGGTTTTCGGATCAGTAGAACTAAAACAATCTATACAAGACAACCCAGCACTACCCCACAGTACCTAGAAACTCACTACATGCTGCACACTAATAAAACAGCAACTAAACCTGCCAGGGGTAACTGCAACGGGAACTGCCAGGGGTAAATTACATTAAAGCAATGGTTGTCAAACTAGTCCAGTTCAAGCTCTCCTCTATCATGCAAAACAGTTACCCCCAACCAAATGTGCGGGCTGATAGAGCCCACATTCCGATTGGGGGTACTGATGTTTTTTTTTAAAAAAACAAAACGCGTTCTGACACCGGGAGGGAGCTCCCGGTGCGAGCCGTCATGACAGTTTCTGCGCATGTGCATTTGCGCACGTGTGACGTCATGCGCATTAAGAAAAGTGACCCCAACAGTGACTGCTTTTCTTAATGCAAATGAGCATGACGTCATGCTCATGCAGATATGCATGATATTGCCAGCAAAACTGAAGGATTGCAGCCTGCTTTGCCCTGCAAACATAGGTAGATTGCATGGGGACCGATAAAGATTTTCTAACCTGGCCGATCAATTTTCCGACCGATGTCGGACGAAAAATCATAAGATGAACGATCGTTTGTATCCCACTAACCTCACGATAATTTGACAGATTGGTCGGACTTCTCTAAGATCGGTCGTTTGGCAGGGAAAGATCGTTGCGTCTATGGGGAGCTTTAGGCTACAAATGTATTGTCATTGCTCATTTTTATTACTTATGTTTACTATTCGTATTCCAGTCTCTTGTTCATATCAGTGTATGGTTGTTATGGTAATTTGGACATTAGCAACAAGATTGCTGAAACTGCAAACTGGAGAGCTGCTGAACAAAACGCCAAATAACTAAAAAAACACAAATACAAAAAAATATAACCAATTATCTCAGAATATCACTCTCTGCATCATAATACAGTTAATTTAAAGGTGAACGACCCACACAGAAAATACATGTATCCTAAACCTCAGCCTACCTTCATGCTAGGCTTTCAGGTGTCTTTATGCAAGCAAATTTCCATTCTCCCAAATTCTCCCCCTAACTGTCGGTCAGGATGAGCAACCCCCACAGTTTGGGAACCACTGCATTAAGGCATCATCTGCAAGTTCAGTCTGATTTTAGGTCAGTCAGTCATCTATAATTGGATCATAATAGTAGAATGACTTGTTTGAATTAATTGGCAAGTACTTCAGATGTGACTTTAAATATCAAGCCATACGCCAACATCAACCCAATATTACTAGCAAGATGGTATTGTACTGGCTATAAGTCTTTCAGGGCCTACTGTATTTTCTTCCCTGGGAATTTTCACCCCTGAGAAAACAACTGCATGATTCCAGTGCTAAGGTGAATTTGTTGTGTTTACTGAGGTACAAATATCCTCTGTGGTGTAGCAGTCAGGAAATAAATGTGTGTTGTTTTCAGCCCTCAAAACATTTGCCCTTCCAAACAGGAAAAAAATTTGGCTGAGAAATATTTCCATAGGCAATTCTTGCTTTTAGAAAGGTTGTTGAGGCAGGAACACCCCAAGGGATATTAGCCCTTAGTTAAAGTGGACGTTCAACCAAAAACGGTTTTACACAATGAAATAAAATATGATTGTTTACGTTGTTTAAACTTATTTGTAAATGGTATTGCAACTGAAAGCTGTGTTTGTTTAGCCCTTTCTATTCTTTGGTTCTGATTTCCTGAAGAAGAAAAAAACATGTAGCAAAAAAACATTTGTCCTACTGATCTATTAAAGGGCAAATTGAGCGTAGTGTGGGCCATAGTGGTGCCATATCAAAGGGAAATAGTAGAATGGTATAAATGAGTGTCACAAATTTAGCACTAAATACTATGTCCTCATTTCCAGTGAACCTGGATCTCCGCTGTAAGTAAAGAAAATGGTCCACTGGCAGTGAAACAGTTAAGAACAGCGGACAAAATGGTTAGATATTAAATGTATTACTTATATAAATGCTGAGCTCTGTACACCCTTTGGGAAGAAACAAATCAATAAGCCTAACCAAACAGATGACTGTAGCAATATAAAGAGAGAAGAAAGAATTTGATTTGTGTTTCTCAAATAGAACATTTCAAAATTACAAGGAATGCAGTAATTGCTTTCAAATTAGAAAATGTGATAAACTGTTTTTTTAGCTAAAGAAGGTTAAATAATCCTCTTGAATGCCAAATCATTATCAGGCTTAAAAAGGGAACCCCCCCCCAAATAAAAATTGGAAAATCTTTGGAGGGGTCCAGAACTGATCCCACCTACAACCAAACTCTATAGAGAAAGGCAACCTTATAGCGAAAGGCAACTCTGTAGAGAAAGGCAACCATGGTTTGGGGCCTTATGCAACCACAGGGTCTGGTTCCTTTAGAGTTATGCCACTGATAATAATATTGCTGCTTTCTCTCTGTTATGCCCCTTTTGTAGTGTCACAAAGTAAGTCCACACCCATATAATGAAATCTTGGGGCAGACCAATACACAGCCTCCTATCAATCTCCCTATTAATGAATCAACACCACCTGAAAATGGACCTGTCCTTTGAACATCACCACTGATGACATGTTCCTTAAACCTGTTAAATCTTAAATTCTGCTCTTTTCTACTATACAACTGTCACCTTTTACATCATAATATTGTTTTACTCTTTCTCAGGCAATTACTATAGCATTCATCCTATCCTGCCTAGTCTCCTGCAACTAGAATCTTCTTGGCCACACCCGTAGGTGTGTTAAAATCTTTGTCCATGTCTTTCAAAGCCCTTCACTTTCATGAACCTATATACTGTACATCACTGTACCTTTTTCACCAATGAAAGGCAAGTGCATGGAAATACTAAACTTAAATTGGCCATACAAACCAATAAAATCTTATTGGCCTGTGTATGTGGGTCTCCCTATGTCTTGCCCAACCAGTATTTGGCTGAAAATCTCTCAGACAGGTAAGAAAATCCCATCAGACAAGAAACACTTTGGGGCAGATTTACGAAATTCACGTGAAATGATCAAAGTTTGATTGAATTTGATCAAATACCGATCGTACAAATTTTTCGGATATTCTAATTTGGCCTCTTCGATCATCGAATACCGAATCATCAAATAGATCGAATGATCGGATATTCGATCATTCGATCATTCAATGATCGATGAAATCAAAATTTGTCTGATCGTTCGAATCGTATGACTTTTTCAGAGGCTCGAAGGAAATTTTACGATTTTTTCGTGAAATCGAACAATCGGTATCCGATTGTACGAATTCATTGAGAAATCAAATAGCCAACAATATGATAGCCTAAAACAATTCGATAATCATTCGATGGTCGAATGCATGTCGAATTTCGAGAAGGAAAAAATAGGAAATTTGCCCCTTAGTGTTCACACTGACAGGCATCTTCCAGTCCTATCAATGCACATTGATTTGAAGTAGATAGGGATCGAATCACTGTTTTTTATGCATGTGAAAATGTAATGTGTACTATGCCCTCGAGCCCCCGACACATGGGGCCTGTCACCCTCAGGCAGAGAAAGTAGAAGATAAAATCCTCCCTCTCCCTGTCATAATCACTTGACATTCTATGGTGACAGACACAGGGGTGAATTATGTGTGTTGCTGTTTTTCTTTGCCCCAGGACAGCAGCATACACAATGTCCCAAGTGCCATGGGCTTTACTGTCTTTTCTTATGTTCCCCTATTTTTCCTATCTCTGCCGAATATGATTGAATATTTCCAGTATTTACCTTCATCTTATTTAGCAGTCACTCTGCTACTATAGGGTTCAGTATCTTTTCTACGCTGGTACCATAATTACATTTGTATGTATTATTTATTTATACTGGAATTTTTTTTAAATGTATTTTCATAATTCTACCTAAAATACCTTTGTTAATAATTACAGCTTTGGAAACTACTGCATGATTAATTTGTAGTAATATTTTACACTTTTAAACCCTTTCGTCTAATTCAGCATTAGCCTATGACTGTATGTGGATGCCAAAATCTCTGTCTCTTCTTTTTCTCTGCCCTAGAAGTTCTGACTTTTGAAACAATGTAGAAGAAGCCTAAAAAACGAATATTTATCTAGAAATATTGTTCTAGACTTACTGTACTTGCCCATGGGTTCAGCAGCTCTATGACAGTAATCCATATTGTCAAAGTCAACCATAGGAACGCCTCACCTTGAAACTTGGTGGGTCATATTTTGTTTGCCAGTGGCTCTGAACATGCTGAGGGTGCTCTGGGCTGCTGTTGAGAAATTAAGCTTAGGTGTCATTGGAAAAGATCAAAACACAAGCAGAATGCGAGGTTATATTAAAGGGGATTTAAAAGCAAAAAAATAAAATCCCATTTTTACTTTCTTTAATGAAAAAGAAATCTATCTTCAGTATATTTTAATTAAAAAATGTCTAATGTTTTAGAATAAACCTGACAGTATGTAGTGCAATTTCCCCTTCGTTTTACAGCTGTGGATAGGAAACTTCAGACGGTCCCTAACTGCTCTTCAGGGAAAAAATAATACTTTCAAATGGCAGAGGGGAGCCCCCACCTTACTTCCCAGAACTCAAGCAGCTTTGTTTGTTTCACTGTAAAGCAGCCGTGACTGTGTAGAGATTTGTATCCACAGACCCAGTGCAGTCTGTATATTCTGATTATTAATCAGTCTTGCTGTACTGGCTTCTATGGCAGATATTATTTGACTTTTTTGGCTGTTTTGATTATTTATGATTTAAGATTCAACTCTCAACTGAAGCCCAGGCCACGCTAAGCATATACACAGTCTTGGTCTTGCAAAGATGTTGGAAAAAGTTACAAGATGACAGCCCCCTGCATCAACTTTGAAAGCATAAATAATTTGTCTTAATTAGGCTTCTGGTGCAGTAAGTTCATGTTTATATTTAGTATAAAAAATACAGCATTTCTAGCCTTATTCTATTTTAGACTTTATTTGCCCTTTAAAGGGGTAGTTCACAGTTAACGTTTGGTATGTTATTGAACTGCCAATTCTAAGAAACTGGTTTTAATTATTTAATTTATTTTTAATAGTTTTTTTTTTATTATTTGTTTTCTTATTCTGACTTGTCCCAGCTTTCAAATGGGGGTCACTGACCCATCTAAAAACAAATGCTGTGTAAGGCTACAAATGTATTGTTATTGCTACTTTTTATTACTTATCTTTCTTTTCAGACCCTTTCCTATTCATTTTCCAGTCTTGTATCCATATCAGCGCATGGTTGCTAGGAACCAGACAGAGAGCTGCAAATAATAAAATATGAAACCCAATCGTAAATTGTCTCAGAATATCACTCTCTGCATCAGACTAACTAACTAATTCAACCCATTTAATACAGTACTGATTATAAATTCAGAAGGAGAGCACACTGGTTTTTACAGTATGTTGCCATGTAATGCAAATCTGAAATAATTACTCTTGAAAATTTTATTTTGTAAATAAAGGTACAGGACCAGGTTCGGTACCTGGGGTATTACAAGTAAGGGATCTTTCCGTAATTTGGATTAATTTACTTTGTCAACTAAAATGACTTGACCAACACACTTAGGGGCGGATTTATCAAGGGTCGAATTTCATCGTGAAAAACTGTGAAATTCGACCATCACATTTTTTTAGAAATGTTTTTTCGATCAAAAACGGAGTATATAAAAAGTAATTGCATTATGACAGTATTTGTTTATTAGAAATTATCTGTGTTTTGTAGTTAGTCATGACTGTGGCCTGCATAGACTCATATAATACTTCCAGCACTGTGCTTGATTTAAATGCTACGCCTGCTTAGCTCTGATTATATCTTCAGTTCCATTTATCTTAATTCAGATGCTGAATGAGTAATAGATGCTGCTGGTGAGACTAGCAAATCCAACAGGAACAAACACCTACACCATTCTTCGTTCTCATTTCTCAGATCAATGCTGTAATTATGCATTGTATAATACGTGTAGGAATGCTAAGTGGGGAAAGTTTTTTTTTTACATACAATTGTCAATTTGGAAGCTAAGCACACAAACAACCTCTCCACTGTGCACCTGTATCATCATTCTCTCGTCTCTGGCTATTACCTGCCATCAGCATAACAAATATCATCACTGATGCTGAAGAGTGAAGCCTTTCTATAATAGTAAAAGGTTTGTTCCCTTCAAAATAAACAGAAATGCATTTAACTATTTGAATACAAAATACTCCCAGGTACTAAAACAAATATAGTGTGTATTCAACATTATAATATAACTTTTAGCATGTTATATTGGTCTTCATTATTTATTTTGTAGAGTTTTTGCATTATTTACCTTTTTCTTCTATCTCTTTCCAGCTTTCAAAAGGGGTCAGTGACCGGATCTTAAAACAAATGTTCGGTAAAGCTACACATTTAGGGAGTTTTTTTTATCATGCTCCAAATTTATGTCAGTATCTCAGAATTTCGAATGAACCTTATTTATAAATTTAAAAAATTGGTTCGACCAAAAATTCAAAACTTGGGACCTTTGCCTGAAAAAAATCCCCAAAATCAATGGATATCATTACAGACATCAGCGACACTGGGACCTTCCCTGTTGACATATTGAGCTTTGAGATGCCAGGTTTTCTTATTTAGGTTTTTCAGACCATCGGACTGAAATTCTGAAAATTTCTAATTTTTTTTTTGTCTAAAAACTACAAATTATGAGAGTTTTGTATATTTGGAGGTTGATAAATAACCCCCTTATTGTTATTGCTACTTTTTATCACTCATCTTTCTATTCAGTAGCTTTCCTAATCATATTCCAGTCTCTTATTCAAATCAATACATGATTGCTAGATTCATTTGGGCCCTAGCAACCAGATTTTGCAAACTGGAGAACTGTTGAATAAAAAACTAAATAACTAAAAAACCACAAATAATAATAAATGAAAACCAATTGCAAATTGTCTCAGAATATCACTCTCTACATCATACTAAAAGTTAATATAAATGTGAAGAACAACGGGGTTCACACAGGGGCTTACATCTTTACGTGCAACACATATGTACCAAAAGAACTGGCCACTCATGTCACTTTCACACTGTATGCCGGAATTGACATCCACTGGACAATTTTTAGCTAGTTTCTGATGCATCGACTTCATCTGATGAAACACTCCCTGGTGATCACACCAACTCTAGAACTCTAGGAAAAATGCTACATTGTGGGGAAACAAACATGTTTGACTTTTGACATGTCTGTGATACAGAAATGACCACTACTATTTTTAGGGATCTCCAGTAGTATTTCCCACCGGCATTATTTGTCACTCACATGAGATTGAGTCTCCCATGGCACAAAAATGATCTGAAAATACATTTTAAAGTTTAACATGCTACCAGTGGTTTGGTTGTTATAGGTTACTAGACACAGTTTGATTGTTTGCTAAAGGGGTTGTTCACCTTTGAGACTTTTAGCATGATGTAGAGAGTAATATTCTGAGACAATTTGCATCCGGTTTTCATTTTTTATTGTTTGTGGTTTTTGAGTTTAGCTTCTTATTCAGCAGCTCTTCAATTTGCATTTTAAGCAATCTGGTAACTAGGGCACAGATTACCCAAGCAATCATGCATTGTTTGAATAAGAGACTGGAATATGAAAAGGAGAGAGTCTGAATAGAAGGATCAGCAACAAAATGTAGCAATAACAATACATTTGTAGCCTTACAGAGCATTTGTTTTTTTAGAAGGGGACAGCAACACCCATTTGAAAGAACTGGAAGAAAAAGACAAATAACTATTAAAAAAAAATAGTTAAAACCAATTGAAAAGCTGCTTAGAATTGGCCGTTCTATAATATAATAAAAGCCGCCGCAAGGCGATTTTCATTTTAGCCGGCGCAAGACGTGGGAAGCGGTTCAGGGAGATTAGTCACTCAAAAGAAGAGCCGATTTGTCGCTGGGGTGACTAAACATCAGAAAAAATACACTGCCATAGACAAAGCTGAGAACTGCCTTTGCTAAAACACACGTAGAGACAGTTAGTAGTAAATTATCAGCAGTGTGACAAGTAGCAGTGTATCTTCACCTTTACTGCTACCTGTCCCCTGCAATGGTATTACACCCATTTTATCTAACAGTGCTTGCTACTAGATTCTTATCCACCATTTGCTTGTGAGCCCACTGTAACAGACATGACCTTGGTTTTTACCCCATAATGTATTTATTGATTTTTATTTAAACATCAACATTGAATGCGGTTTTTACTATTTTATATGCATGTACATAGGTGGCAACAGTGCCGAATGTGGAGCAGGAATGTACAATGTAAGATTCATGGTGTTATACAATAAAAGGCCAGAAGCAGGAACCCATAGCAACCAACAAGCAGGCAGCATTTACAGGTCACCTGCTTAAAAACAAACATCCTATTGTTGTTATAAGTTACTGCATCTGGGCAAAGGTAGTGCCATATATTACTTATGCGGGATAGATTTCTGTCTGCTATTACAATACTATACATGCTTATACAGTATGTATAGTTTCCGTTGGCTAATATTTTGGTTGTATTTGAGCAATATTGTTAATCTAACATTTTGGTGTGGTCAACAATTGCAGGTAATGTGGCACATTTGTCTCTTTAAAGTGACCAGGGATTCATTTACAAATGAATGCTATTTTATGACTTTAGTGAGTGCAAGTAAATGTGGGTCATACAAAAGTTAACTATCCCTCACTTCAAACACTTACATACTAGTTTATTCTACAGAACTTGCAGTGAAATTTTTCATGTAATCGCACAGAAGGAGAATAATGGACAATTAAATGTAACATTTTAGTCTACTACGCTTTGTGGTTTACAACAAAAGCATTCCTGGACAACTGATAAATACATTCGCATTTTAAAATGTATTGATGGGCACCCTTGTATTTCTAAATAATTAAAATGTCAGGTATCATCCTCATTCAACCATTAATTCTGTTAATGTTTTAAATAAATAATGAGTTTCTTGGAGCCAGTTTGTGCCTGTTCTTTTGACCTTGACTGACTTACTGACTTACATAACAGCACTTAAAGAAATTGTTCAGTGTAAAAATAAAAACTGGGTAAATAGATAGGCTGTGTAAAATAAAAAATGATTCAATAGATTTAGTTAGCCAAAAATGTAATGTTTAAAGGCTGGAGTGACTGGATGTCTAACATAATAGCCAGAACACTACTTCCTGCTTTGCAGCTCTCTTGGTTTCCACTGATTGGTTACTAGGCAGTACCCAATCAGAGACTTGAGGGGTGAGCACTTGGATCATAACTACTTGCTTTAGAATCTGAGCTGCATAGTAAGGATCACATGCAAACTCACTGAATAGTTATGTCCAATGTCGCCTGCTTAATGTTGCTGACTAACTCTGAAAGCTGAACAGCAGGAAGTTGGGTTCTGTTTTACCCAGTTTCTTTAAGTCTTTTTATTCAGCAGTATAAATTATATTGGTAGCAGAAATGGGGGTAAAAAGAAACACTAGGATTAAAGTTATACTCATACTCCTGTCAAAGGTTGGACTCACCTTTCTAGTTAAATGTTAAATCAGTGTCATTAAATCAGCAGAAATGCTGAACAAACTAATATTTAGTAATCCATAGTTGTTGCATTGCCTTGTTGAAATATTCAATATTATGATCAGACCTTTGATAAGCTAGGGTCACATGAGGTCCCTTATAAATAGAAAGCACTTATTTGGTAGTAATCTTATGTACAGTATGTAGAAAAAAATCACTGGTTTTAGTAAGTAACTCACCAGTACTGAGAAGAGGTCCAGGTGCACCGCCCTGAATCCTCAGCTTGGGGAGCGGATAACCATACAAATAAAAGAAGCAGGCACTCGCATAGACCAATCTTCAAGGCAGACTTTGTCAAAACATCAATGAATTTATTCCAGT
>CM044441.1:107316447-107336253 GCA_024363595.1 Xenopus borealis
TCCATTGTATTCTAGCCTGATCCTATTATTTTTAATTCTAGCCAGATCAGAACCACATTGTAATCTGGTCCTTCAATGACCACTATACAGAATGTGTAACCATGAATAATGAGATTGGCCACTTCACATGGACTTTACACTGTAGCATAAGAAAATAGGACCCATTTTTTCATTTGCCCCTCAACTTCCTAGAGTATAAGCCTCGGCAGGTAGGTCCCTCTGACCACATGTCTTGGTTTATCCATCAGTGATCTACGGTTTGTGATTGATTTTGTCCGCTTCATTGTTTTTATTCCCCCAACAAAATTTTTTTCCTGTGCTGAAGAATCAGAGTATTATTATTAATAATACAATTGTGTGAAAATCTATGTAAAATAGCAGCACAATGCTGACAAAATGTAACAGGCTTTGGGAAATACAGGAAAAATACATTCAAACTGATTTTTATAGCTAAAAGAATACAGTTTAAACCATAACACTCACCACTGCAGCATGGGGGTATGTATTTTTATCAACGAAACGTATGGAGCAAACACACACCCTTACGTCACCCAGTGTATATGGCTTGTTGCACGATGATAGAGGGTTCGGCAACCTCCAGTATAGTGAAGAGAGAAAACCAGCACACAAGACTTTTGTTTGCAGGGCAAGCCCTTGCTGTTTAATAATGTGGCAGTGCAACATTTTGGGGCCACACCCCTTTATCAAGCATATGCATGTATGTATGTGTCTTATTCCATATTGAACCTTGTCTGCAAATTTCCTTCTGCTGAAATTGTCTAGTGTTTGATGACTCACAAGGTTAATGAACAACATAAAGCACATTAAATCAGTGACAGATTTTAGTAACCTTGGGGATATTTTTTTATACTAACGACATCTGCAGCTAACTGCTCTATTTATATATAGGGTGTATATATAACTATGGTTTAAGTTTTCAACTGATTTCTCATCATGATATCCATCATCATCATCATTTATTTCTATAGCCCCAGCCAGTAATAGAGACCAACTGGTGATTTATGATACTTTAATGTCTGATTATAAAAGATATAGAGAAGCCTAAGAGAAGTATTGTGGTTGAGAATAGGATGAAGTGAGGAGAAGAGAGGCAAAGGTCAGAAGTGTAACGTACGTTGTGTGGAGTGTATTTTCAGATTATGGAAGTGGTTATTGTGGAGCAGCAAGAGTCTAGCATCAGTATTTAGAACAGATTGGAGCTGTAAAAGGAGATTTGTTGGAATAGAAGGAGTTAAGGTGGCCATACACAGAGAGGTGGGCAATATTGGGCTGATAATCATAATGTAAAGACTAAGGGTGGTTGGATTGTGGGACTGTATCAACGAACAGCTGCAGTCTTCGATCCAACTGGATTTTTAACCCTGCCCGATCAAAATCTGGCTAACTTCCGGAAGCCCACCAGGGCCCCATAAATGGGCCAAGATTTTGGAGGAAATAAAATTAAATCTGTTTCAGATAGATTATGTTTTAGGTGGTGATGTGACATCCAGGAGAAGACAGCAGAAAAATAGTCTGTAACTTGGGAAAGGACAGGAGAGAGATCAGGAGTAGACAGGTAATGTTGGGTAATGGCATAAAGCTGGCACTGAAGTCCAAATGACTAAGACAGAGCCTTGAAGAACTCCAACAGAGAGAAGGGGATATAGTGGAAGTAGCGTTACAGAGCAACAGTAATAGATTGCAGTAAAAATTCTGGTTCCATACGCATGCCAATAGTCTGGTAACTCAGTGAAGTCTGCATTTTTTGGCAGCCAATATCTGCTTATTTATGTTCACCCTAAAATAGCATTTCAAGTGAAGCCCTAGATTTAATGTTACACAAATGTGACAGCATCTGGTAACACTGAAATATTTTTATTTTCCATACAATTTGCTGTACAATACTTTTGTGTAGTAACTATTGATTGCTTAGGGCATATTTCTGTCATCTGAAATCAAATAGGAATATTTGCTTGCAAAACATCTGATCCTATCTGTAAAAATGGAGGCAGCTCTGCTAAAATGGGCTTAGAGTCAACATGCTACAGATTTCGCAGTAGCAAAGCTGTTACGGGATTAAACAGCTCATTTGCCTCAAGTGGACAATTTCATTTTTTTCTGTAAAATATCATGTCACAATAATCCTTATTTCTGTCTGGTAGAATAAATGAAACCCTGCTGAGCCATTTCTTTGCCGTCTGTTTCCCCAAAGTCAAATGCCACTAAAACAGATTGCAGAATTATCCCCCTAAAAAAGTAGGAATAATTTTTTTTCTTGCGAATGGAAACTACAAGAGTGTGTTGTAATGCGAGAGCTATTATATTATTCATGCTTACAGATGTTAAAGATTAAAGCCAATGCTCAGTAAAAATGCGTTCATTAATTTCATTGGCATTATATGTAGTTACTGAAATATAATTTTCTGATTATTCTATATTAAATACTCACTCATTTGTGTTGCTTCTTCTTTGTGTTCCTCATCTGCTTATAGGGTCATAAAGCTTCTGCTGACAACAAAAACTTGTTTGCTTAGTGTTCTGCTCAGTTGGAGGTCCAGACTTCACTATGTATATTCTCTCAACTTAAAAAGATAACATTATAGATTTGAGATATATATTATTGGCAGTATAATGTACTGTGTACTTTGCTTTTCTTAAATAGTTCTGCTAAAATAGTGCCCTGAAGCTTCATGTAGACCCTTTATGCTCTTGCTGAAGGCTTTCCTTGCTGAAGGGCTGTTGCCCGAAACATGTTGTGAGAATAAACGAATTTGCAGTTAATCTGCTTGTGCCTGGCTCTACTTGATTTATTCAGCCACAAGCCTTGTTCCGGACAGAGGCAGAGCAGGAGGCACGACTAAAGGCTTATTTGGAACCAGGGATTGCTACATCTAATTGGTGACTGTTTGGGAGCAAGCTGGACCAACTGGAGCAAGACAAAGCAGAACCAAGGCAGGACTCAACGTTAGGAATAGGACAAAGCAGACATAGAGACAGGAACAGAACCAAGGCAAGGGATGGCAAGAACAAAGAAGCAAACACTAAGAGCAAGCCACAGTACACATGCCAAAATTACTTAAATGCAATAAGGGAGTGATGTTGGAGCAAGGTTTATATAAGGTGTATTTGGCTCTAATTTACTGACTAAAAAGGCTGCTGAGATAATAGTAACAAGCCAGCTGCTCTCCTGACCTAGTACTTAAGGAGAGCACTCTCCTGTTTAATAGACACAAGCACTGTAGCCTATGCATATACCCATATCATGTAGGAGAGTAATATAACATCTGCCACCTGATTTTTTAGCAAGTATTCAGCTGTAGGATGGGGCTTTAAAAAAAAATATTTTTTTACTATATAGCCACCGGCAGCCCTCCTTCTGAAGATACTGTCTTAAGCATGGGCCCTCTGGGACCTATATATAAATTATGGCCTTTGCAAAGGGGCTTTAGAGTTTGGAGGCAGCTGCTAGGCTAACGTGATAGGAAACCGAAGCCTGGCATTGCTTGTCTGACTGTAGGGTTGTGATTGGCTATTCCCCTCCTACTCTGCTTCTGGCAGGAGCCGATAGAACACTCCCCTGCAACAAGGCCAGCAACTAGCTCCAATAAAGGGGCCATTTTTAAAGTTAATGATCTGGCACAATATAGTGTTCATTATTGCCAACAAGTTTAAGGGGGTTTCCACTTATGTTACTGTATGTGTCTCTTTTAAGCCTGAATGTTACTGAGCATTGTGTTAAAATAAAGGTTAGAAGCAGAAGTTAAACAGAGGCTAGATAATTTTGAAAAGCTTTTCCCTGCACTGAAATGAATCATTACAGTATAAAAAAGAGCTTTATCAAAAGGGATCAGTGTGGCAAAAAAAAAAACATACTGACATTTTAAATCAGCTGCTATATCTGAAATGTTCCAAAAAGTCAGCTGAAGGCTATCTTTTGTTAACTAAAAGTTATTGTATTGGGCATCACTAACATGAAATGTATTATGCTGTCCTTTTGAGTTAAAGGACTGGTGGCAAACCAATTCTATTGAGTTTTTTTATGTTTCAATAATGTTTTAATGTATTTTAGGACATAAAGGGGCAGATTTATAAAAAATCAAGTTGGATCTTTTTCTCAATTTGAGAAAAAAATTCTGTGACAAAACATAAACACTTGAAATTTTAATATTTATAGTTGGGATAAAAAAAAAAAATCGCCACAAAAGGCTGCTGTGGTTCTATAGAATTCAACGGAAATAGTGTATAACAACTTTATTTATTCATTTATTTTCCAAGTTTATTCAAACATTTACATTTTTCAGTCTCGTTCTAAACGAATGGATCATTGTGATTCTCGCTGTATCCTACTTTTTTATGTTGAATAAGGTGAACTCAAATATTGGTTCTATTGTTTTTCTTAAATAAGCTAGAATTCAAGGAAATCAATCTCAAAAAGTACACACATTTTTTTCCTAACATTTTTCCCCTTCCAATTTTGATAAATGCATGATAATCCACATTACAGAAAAACCCTAATCCAGAAAGCCCCAGGTCCCAAACATTCTGGATAATTGGTCCTATATCTGTGAAGTAAAACAAGAGGAGCTCATTCCTGTTTGTAATTTATTAAAAAAGTATAAATCATATAGTTCATTTGGTGGCCTGGATTGCATTCAGTAAACCCGCCCAATCATGTGAGGGAAGCTTCATTAAATTTTGCCCAATGTGCTAAGTGAAGCTCAGATATGCACAAGGCAGCCCTATATGTAAAACCTGTCATAGGGGTCTGTAGCATTTTTGGGGTTATGTTATAAAAGGCACTAAGTTTGCCCAGGTGCAGTAACCCATATCAACAGGTAGCATTTACTGGTCATCTGTCTCATTGGTTGCTATAGGTTACAGCACCTGGGCAAACTTAGTGCCTTTTTTTACATATGGGCAGCATCAGACTCGGGGGTCTGTGCCCAAGGGGGATGCTGCATCAGGCCCCCCTCTGTACGGCTTATTACCCCCAGGTCAGGAAGGAGCACAGGAGCTGCTGTGGGGCACGGGTCTGGACTGGCGGGGCTCACCAGAATTTATCCAGGTGTCCCACCAGCCCAGTCTGATACTGCATATGGGGCCCTGTATCTATTTGCCTTCCTAGATTGAAGCCTTGAAGAATATTTAATCTATGGCATACAAGGAGATACTCGTGTACTTCCCTTCACAAATACAGTTCTGCTGTGGTAATGAGGTAGGAGATACTGTAGCTAGAAATGTAGTAAATAATTACAGATAATAGGTAGTACTTATTGTATCCCTCTTATGGTTTGTGGGGAAAGGTCAACTACCATTCGCATAAGTCACAGAACAGTTCTGGGAAGTGGATGGGAGGGAGCCTAGTGTATCCACTAAGTATTTTGTTACCTTAGACCAGTATCTGTGAATAATGAGGCATGTCCATATCATTATGGTAGATAAGAGGCAGCGCACTCCTGGGTTTCAAAAAGTCAATCGCTTGTCTCCAAGTTTGTTAAAAAATATATTACACTTTATTTCAACGTAGTATTAATCCGATCAACATAGCGTCTGAGGTCTGACGCGTTTCGTGATACAACACTTCCTCAGAGACCTTACTTCCCATTACAACAGGATACATTTAAATACCCCCAACACACAATACAGACATGTAGTAAATAATTACAGATAATAGGTAGTACTTATTGTATCCCTCTTATGATTTGTGGGGAAAAGGTCAACTACCAGTCGCATAAGTCACAGAACAGTTCTGGGAAGTGGATGGGAGGGAGCCTAGTGTATCCACCAAGTATTTTGTTACCTTAGACAAGTATCTGTGAATAATGAGGCATGTCCATATCATGCCAATAGGACCCATCCCTATCTACACAGCATTTACATGTGGCTGAGGGGATTCGTCCCAATAGGATGTCATCTATTTGGGCTCAAGTAGGTTCTCAGGAGAAGTTTATGTGGAATTAACCTTTCCCTTGATTAGAAGCTGGTAGAGGTTGTTGTTGGCTTCCTCCAACAGGGCCCCACTCAGGCCAGGCATATCATTTAGCAACCTATTATAAGCTGCTGGGAAAAGGCAGGGGGTAGTGGACGAAATCAATGAATATAGAGCAGAGACCATTTTGGAGGTATCCTCCTTCCCAAACTGTGTTAGTAATGGGGATTCCATTGAAGTCAACTCCCCTGCTCTAAATTGTGCCCTGAAGATGTGACTTATTCTTAAATATTTATACATAGGTAAATCCAGTGTATTTATATTGTCCCTAAGTACTATCATATCTACAAATCTTGAGTTCACCACTATGTGAACCCTGGATATTTGACCTTTTTTGCTGACCAATACCAAATTGCCTCTGAAGCAAATTGGAGTTCATCCATAGAGGCAGAGCTGCAGTAAGTATAGGGGGCTTTATTTTAGCTAGTTTTAGGATGGTCTGCCATACAACATATGGAGCCCTCATACAGGACGGGCTTCCTGTGAATGGGGTTTCTCATGGCCTCTTATGAACCTAGGAATCTTACCTCTGGGTCTGATTTTTACTAAGTTGCACCAGGCCTTATCCCAACCCAAGAAGCTGCACAGTCATCATTTATATACCCAAGTCAAGTATATAAATAAATAGGTGGCCAGCATAGTAATGTCATGGATGGTATGGGCCATGGGCAGAGTATGGTACTGACCCACTAATAATGTTTGGCCTGGGACCTTGGACCAGTCTGCACATGACAAAAAGGTAGGCTATCATATGACATACTATATTTAACTGGGTTGCCTTGTCCTTTAAACAAGTTCTCCTGCATACAGTATTTACAAATAGAAATATAATATATAATAACAAGCATTAAATAAGAATAGAGAGATTAAAGCACAGTGGGGAAGACACATTCCACAAAAAATGAAATACCAATAAAATATCAGGAAAAACAAACACAGTCATATGCCCAAGGACATTATTGCGTTAGCAATTAAATACTACAATCCCTTATATTATTGGTTTGTGGGTGTCCTTGTGGCAAAGCAACCTTCTAGCCAAACATTAATATTTTTAGTTTGAGTAATTTTTTATCATGTTTACTATTTCTCTTGTATGCACCATTGATTCATTCTGCCAAGGGCTTATGAGCTTGTCAAATGTGAAGGCACAGGAACTTGTCTTGGGAATTATTTAGTAAAATAATTAGTAAAATACTAGCAAGAAACTGTAACTAGCAAAGCTAAAAATGGAAATGTTCCAGTATTTAGAAAGAAATGAAAGTCAAGATGATCTCGAGAAACAGCACTGATCAGAGGAAGATGCAAAGGGAGCCGTTTTAAATATAGACATTTGAAGAATACCATGTAAATAGCAGGTGACAGGCATATTGCATGTTAAATCTATGCAATTTATTCCTGCTCTTGCAGTTCCGCTTCGTTTGATACTTGGGGAGGCTGCATAATTAGATGAAGTTGATATTTCACAGTGCAGCACCTGATCATAAAGTGGACAGAAATTGGCATTTAATAAATATCGTTGAGTTAACAAGTGTTTTTATTCTGACCTTCATATGCTAGTAGTAAGTAAAGTTTCATCATAGGAGAAAATTGTAGCTCAATCTCAGCTCAGAACAGTTTTTTCACCCAAAGATTTTACACACTATATACATTTTCTCAACTGAGCATCTCAAGGAGCTTAGAGAAAATAAGAACCATTTTGACCAAAGTGTACACTAGCCATTTATTTTATAAAAGGATCCTATCATTGGACCTACTTAAGATTTCTCAATTTGGTTCATTCAATAGAAGCCTATGTAGCTTTACCCAACTTTACATTTGACTTTGCAAAATAGAGTAAAAAATTCGAGAAATAGTACTCTCACTTGCAAGATCAACTAAAAGAAAACAGGGAACCTTTCTCATATTTTTAATTAATCTGCTCCTATGGATACCTTTACCAAATTTAAGGCCTTATGAGGGTAAAGCAAGTTGTTCTCAAGGTAATATACCACGCCATTCTCTCGGTATGTATATTCACTTATTGCTTGTTCGCTACTTCACTGTCCAATCAGAACAAGTTTGGTTGCTTGTCATTGGGCTTGGAAAGAACCTAGCCACACTTCACAACTTCAGGTTTTTAAAATGTCACTGATTGTTTGACCCTTCAATGATATCAGGACCTCCCTGTTTTCATTCACCAGACCTAATCTTCTTTGAGGAACTCATAGTAGAAAACATGGCCATGTCTCTCCAGAGTGGGTTGCAGTGCTGGGCCAGCTGTTCCATAGCATACATCTACAGCAGAACCATGCCTTAATGCTTTGATTAAAATCAATTGGCATCAACATAGATTCTTTCTCAGTTAAAATCAAACATAAGGTGGCCCTGTTCTAGAGGTTGGCATTTTTCTATTATTACCATTGCAGCTATATAAAGAGCATTTGCTAACTGGCTCATATGCATACATGTGGTTTAAGAAGCCCAAAAATTAGATGGTAAAGCACCAAAAATACCCCTCCTTTTATTTGCCTTGTAATCAACTGACAAATGCTTTGGGATCTTCCAGGCAGGAGTATTTGGAACTGGGTGAGTTTTGAAATAACAGTAAGTCAAGAAAAGATTGTAATGCAGATAAATTATCAGGCTTAAAGAGGTTGTTCACCTTTTTTAATTATGTTATAGACTTACCAATTCTAAGCAATTTTTTAAATTATTTGCCTTCTTTTGCTGACTCTTTCCAGTTTTCAAATGGGGATCACTGACTACATCTAAAAAGTAAGTTCTGTAAGGCTGCAAATGTATGCTACTTTTTATTACTCAGTAGTGATGGGCGAATTTATTCGCCAGGGGCGAATTCGCGGCGAATTCCCGCGATTCGCCGCTGCCGAATAAATTCGCGAAACTGCCAAAAAAATTCGCCGCGCAAAAACGAGTCGCGCGTCCTTTTTGACGCGACGCGCCGAAAACGACGCGCCGTGCGCCGAAAATGATGCGTGCGTCAAAAACGACGCGCGACTCCTTTCGCGAATCGGCGAAAAATTCGCCGTTTCGCCCATCACTGTTACTCAGCCTTCTAGTCAGGACCTCTCCTATTCATACTTATTTCTTGTTTAAATCCATATATGGTTGCTAGGGTAACTTGGACCCTAGAAATCAGATTGCTGATATTGCAAGCTGGGTAGCTGCTGAATACAAATCTAAATAACTCAATCACTAATTATAAAAAATAAAAACCAACTGCTAATTGTCTCAGAATATCACTATATCATGCTAAAAGTTAACTCAAAGGTGAACAACCCATTTGTCTAAAGATGGAAAGACTCAGATGTCTCCTAAAATGACCACATACAGAAACCTTTCCTGAGACTATTTTTCTGTCTCCAATCCTGACATCACTATGCATGGTGGTCACTCCTCCAACATTCATCCCTGGTGCCTTCTTCAAGCCCAGAGTTATCAAATCCAGGGAGAGGGATACGCAAATTTAAATAGATATGGAAAACGAGGGGGCAATAGCTAAACAGAGAATGGTATTATAGAAACCAAATCAGCCAAGAAAAAAGAACCACTTGTTTATATAGGACCTTATTGGAAATATAATTCCCATATTTTTCTGAGTAACAGGATTCCAGATGGAATCTACAATACCTGTAACTTTGGCCTTGTACATGCATCAGACACACTATTTCTATCTGAATCCATTGTCAGTATTTACTTGGCCTTTACAGTACTATACATCTAGGCAGCTTTATGAATTTTGCAATTTATGCTTTATAGTTTTGGGGGATTTATTTTAAGCCACATACTGACAGTCCATGCTTCAGGCTTAGTGGGACTCTTATTGCTAGCACAGTAAATATATCTTTTACTGAAGGTATTCTCTTTATTTCTCCCTTGTTTATCTCTACTTTTCTTGCGTGGGTGTCAGATCAAGCTGTCAAAGAAAAAGTAAGGGGAAAAACAAATAACAATTGAATTATATATTTTAACCAAGCTTGGTCCCAGCAAAATCAATATCCACATATCTTAGATTCTGTTCTTAAATAAACCTCTAACAATATTTATAGTCTTTCATAAATAATGACCTGAATTCCATTGAAGGCACTCACATGCATTAAAACCATACAAGGGTTATGGCACTTTCAAAATATTTTTTTGGTCTGAATTAAAGGGCTGTCTATTTTAGTGCAGCAATACAGTATATGTTAAGCTGCTGCACCTAGATACTTGGGTTGGTAATATATAGTTGTTTATTAAATGCATGCTAATGTGCCAAAAATGTTCTTTCATTATAAGGAAAGATTACTCTTAAATTAAGTTTAAGAGTATTATAGATGGACATGCACATGAGGAGGGGGGCACAGGTATGGTACTAACTCAACAAAAAAAAACATATTGACTATGTTGCTTCAATCTTATTTGTAATTTCAGTTCTTATTTGTTTATTTAGGTCTTCTCATTATCATTTCCTATTCTGAAATCTATGCTGCAGCACTCATTTCTCTACCTAAATCTGTCACCTACTCACATCATAGTATTCTGCTCTTTTAACACAGGACTTTGATCATCATTTTTGCAGTCCCTAGTCTCGAGGATCAAAATGAAACAATAAAATCGGCAGTTACATCATTCATGACTTTGTTTGAATATGAAGTTTGGATTAATATTGTTTAAAGGTCCTGCATGTGCATTTTTATTCTGCCTGCCTCTGGAGAGATTGACAAGACAAGGATCGAATGGATTTATTAAACATTTCCCAAACAATGTAACAGATCCCCTTGGTGTTTCAAAGGCACTGGGGTCAGAGTCAGAGTGACTGCTACAACAACTTTCTTAAATATCACTAACTCTGTTATGGGCTAACAGGGGTCTGACTACAGGGCATATGCAAGTGCTGCTGTGGTCCCTGCCCCCCAGTCAGTTGCACATAAAACCTTGGGACAGAATGTGAACCTTGCACCCCCAAAGAGTTTTGCTCTGTGCATCTCAGTAATTCCTGGTTTCTCTTCCGAACAAGTGATGATTGACGGTTATCCCAGTGCAACCCTGGAGTTACCAACTGGTCCAGAGGTGGCAGTACCCTCAGCACCCTGTGTCAATGTTGGGTCAAAAGAAAATGGCGTATGCGTCACACAATAAACACTGGAAATGTTGGCAGCGAACAACAGTGCAATACCAAATTAATCACCCCATTGCTGTGGCACTGATGCAGAAATTCAAGGAAAAAGCTGCACTGTGGGGAAAAGAATGGGAATTATACTTGAAATTCCACTCACTGCACTTGCTTAAGTTCTTCTCTCTGTCAGTCAGTTGTGTATCTTGCTGAGCTGTGTTTGGGAAGCACAAACAGGGGAAGAGGTAAAGTGCAACATTGTCCATAGGACACATTCACTATGCATTGAATGGTCTCTGGGTATAACAACAAAGATACAGCCAGTGGAAGTCACAGAGCACACTCTGTACTGTGTTTAGTAGAATTAAGTTGTTCCTAAAACAGAAGAGTTTCAAGAACAACTCTAAATTTCCAGTTGCCTTTGACTTAATACTACTAGATACTGTATTGTATATCATGACCTGTATAAATGAGAATCTTTATAGACACTCTGTACCGTGAATTAGATAGGTGTAAGTGATATTTGAATGGTGCTCTGAGGGATGCAATTAGCAGCCCTTAGCACAAAAGCACATTTGATGAGCTTTGGAGGCAAATTGCATTTTTTTTTCTATATAAGATGAACACAATCCCTGCTTCAAATTTGCAGAAACATACAATGGGGTCCAGTCAATAAGGGGTCCTTCACCCTAAAATTTATTTTTTGCATATTGAAAAAGTATTATAAATATTGACTATAACCTTACTACCTGCTGACCTATGAATCTACACATGAAGAATGTCTGTTGTATGGTTTACCCTTCTTTTGTTTTTCTAGTTATTTGTATACAGTAGAACCTGTTATCGGTTTCCATGGGAACACTAAAAACAAACATAAAATTTGGGAAACCATAAATTTGGGAAAGCTTAAAATCCGGGAAAAAACAAATGCAATGTAGGAATACCTAAAGGCGGATTTTAATGCGGGTTGAAAGCAAGTAAGGGGAGATGTACCAAAGAGCAAAGTGACTACTAATGCTGGCAACAATTCACCCGCATTACCGCCCGCAGGGACTTCGCCAATTTACTAACTGGCTCAGGCGTCACAAAAGAGATAGACGCTAGTGGTCATTTGCACTCTATCGCCAGGTTACTTTTCACTCTGGGGAATGGACGTAATTCCACAACTACGATGTGGATTTCACTGAATGTTACCTCTATTGCAAGACTTGCCTTCGCCAGCTCAGACCAGGCAACGTGCATTGGAGTGCATATAAAATCCTCAATGTTCAGTTACTTACATATACAGTGATAGAAAAAAGCATCAAAGTTCAAAAAATGCTGGTGCCTTTTCCCTTTTTCAGGGTGATAGGCTGTAAAAGTCCTAAAATATTTTTGTGTAACAAGTTTCCCCCATACAAATTCTAGCGTATGGGACATTTACTAAACAGTGGGCTCATGTGTAGGGCATTTTAACTGGTTCCCTGGACATGTGTAATTCATTGTGTATTTACTGCAACATATAACATAAAGATGTCTATTCAACTTGAAATTTCGCTCTGTATGTGCAAGACTTTAGCTAATTTGGGCCAGGCAGAAAGGAACGCTAGCACATCTTCGCTTTGATTTGCTCGCATTGCTGAAGTAATGAGTCCGTCGACCAGGACGAAACTTTGCTTTTTACTAAATTAGCTTTGTCCCTGCAAATTTTCGCCTGGCGAATTGTTGCGTTGGGTGCAAAGCAGACACTGGCAAATTTTCACTGGTTTGTAAATCTGCCCCTAAGTGTTTATCCCTTTCTGTTCTCTGTGACAGTGATAAACACAGTGCTACCCCCATGCCTTGCGTAGGACTAATTTGTATATTTGAGAACAGAATGGCACAACATAACATGTTTCTCCTACTTGCTAGTCTTTTTTTTTAACCTTTGTTACTAGTCCTAGCACTTCATTTAGGATCCATGCATAACTGACATCTATGTTTATTGATGCTTGTTAGATTCTATACGTTATCTCAGTAAGGTTTTATTGGAAGTGTACTGTACCATTAGATTCTCCCTATTCACTCCCAAAGGAATTAATTACTATCTGCTGCCACAAGGAAGATGGCTCCGGAACAAGAACTAGAAGGAACTGTATTAGCTATAAGGAAACTAATTTGGATAGGCAAGACAAGCATCGCTGATATATATTTTCTAAACTCTTTTGAACTTGTACCATGACATGTTTTTTCTTTATAGGTTATATGGAACATATTTATAAAGCAGCTATTAGTCATTAAGATTTTAATGCAATCTAGGAGAAATAGATTGTCATTTTCAAGTATGAAGGTTTGTGTTTCTACTGTATATCAAGTGCAACTTACTGTAAGTCCTGGGTAAACATTAATTTGTCTTAGTTATGCATGTATCAACACCATTCATTAGGACTTTTACACATGGGCATTTTTTAATTAGCCAATTAATTCCATTATGTTCTACCTAACTCATGAGTGTTCAGAGTTGCATTTGTGTTTCAGCCCGTTTTTTTTAGGTGCAGCATTCTGAATTTTCTTACACCACATGTTCAGAGATCAATAGAATAAAAAGTTGTATTTGAAATTGACAAAAACCTATGTACTTTTGTACCCCTCAATGTTTTATAATTTGCATAACAGGTAGTTGTAAATAACCCTTTAGGCTTTTCTCCACTTCTTGTGTGGTACGTTTTTTAAATTACAATTTTAACGTCCAATGATTGCCGGTTTTACCCAGTGCATGGATTGCCAAATTTGGCAGAGATCCGTAAGTTGCACAGGGTGTGAAAGTATCTATTTCATAGTTCTCACCAGCGTGCAGTGTACTGTATGTAATACATATTACGTGACAAGGAGGTAGCGCACTCGACTACATATCAGGTTTACTTACCCTTTATTTTGGGTGCTGCGTAAGGTTGAAATAAATTCATAGGATCAAAAAAGGTTAAGAATCTCCTTATTCGCATTCAGTAAATTACTTCAGAATATTAATTGATAATTAATTATTATTGAGTATTAATTAATAATCAATTAATATTCTGAAGTAATTTACTGAATGCGAATAAGGAGATTCTTAACTTTTTTTGACTGTATGTAATACAACCTTGAAATGATCGAGATGTGCTGTCCAGAAACCCATTATCTCAGAAAGGCCATATTTACTTTATCCAAATAATCCACATTTTTCTAAATGATTTCCTTTTTCTCTGTAATAATAAAACACCTTTTACTTGATCGAAACTAAGATATAATTAATCCTTACCAAAAGCAGCTTATTATGTTTATTTAATTTATATTAGACTTAAAGTATGAAGATCCAAATTATGGAAAGAACTCTTATCCGGAAAACCACAGGTCCTAAGCTTTTTTGGATAACAGATCTAATACCTGTTCATTCGATTGTATAAATGATCTTAGGTATTTCTCTATCTGAGGTTGTCCCTGGCTGTACTTCTCAGAATGGTTATACAGGTATGGGACCTGTTATCCTAAATGCTCGGGACCTGGGGTTTTCTGGATAACCCATCATATTGTCATACTTGAAATCTACTAGAATATAATTTAAACATGAAATAAACCCAATATGCTGGTTGCATTAAATAAACCCTATATCTTAGTTTGGATCAAGTACAAGGTACTATTTTATTATGGCAGAGGAAAATGAAATAATTTTTAAACATTTGGGTAAAATGAAGTTTATGGAGATAGCCATCCCGTAAGTTGGAGCTTTCTAGATAACGAGTCTCCGGATAATGGATCCTATAACTGTATTAAAATACATGGATGTATTGAATTTTGTTTTGGTAAACCCATAGAAGCCAATGAAGAAGCTTTTACTGGCCTAATGATTTCAGAAAAAAAATATTTTAGTAAAACAATGTTCAATTGGCACAAGACAGTTTATGGTTAGGGCTTTTTTACTTTATGTTTAGATATTGGTTAACCTCACACAATCTATTCTTGCTATGCTATGGGATGCATTATCTGAAATGCTTTGGACATGGGATGGTTTAGATGGGGGAATAATATGCATAAAATATACACAAGGGTTAAAAAAACACAAATTGTTGTTTTGACATTGAAATTAACTTATAGTAGGTTAGTGAGTTATGACTACAGAGTACAAATAAAGAATTGTTTATTGAATGTAATCTAGTGAATGGCATTCTTGCTTTCTTGTTCATTTGCTTCATTTATTGTTTTTGTGTGCAGCAATAAAAAAATGCCAGGCATAAAGCATTTCTGCTTTTGTTTTCTTGTTGTGTCTATGTACCTCTGTGCCCATCACTGTAATTGAATACACCTCAGTCAAAGTAAAAGGTTCAACACTGGAGCCTATTGTGTTTCTGGATCCTGTATTACATCTCTGTTACCGTTTTGACAGTAATATTGGTGCTTTTTGTATTTTTAAAGAGTAATAAAAAAGGAAACAAGGCAATTGTATGACTGAAAAAATAGCCATTGGTGAAGCAGCTCAGTATTTCTAAATCCGTCAGATCTCAAAGGCTAACAGTGCTGTTCAACATTATAAAGCGACTGCATTGTAATTTGCAGTATTTCAGCTAAAACAGTTTAATGAGCTGTAGCTAAAGGAAAACCTCTAGCTTGAGTGTTCTTTATGATAGTCCCTTAAAAATAATAGGTGGAATTAATACTGGCTCTGAAGAGAAAAGGATGTGCTAAAGCATGGATTAAATCAAATAGGGAAAGGCAGTGCTACTAGTTTTCTCTATAGTGAGTCTGGGATTTTGAGCCTGGCTGCTGTTCTTACAGTTGCTACTGGGAAAAGCAGGAAGCTTAGTCTATCAAACCTCTGGCTGTAGCAGAGACTAATACAAGGCCATATTACAAATATTTTACAATAGGGCTGCACCAACAGGGGAGTCTTAGCTTCAGGTTGCACTTTACCAGGAGGCATCAAACAGCCAATGGCCAAGCACCATTTCCCATTTAATTTTCCAAAATGAAAACCCAGCATCCATGCACACACCCCTCCATACTTTCACATAAATTATATATGCCCATATCTACACTTAGGGGCCGATTTACTAAATTCACATGAAGGATTCGAAGTTCGAACGAATTTCGAACGTAGGATTTTTTCGTTTGGTCGAATATGTGAATTTTGGCATATTCGATAAACGAATAGGGAATGGTCAAACGATCGAATAAATTCGAATAGAGTCAAATGAAAGAATATTCGATCATTCGACCAGCGAAGGATTTAAATTTTTAAGTTTATTCGTTTGCTTACTTCGGCAGATTGGACCTACCGAATTGCAATAGAAGCCTATGGGAGCACTCCCATAGGCTTCTGAGGCTAAGTCCTGATCGTTCTAATCGTACGAATTATTTGAATGATCAAATGATTTAGTTGTTCAGTCGAATGATGTATTCGACTGATCGAATAAATTTGTATTCGATTATCGAATGATCGAATAAAAGGTAGCCTAGAACTATTCGATTAACATTCGAAAATTGAATGCTAATCAAATATTGAGTAGAAACTAATTTTTTTGGGGTAATAATAGTAAATTTGCCCCTAACTATAGAGTTTGTAATCACAATAGCCTTTGATATGTCTATCCAAGAAATCATCCAAGCCATTTGGCTCAGGAATTATGATATAATCCCACATATAAAAGATTATGTCCAGTTTATAAGGATTAATGTCTTTCTTTTATAAGGATTAATGTGTTTGGCCACTTTTTGGTCAGTATGCAATCATCATTTTGTTAAAATTAGAGAAAATTGAAAAGTATATCCAAAAGTCCTTGTAAATCCCCCTTTGATTCGACTGTGGTAAAACGTGTTCTCCCCAAGTATAGAACAATTATAAGTCCAAGGTTTTTTAGAGTCAGTGCTAGAAAAGCCCAGGAGGTTCAGTTTGCAGCAGTTCAGATATGAATCATTGGAAAGAAAAAAGGGGAAAAAAAAGGACAATAATAGTGCTATATAGTGTAGTATTTTTCACAATGTTGTAGTTCCTCAACCTCACATACTTTCACACTACAACCTTGTTCCCTTTTTTTGGTGTAGTGTGAAAGTATATGAGGTTGTGGACTACAACATTGTGAAAAATACTACATTATATAGCACTATTATTGTCCCCTATTTTCTTTCCAATGTTCAAATAAGAACTGCTGTATCAAGACCTCAATCCCAAATACTTCACTCACACTCTCAGCACGTTTATACATGTGAGCAGTAACGCCACATCAAAACTTGCACCCTGTTACTGGCCATTCACTCACCATTTACGCTGGGTGTAACACCTCACACAACATGACATGACAAACTTGCAAGGCTTCAACTACACATGTCTATGAAGTCCCGCCTTTTGCTCATTTAACATCAAAACTTCCAGGGCAAGGTAAAAAACCCCATCTTACTTCAGATGGGGAAAAAACCCTTGACCTGGATTTATACAGAACTATATACATAACTAACAGGGTATGGATTCCATAGACACGATGTGCAGGAATACAAAGCAGGCTGTGACTCTGCTTGCCTTCTTGTTATACCCTTATCCTTTCGTATCTCACATTCACTCACACACTCACGCACCATTCGCTCCACATAAAGATACTTGCCCCATACTCACCAGATGTACCAGATTAGTGACTGCCCTGTATGTTTCCAGTACCTGATGTTACCAAACTCATACTCTGGAAGATGGAATCCCAGCTGAAGGTGCAGCTGAAGCAGAAGAGATGATCTGGCCTTTGTGCAGCAGGTGGAAAGGCTCTTAACCCACAGCTATGCTCACTGTTTGCTGATGTTGTGTGCTAGATGGAAGCATGTTGTTATTATTGGCTGGATTACACAACACATTCCTATATACTTACTCCAGCCAGCCGGAATTTAAAAATGAAAAACCGGGAATGATGTTTCTATCCCTTGATGCTGCTTCATCTTCCTGGGTCTTTAGGAATGGCAGCGGCTTTCCATCATATGGCTGGAATATTTTCTCTGATGGCTGCATGAAAGGGTAAAATATTATTTAAGTCAATATAATACAAAATCTATGTATCTGTCATAAGCATTAGAAGGTTTTGCTCTGTTAAAACTGATAATCTGCCATTTCTTTTACATCTTTTCATTATTTCACTAGTCAATGCTATTCATTCAGGGCTAAAATTATTCTTATTTGTATTACAAATTGTGTACTTACTGTTCTAGGCTGGAAAGGGGGTTCAGCTCCTTCTTCCAGCAGCACCCAATCAATGGAGTCATAGAATGGGTGGCACCTGATGTTCCCTCGCAGCCCAAGGAGAGCTTTCTTTATCAGGAGCTAAAGAATCAATGGACAAACAAAAAATAAGTTCAAATCAACTACCATAAGTTTGTTTGTTTTGAGCAATAGTGCATATTGGTGCATACGGTCTCTTTAAGAATACATAATAGATACACTCTGATAAAAGTTTTAAACAAAGCAATGACGTAGAAATATATTTTTGACTATTACAATATTTCTATCCTGCTGTTGCTACCAACCTTTTTTAGAAGATGTCTCAGATCCTTATCCAGCCATTGAGGTATGTGAGGCCTATCTTGATAATGGATTTAATGACCTCCTTTTTGTATCTGTGGATAAAGGGGACCTTGCCAGTGGCCATTTTGTAGATGGTGATGCCCAATGACCACCAGTCCACCGCTGCGTTGTATTCTTTTCCATCTAGCATCTTGAAAAGAAAATAGTGCCTTCTAAGTATGTCTACTGGGATAATATTGGCAACAGAATTCAACAAGCTGTATTGGTAGAAACCTGTAATAGAGCATCTATTGTTATATATGGGTAATGCCTGGCACAACATGGCTGGCACTAGAGCTGTGTAAAGCTGAGAAAGCAATGGAAACATGTATGATAGGAAGTAAAGTGATGCATTTAATCTTGTTCTCTCCACTTGTCCTCTTTGTACCAATATCTATACTGACTTTGATAACTACAGCCTTGAAAATGAATGTTTATGTAGGCATATGCACATATACAGAATTCAACAGAATCCAACTCTGTTATTGTTATTATTATTATTATTATTATAATAATACATAGAGTAGCAATAATGTGTTTTACAGTGGAACCTCCATTTCTTTGAATTTGGATATTTGATACTTTTCTGTTGTCCTGGTAACATTCTCCTATACTTCTTGCTTTTACTGGGTTTCTACTGTAAATGCAAAATGCACTGTATTTCCATTTCTTACCTCCGGGGCCTTGTATGACAGGGTTCCGACCGCCCCTGTGGTGGTCTCCTGGGAAGATTTTCCGCTCTGCCAGGCCAAAGTCACATATTCTTACATGTGCCTGGTGGTCTAGGGGAACATTCAGGGGTTTGAGGTCTCTGTAATATAAATATTAAATGGGTTACATAGAGAAGAAAGCTGCTGATTTGCAGCACAACTTGTGTGTGGCTTCTGCTGTAGTATATTACAGTAAAGAAATTCTATACTGACCGGTGTATAATCCCCTTGCCAGGAATTGCAGGCCACAGATCATCTCTGCAGAATGGAACCTTTATAACATGAAATAATGGTTAACTCCATTAAGATTATTCTATAGTACAATATATTTCTTTTAAGAAAATTAGAATAATTTGAAACTTTCTACTTTCAAATTAGTATATTATTCCATTCTTCTTATTGAAATTGATATACAACTATTTCTCAGTGATATTATTCTGGATCAATTTACCACATGAGCCACTTACATTACTCTGTCCTTGTCCAT
>CM044441.1:107337959-107353877 GCA_024363595.1 Xenopus borealis
TTCACTTGGCTTTCACAACATGGCCAGTGTCGGACAGGGGGGGCACACTGGGCCTGCAGCCTCAGGGGCCCCCACACCATCCCCCAGGCCCCTCAGTTGCAGAGCCTCTTCTCCCCCATACCAGCTGCAACCTCCCCAACTCACAGTACTATTCACAATAATGGAATTGATATTTTTATGTTGATAAGTAAAAGTTACATGTTATTATTACTTTTTCTCAACTTGGTGAAGGATTTGGTGGTTGCATTAATTAAGGAGTTTATTTCCTGACTATGCCTTTATACACCATCTGCAGTTCCTCAGTATAATTTCAGTATACGTGGTGCAGCATAACAGAATTGGGTGGTGCATTTATTATAGCAGCCAGATAGTGACTGACACTCCAAAATGGAAGAACAAAAAGAGAAATAATTAAAACACCACAAATAATAAAAGAAAAGGCAACTTGTACATTGTCTCAGAGTAACAGTCATGCTAAAAGTAAATTTTAAGGTGAACTACACTGTTAAAAGGTGGCACTCTTAACCCTGTTGAAGAAACCTTGTTGAACACTAGATTACTGATACACAGAGGTGGTACCATGTGTCAGTGGACTCTAACAGTTCACATTAATAGAACAAACGTTGACATAGAAATAGTTAACAGAAAAAGTACAGTTGAAGAGATATTCATCTCAGAAGTTTCCCTGTACTAATCCTTCAGTTCCACATGGACCCTGTGCTGGCCTGGGAGCAGGCCTGGACTGACAATCTGTGTGTTCTGGCAAATGCCAGAGTGGTTGCTATAAGGTGCCATACAAGGTCGGTATTTAGTGGCTTGCTGGCGGCTGTTTGGGACTCTGTGTGGGCTGATTGGGCCTCTGTCCTGAAATGGCTGGGCCTTATTTTAATTCTCAGTCTGGACCTGATACTGAACCAGGCCTGGACTGGCAATCTGTGGGTTCTGGCAAATGCCAGAGGGGCTGCTATAATGTGCCATAGAAATTCAGTATTTAGTGGGCTGGTGTGGCTGATTGGGCCTCTGTGTACCTGAAATGCCAGGGCCTATTTTGACTTTCATTCCAGGCCTGCACTGAACCTCCAAATCATCATTTTGTTCCAGGGGCATGCCTTCACCACGAACATTCATCTATTTCACCAATTTTACCCAGGGAGTAACATTGGCTGCCACACAACATGAAAATTTTATTTCATTTTATTGAAGCAATATAAATGCCTAATGTCTCAAGGGCAGTTATTCCAAATGTATTTTGCCACATCAAGCTTTTTTATCATAGGCAATGATTTTGCAGGACCTAGTGCCTACTGCCAATAGATAACTCTAGCTAGGGTTTCTCAGTTGGAGCACAGGTAATAGCTTTTTAAAAAGGGCAAGTCTAAGCAACTTCAGTCGGTCTTCATTTTTCATCTTGTATAACTTTTTAATGAGTTGGCTCATTCTTCTGACTCTTTCCAACTTCAAACAGAGGTCACTGACCCCATCTTAAAAACAAATTCTCTGTAAAGCTACACATTGAATGTTACTACTTTTGATTACTCATCTTTTCAGGCTATCTCCTATTCATATTTCGGTCTCTAATTCAAATCAGTGCATGGTTGCTATGATAATTCGGACCCTAGGACATCCCTTGATACCCTATATGTAAATGTAGCGCTATAGTAAACTGGTGTGACTATAATCAGTTATAGCTACCAAATGGTATTAAAACCACGAATGAAACTATTTCTCTCAGGGGTGAGCCCTCGCAGCGAGGTGGAGGAAGGATGTAGTTGAACTGTAACCATGTGCGATAAGCACAATAAAGTTGGGCGCCAGTAATTCTTTATAATGAAGCAAAACAGCATTTATTCAACAGCAGAGCAATAGGAACAATTCCCACATTGGGATATAGAGCACACAGCATGAGTATACAGTGTAGATACAGATACATACAGCATAAAGGAGCAAATACTCACAGCACCATACATGGGCTGGATCCCTTCAGGCAAGGGGTCATGTCAGCAGTAGTTGAGCTTTGAATATGAAGAGAAATACACCAGAATTCAGCAGCTGTACCAAGTGGAACCTGAGGGGAAACCCTATCCCTGAGGTCTGTACACTTAGTCCCTATTTCTGGGTTATGAGTACCCGAGGATCTTAATCCTTCTAAGTCTCCTGTCGGAGCGTGAGCTGCTCAACTATCTACCTAGCTATCACTCCTAGAGTGATCTATGACAGAGTATGCTATACTTTACTAGGGCTTCTGCGCCTAGGGATCATGCCCATTCCCTTCCAGCCTGCAAGGTTGGGCTAAAGCAATGAACACTGACCGCATGGTTCCCATGACCTTTATACTTTTACATAGTGCCACCTGGTGTACACTGTGAGAACTACAGGGGTTGCATAAGCACAAAAGGTCCCCATTAGGACCCATTAGGCGTCCAAAATACTAGGGAATGTGCCTGTCAGAAATATGTGAGGGTGTCTAATTTTCACATCCCTACATAAAGAATATGGTGCAAGTGGCCGAGGACACTGCTGACATGTGCAATGGAGCCTGGTTCTTAAAGTCTGCCATAAGCATGTGGTTAGTAGTGAATACTTTACTGCTTTGAATCCCCTGATGCTTCTGACCTGTAATCTTGGGATTTAACAGGTATTCAGGTGCAACTCATTGCAATCCATGTTGGGAGTTCAAAGATTTGCATCTATAGGCATAAAACTGTCAGTGCTTTAGAATGTTATTAGGACATCCTATTTTTGGAAAGTTTTTAAAGCTGTGTACACCAGAGTCAGCCTCTAAGTGGCAATGTATAGCAGTATACCACAAGTAACCACAGTATGAAAATTGCAGGGGGCATGGGAACACTGGCCTTTTTTGTCGATAAGGAGGTTTCACTGGACAGCATCATGTGGTTTTCAATGCACATTACAAAGTAGTAACATTTCCTCTGTTGAAATTAATTATGTGGCACATTTTGCTTTCTGAGCAGAACACACAGAGGAACTGTAATGACAGAATGTGCAGCTAAACATAAATGAATAACTGCTGTTACTGATATCTAAAGGGCAAAAAAGACAAATATGAATTCCATGCTGTCCATGTAATACATATGCACATAAAAGCACACAAAGAAGAAATAGAGATACAGGAAGGTTAGCAACCATTGTACATTTTAGTCTTGTGCTATACAGCAAAGAATTATGTTAAAGCCTTTTTGTCTTTCAGGACATAATCTGCTATGATACTGGTGAGATCTCATGTCTGGCAAAGGTATCTTCCTGATGCAGTGGCCTCCCAGGGCCAGCTGAGCCCCATAGTGGTCGGATTCCAGTACAGTTATACCCACTGCTCCTCAGATATTTATTTTTGTACCTGGTATCATTGATGAATTGTATTATTGCAGTGGCCTGGGAGCCTGCATCTCTATCTCCCAAATACCAGATCATTTGTGTTGGCTGTCCCCAAACATGAACAGATATGTATAGACTAAACGAGTCACCAACATCACAGCTACTCTACTCTTTCTCCTGTATTAAGCTATTTTCTGTATCAAGAACTACTGGGATATTCACCCTGGTTGCTACTGCATGCATAATGGACCTGTGGCAGTTTTTGGCATCACACAAATCTTAGATGTAATTTCTGGGACAGTCATACTGTATTTTTTACATTATTTTACTGCTCACTAAGCCATTCAGTGCCCATTTGTGTGGTTGCCCTAAAATATCAAATTTTTCTCTGGGTCAGAATACTTCACCAGAGGATGAAGGAATTAATTATAAATGGCTTTGTATGTTTGGAATATGAATCCTTAGAAAATTGGTTACCACCTTAAGGTGGCCATAGACGCACAGATAATATCGTACAAAACTAATTTTCGTACGATATATGGTGCGTGTATGGTGGGAAATGAGCCGACCGATATCGTCAGAAGATTAAGATATCGGTCGGCTGGTTGATCGGGCTGGACAGAAAATTTTGATTGGATGCCTTTGAAAGCACCCTTAACATCGGCCATTGTTAGTGCTGAATCGTCAGATACAAGTAGAATTCTATTGTTTCTACCTGTATATTTGACGATTCAGCTCTACACGTGTGTGTTGAAACGAACGATCTTTCTTGGAAAGATCTTTTCCGAGAAAGATCGTAATTGTTACGTCTATGGCCACCTTACAATTATTGATGACCATCATTACCTTTTAAGAAGCAGTAGCATGGCTAGGGGCAGATTTTTTAAAGCTGTTATTTCCCTAATTGCAAACCTTTTAATGCAAAAAATTTATATTTAACTATTTACTGTAACTAAATAACCAATTACTCTAAACCATGCTAATTTTGATATTTATTACGAACACAAAAAACTTTAATACAAAACTTCTCCATTGAAAGGCTGACACTGTCATGGAACTGTTTATAAATAGACACTTTGAAATTCGACCCTTGATAAATATCCCGGGTGGTGTCATTTTCAAGTGTCTACATTTTTCGTAGCAATAAAGAGTACTAACATTAAGTGCAAATATCATCCCCGTATTCTTTACTGTGGGGCAGATTTACTAAAATTGTAACTGGGCAAACGATTTTAACCATTCAATTAAATTTTTTTATTCGATCAAAAATAATTAAAACCAATTCGGTAGGTTGAAACTGGCAAATTAGGCAGTCGCATAAAAATATAAAGGGCAAGTTATTCGACTGTCGAATATATTTTTATTCGAATCATTCGATTCCATAAAATTTTCAAAATTCAATGGTCAAAGTGGTCTTCAAAAATGAAAAAATCAAAAATTTGAATTCAAATCTTTTTGAAAATTCAATTGAATTTCAAATCCTTCATGTGAATTTAATAAATCTGCCCCTATCTGTAACAGGAAGAAGTGTGAAAGCAAAAGACAGAACTCTGTATGTTAATTGGTTCATGTGACCTAACTTTATAGTTTGTTTGGTATGCTTCTGTGCACCGTTGAATCATACGATCCCAGGAGGCTGTCCTTGATTTTTAAACAATATTTTTTAGTGCTTTTCTTTCAATAATACAACATACAAGTAAAATAAACGGGGGGGGGAGATGACAGTCCCGCCTGAAGATCACTTATATTTATAGGGATGTGTATACATTTTTCAGGTTAGCATGCAACTTAGAGTCCTGCAGCGGGTCGGGTACCCGCGGGTTACCCGCAAAATCCCGCGGTACCCTGCGGGTTGAATTTCTGGGTGCGGTTATAGAAGCGGGCCGGTGGTTCTGCAGGTTAGCGGGTTGAGGGTCGGGTCGCGGATCCTCGCCATAGCGATTTTTATTCCTTTTTCTGAGCATGTCTACTACTGATGATGTCACTTCTGGTTTACAATGACATCACTTCCTGTTTTACTCCTTTTTTTCTGATTGAGGCTACTTCCGATGATGTCACTTCCGGTTTACAATGACAGCACTTCCTGATTCTTGATGGTCAGCGGGTCGCGGGTCCAAGTGGGTAAAAATGCGGGTTGCGGATTGCAGTTACGGGTCGGGTATGGGTCCAAAAATATTGACCTGCGCAGGACTCTATTTCAACTTAGGAGTATATCTTAGTGACATCTTATACATTTAGACATTCAGCTTCAGTCCATGGCTGCCAAATTTTTTCAAATTTCCATGGGCAGCCCCATGCCAAGTACGTAAGTTTAATCATAGGCAATATATTGTTAACCCGACGCTGCCACATTCCCAGTGTGGGTGCCTTAGGCCCCATCCATCTCAGAATAATGCACTTTTAGTAGTATAGTAGTCCTCTAGTGAGTAGTGTCATATACTTGCCCACAACCACTCCTTCCAACACCCCTAACAAACAACAGTAGGGAGACAGTAACGGGGGGAGGGCCAGTTGCATTAATAGATAGGTCGTAACTGCTCTCCAAAAGCTTTGTATGTGGGGACATTGCCAAGTCATGTGCAGAAAGTCCGCCTGTTCGGTCTGACACCTATGACAGCTGTTACTGTTTCTTCTAGCAAAATTGTATAGTTTGGGTGTCAAATAAACCTAGTGTATAAATTTATACTGTATCAATTTATCTTGAGAGGATATTAGGAAATGGTATAGATTATCAGTCACCTCCTCCCATTGGTGTTCAAGCTGTCCTTATTTTTTAAAATGGCTATTTTCTATTTATGATGACCCAATGGCACATGCTAAAAAAGTGTATTATTATGAAATGGTTTATTTACATAAAGCAGGGTTTTACATATAAGTTGTTTTCTTCAATATCTTTTAATAGAGACCTACATTGTTCGGGGTTATAGTTTTCCTTTAAGGTAGGGGGATTAAAGACATGGAAATCTCTTCAACTATCTGAAAAGAACTATACCATTCAGTCATTCAGCAAAGAAAAGAGAAAATGGCAACAATGGTTTTATGTATCATACACAGGGAAGTTCTGCGGTTCACTGCTGCCTTAGAGAGTGTGCCTCTGTTTGCCATCCTCTTTGGTGAATGGTGTATGCACAATATGGTCTTGCATGTGCTGATTGTGGCAATTAAGCTCTACTGCGGGATTTAGTCATAACTGTGTAGCATTGGCTTGGAGGAATTCCTTAACTCCCGAGAGCATTCACCCTAAGAAAATGTTTTGAAAAGCATATGTGCATGAACAGTACACTCACTGTATCCTGATAAAGTTGAATGAACATTATAAAGGCCTGTTTTTCATAGTATAACAGTGCTGGGGAACATGTATTTTGGGAGATGCATGTTAAGTCAGTTTTTTGAAAGGCCAGATAAACACTTTACTGTTTTCATCCTAAGTTAGACAATGGGACTCCCTTAAGTCAGAAACTGACATACCTGGCCAGAGGTTGCCCAGGAAAGTTTGAAGCTATTTGGGGTACCTGGTTGAATTTACAAATTGTCTAAATGCATTTAAACCTGCACTGTATAATGTATACGATAACTTGTGCTACTGCCCTACCTCCTCTTCCTACTTTTTTCTCTTTTTCTTCTTTATTCTCCTCTTTCTTTCTTCTCTGTTGTTACTGGTTTTGTAAATGTTTTAAATTTAAAATAAAAACTTAAAAAAAAAAGTTAGACAATGAGGTCTGCCGTTTCATAAACGTTTTTCTTTCATTTTTTCTGACCTCAGGCATTGCTATCACAATTTTTATTTATAATGATAATATGTAATCACAGAGTTATCTCTCAAGGCAGACAAATATATTCTAGTATGTGGGAGAATGGAATAACTGATGAAAAGGTGGAAAAATGTATTCAAGCCAAATCCCCATTTGCCATTTCCAACTAACCTCAGTGACCACTCTAATATTGCAATACAAGGAACAATTTTCTTCTGCCAAGCAGCTCTTCTTGCAACTCTGTCCACATAAAAACTGCACGATTCTCTCATCTCTTTGAAATGATATGCTTATTTTATAATCATATTTTCATACAGTTGATCTTCTATTCAGAACATCTTTATAGTTAGAATCACAGCGACAATACAGCCATAGTTTCTACCTACAAAATGCCAGCCCAAAGCAATATGTCTTCCTGTTACAAAGAAAATTATCATTGGTGTATGCTATCAACCACCTTGTATAAGTGACGAGTAGAAGCGGCTTCAAAACTAGGTGAAGTTATTACTTTGGGTGACTTCAATTACGGTATCCAGACATTGTAAATATGCTAAATGACAACTTTTTATTCCTGCTCCTTCAAGAACCTACTAGGAATAACTCTCTTTGGGATCTTGTAATAACTGATAATACTAAACACATCTCTAGCATTTGTGTGGGTGAGCATTTAGGGAATAGTGATCATAACATGGTCTCCTTTGAGATTCTGTTGCAGAGGCAATTCTATAAACTAAAACACTAAATTTTAGACGTGCAAACTATGACAGTATAAGGTCATCTCTGCAATATATTAAGTGGGAAATGCTTTTCACAGAGTTAAACAAGGAACAAAAATGGGAAGTCTTTAAAATGCTGCTTAAGCAAAAGACTTTTGGTTCAATAGAAGTGTTGGTGTTGAGGTGCGTTAGAAAAGATGTGCTTTTAAGGCTTTCAAGTGAGCTGGGAAAACTGAATCATTTATAAGGTACAAGGAGGCCAAAAAATCATGCAAAAATCAGGCAAGCTAAAATCGATATGGAAATGGATATTCCAGCAAGCAGTAAAAAGAATCAAAAATTATTTTATAAATATGCCAACAGTAAAAAAGTAAGCAGGAAGGTTTAGGACCCTTAATTTACGATGGGGGTCAGTTGGTTGATGAGAACAAAAAACAGCTGATATTCTGAACTCATATTTTTCGTCTATCTACACAAATGAGGAACCAGTTGATGAAGGTTTCCTTCTTAATAGTCCTAATTCTAGTAATACAACTAAACAACTGCATGGCTCACACATGAGGAAATTCAAAAGAGACTAGAACATGTTAAGACAGGTGTGGGGCTTAACTCTATGATTGCCAAACTTCTTTACTTAATTTTTCAGCATTCATTGAGATCGGGCTTGGTGCCTAGAGACAGGCGAATCACTAATTCAAAAAGGCATCCCGTTCTCAGGCTCAAAACTAAAAGTCAGTTAGTCTGACGTCAGTGGTAGGAAAGTTTTTTGAAGGGTTAATAAAGGATAACATACTGGACTTCCTAACAAATCATAATACTATGGGGGGAATTCACAAAAGTGTCGAGAATGAAAAAAATGTCTTTAAAATGACTTTAAAATGTCGTAGAAAGTGTCGTAGCAACAGCCAACAAATTCACAGAGCATTTCCCTGCCAATTTTCCGAAATGTACAACACTTTTAGTGTTGTGAAAAGTGGGCGCCACTTTCCCCGACATTTTTATGAATTACTCGTAAACTCGTTTTTTTTTACGACAAATTCTCCGACACATTAGGCTCTCCAAAATGAAAATGTCGGTCAAATTGTCTTTTAAAATGTCTTGTAAAATGTCTTTTAAAATGTCTTGTAAAATGTCATTTAAAATGTCTTGTAAAATGTCGTCTGTACAATGAAAAGATATACATCTTAGAAAATTGTCAGACTTATGAGATATTCAGAGATAGTGTCTGCCTTTGTGAATTTGCCGTTTGTACGACATTTTACAAATTTGACGGCCTCCACTTCTGGGTTACTTATTTTACCGACACTTTTGTGAATTCCACCATTTGAGTTTGTGCCAGCATGGTTATATGCGTAATAGATCTTGCCAGACTAACTTAATTTCTTTTTATGAGAAGGTGAGCAGGGACCTCGATTTTGGGATGGCAGTGGATGTGATTTACTTAGACTTTGCTAAAACATGTGATATAGTGCCAAATAGAAGGTTACTGGTTAAATTAAGGAATGTTAGCCTAGGACATAGTATTTGTACTTGGACAGAGAAATGGCTAAAATATAGACTATAAACAGCGGCTACAAAGTGACCTTGGCTACAAAGAGTGGTGGTAAATAGAACATTTTCTAATTTGACCAGTGTTTTTAGTGGATTACCGCAGGGCTCTGTACTGATTCCTTTGCTTTTCAACTTGTTTATTAATTACCTGGATGTGGGCATTGAAATTACTGTTTCTATTTTTGCAGATTATACTAAATTGTGCAGAACTATAGGTTCCAGGAGGATCAATGTTGATAAATGCAAGGTTATGCACTTTGTCAAAAATAATATAAATGCAAGTTATACTATAAGGGGGTTATTTATCAAACTCCAAATGCTTAAAATCTGAACATTTTTTTAAATAAAATCTGCCTTTTTTAAGATCACAAATTTTTCAGAATTTATTAAACCCTGAGAAAGGAACCTGCCGACGTTGCATATAAGTCAATGGGAAAAGTCCCATTGATTTTTTGATGTGCTCTGGGTTGCCTGCAATGCCACAATGTTTTTGTAGCTTTCGGATGGAAATCCGAAAAATACTTAGTTTTCGTATAAGAAATCCAAAAACAATTGTGGAAATCTGAGTTTTTCCAGCAAAGAAAAAAATCTTCGGGAAAATGTTATAATAAATAAGCATAAAAAACCCGTACAGATAAGTTCGGAATTTGTCGCAGCAAATGCTGACATAAATTTGGAGCTTGATAAATAACCCCCTAAATTTCCTTAAATGAGCAGGATCTACTTGTAGATATGTTGTCTAATTCTGGGCAGTGTCATTCTGTGGCCACTAAAGCAAATAAAGTTCTGTCTTGCATAAAAAAGGGCATTAACTCATGGGATGAAAACATAATTATGCCTCTTTATAGTAAGGCCTCACCTGGAGTATGCAGTGCAGTTTTGGACTCCAGTCCTAAAGACTGATATAAATGCACTGGAGAGAGTGCAGAGACGTGCAACTAAACTGGTTAACGGGATGGAAGACTTAAATTATAAGGGTAGACTGTCCAGATTGGGGTTGTTTGCTCTGGAAAAAAGGCACTTGCAAGGGGACATGATTAAACTTTACAAGTACATTATAGAAAAATAGCAGGGGACCTTTTTACCCAATAAAGTGGATCACAGCACCACAGGCCACCCCTTCAGACTAGAAGAAAAGGACTTTCATTTTAAGCAACGTAGGTGGTTCTTCACAGAGGACAGTGAGGTTGTGGAATGCACTGCCGAGTGATGCCTATAAGAGTGGCTTGGACGATATCTTGGACAGACATAATATCAAAAGCTATTGTTATACTTAACTCTATAGTTAGTATAGATATGGGTATATATAATGTATGTGAAGGTACGGAGGGGTGTGTGTATGGTGCTGGGTTTTCATTTGCAGGGGTTGAACTTGATGGACTTTGTCTTTTTTCAACCCAATTTAACTATATATAATAAACACACTGGCGTTTAAATCCCACAATTAGATTACCTTATGTTAAGTGGGCCATCCATATCATGTTAACCTTGCAGGCAAGTTCTTGCTTTATCTATGATATGGGTGCTTAGACAGAACTATTTCTGCAATCACCACCCAAAATGGCTTTTTAATCTCCACTGTGCTTCTCATCAGGACTAAGTAACACTAACTCTAAACAGTGGTTCTTCTAACACCAAACATGGAGTCACCATGTTACCAAGAACTTAGGCTCCCACCTGCCAGCCACTCACCTGTTACCCAGCATGACACCTAGGCACTTGGAAATTTCGCACCATTCCATCTTGAAAGCCATCTGGGTTCAGCTGACTGGCATAACTGAACAACTGATAGGGTGGGTGTTATGGAAAACTACCAAAAAGTGCAGCAAAATTCCTGTGGGAATGTGCGCCAAGTTTGGGAAATTACATCACAATTAAGTAAGGACAAAAATATGGACCCTCATACCCCTCTATGGAACAATCTGTCCTTCCCTCTAGTGGCCAAGATAGGCAGTATGAAAAAGTGGCTGGATAAGGGTATAGTAACCATTGGGGAAATCAGACAAGGACATTTGCTCATTTAGGTACCTAAAACAATCAAAGGGTTTAACAGCCAGCTAATGGCTGCACTATTAAAGCTCAAGCAAACTCTTATGACAGCTCATAGGAAAGAAACTATAAATGTAAATAGAAACAAGCTGTTTTTCCTTCATAACAGGTCATCTATCAAAGGCCTAATACAGTATCTAGCCTCTATGCTCTATTACTGCAAGCAGCCAAAGCTTTGGATCTTACTACTAGAAGTCTACTAGAAAATCACTTAAACATTAAGGGGCAGATTTACAAAATTCACATAAATTCACAAGAGGGATTAGAATATTCGATCGAATTTTTAAAATATTCAAATTTCGAATATGCAAATTAGGCAAATTCGACCATCGACTATTCGAATTGGAACGATTCGAATATTCAAATTTAATTTTATTCGAATATTCGATGGTTGAATACTTCCCCTTTAAATTTAAATTCGATCACCTACTTCGCCAGATTAAACCTACCGAAATGGGGGTCATTCCCTAAGATCGAATAAGAAAAATTAGATAGATTGCTTAAAAATCGTTCGAATATTCAACTCGAATATTCGATCAATCAAATTTTCCCTATTTGATCGTTTGATCGATCGAATTGTGCTAAAAAAATTCGAATTTGAAATTCGAGTTTTTTTAATTCCCACTATTCCCCCACGATTCCCTGGTCGAATTTCGAATTTTTTTTTAATTCGAAATTCAACCAATAGTAAATGTGCCCCTAAGTAAATCCATTAGGCTGTTTTTGCTTCCAATAAGGATTAACTACAGTATATCTCAATTGAGATTAAGTACAAGGTTCTGTTTTATTATTACAGAGGAACATTTTTAAAATTTTTAATTATTTGATAAAAATGGAGTCTATGGGAGATTACACTTCCGTAATTCAAAGACTTCTGGATAACGGGTTTCCAGATTACTAGTCCCATACCTGTATTAAATACAAAAAAAGATGTTTGAATTTTGTAGCACCTCTGATAACAATATAGCAAGAACTTAAACTATTACTATATGTATAATGGACAATATCTTTACTGAATTCTTGTTTTATTCCACTGTGTCTGCTTATGTCTTTCATTTTATTAAATCTTATAGTGTGTAAATCAAGGTATTTGAATAGCTTCTGAAGGAAGCTTACATTTATGGTTTGCATATGCTGAAAATAAATAGGCCTTTAAGATTTGTGATTGTGTAATTTGTTCAAATATTAAACTGTTTCTGCAAGTTTCTGCTGAGCTATAAATGATATATGGAGAATGCATAAGAGATTTATATAGATGAAGAGTATACGCATTAGGACAGCTAATATTCACATTTATTTGATTAAAAACAATCTGTATCCACAACTGATAAATGAATGCTATTTGAACAATGATTTGTGAAATGAAATGCAAGTGTATTCACTCTGCTTATTTATTGCTCTAGATTGTAAATCTGTTCAGTGAATAAAATAAGAATGCATACATCTCGGGATCCCTTTGGCTGCTAGACCATTATCAGGGGAAAGAAAATGATAACAATACTGACCTAAAGGTTATTACATTTCTTACAAATGGAGACAGCATGATCAGTTTCTCTAACTTAATACATTAAAATAAATCCATCATAAATTATTATAAAAAGTGAGAATACCACATGGTATAGTTATTTCTGTAAACAAAGCCATTCATTGTTTCTTGCTGTTATCAATGAAATACTGGGAATTGCCTTGTGCATTTGGTGCAATGTGCATTTATGATTTGGTGTATGCAAAGTTTTAACGGTCTATTCTGCCAAAAAAACAGGAGGTGCAAAAGGGGAAGAGAGTAGTTGACCTACACATCCACGTGTGTGCATTTATTGAGTATATTTCTACTTACATACAGCCACATTGGGTACAGGTCAGTTCCCTACTGCACTTTCTTGCTTTACAATACACTTTTATATTTTATTGTGCACTATAATAAATGCAGGGTCTTGTATAATTGCAAGTTTTTTTTGCCTTAATATGCACTGCCATATGTTCTGTGCACTTTGAGTGATAATTACAGGATTCTGCATCACTGCAATTTATTGCCTTACTAAGCACTTATTTATTTATATTCATATTCATTGTGCACATTGAGTCATTCGTGCTTTTGCACTCTATTGCCTTAGTATGCTCCCTTTTACCTTATTGCATATCTCCCAACATTTTGGAAGTAAAAAGAGGGACAAAATTAGCGCTGCTAAATTTTTTGACCTCACCCATTTTTGTGACCACACCCCCTAATGACCACGTTCATTTTACAAAATTTGGCAGATTATGAAAGTTTAAAAATATTTTTCCTGTTACAATTACTTATTTTCTTATCTCAAAAATGTTACAAAGTATCTTATTTGCACCTGTTAGCTGTTCTGTGCTCTCTGCCAAAACCCAATTAGGTTAGAAATTTTGCTTCTTTTTCTGGCTGTTCAGTGCAGAGAAAAGAGGGACTTTCCAGTACAAAGGAGGGACTGCAGGTTGAGCTGTCAAAAGAGGGACTGTCCCTCCAAAAAAGGGACAGTTGGGAGTTATGTTATTGTACACTTTGCATAATCGTTTTTTCAGTTTCTATGCAAAGGGTGGAATTGTTTACATGTTTACTGTATGTACTTTTGTACTATTATACACTGTTGCAAGTATGTGGGCAAGTTGTGATATCAGAAATGAAGTATTGATTTAAATTAAGTATTAAAGAATGGTAGTGGTATCTGTTCTTGAGAGATGTATTGCTTATAGTTCACTACAATACAATAACTATAGTATAATGTCCTTAAACATAGAGAAGAACATAATTTTTTATCCTTATGGATACCAAAGGTATGCTTTCTAGTGCAGGTTTGGGATCCATTATCCGGAAACACAATATCCAGAAAGCTCTGAATTATGGAAAGGTCTCCCATAGACTCCATTATAATCAAATAATCCATATTTTTTCTGTAATAATAAAACAGTAGCTTGTACTTCATCCCAACTAGGCTATAACGAATCCTTATTGGAGGAAAAACCAGCCTATTGGTTTTATTTAATCTTTTCATGATTTCCTAGTAGATTTAAGGCATGAAGATCCAAATTACGGAAAGATCCAATATACAGAAAACCCCAGGTCCCGAGCATTCAGGATAACAGGTCCCATACTTGTACTAGCTAATAATATGGCTTGTGGGGAGGATGTGACCAGTTTGACAGGCAGATATTAGTCAGATTTGATAATACACACATTTTTTCACAATATATTACTTGATCAAGATTAAGCACTTGTAATTATTAATTCTCCTTATTTTTTTTTTATATGCACATACTGTATTAAATCAATACTTAAAAATGCTGCAAAATACATTTATAATAGAGCTTCTTTCATCACACTGTCCTAACAGACTTGCTGTTATGCTGTTTGTTCTATTCATTAGAACAGTTCTTATAATTTATTAAAACACCACATTTAACTTGAAATGCTTTGTAAAAGGGCTTCATACAGGCTACCAGGGTTTTAGGGAGATGTGTTCCAATCATCCTATAGCAGTAAAAATGTCTTTTCAACTCGGACCACAAGACAGACAGTATCATTCTATACTGAAGTATTACAAAGTGTATAAAAGCAGTCAGTACTGTCACAATAATTTAGTCACAATTAAATGTAATAATAAGAGTTTGCAGACTAGGGGTCAAACTGTTGGACAGCACTACATGTTTCTCTTACCCATAATAATAAATGGCCTCTGCACGATTGAGTTTAAGGTTTTATTTTCTTGAGCAAATATAAGTAATATTAGTAGTTTACATAAACAGGCTATGCCACCTGTTGAACCAGAACATGTAGTAAGAGAACCATAGTGGCCTTTAGAAAGCATAAATACAAAATGTGGTCACATTCTATGTATGTAGAATGCATTGTATGTAGAAGTGATGAATATTTATTGAAATTGCCTTGAAACGAGTTCTGTGGTTTTCAGCTAAACTAAAAATAATCCAACATCACTTACACCATTTCTCTTTACTTAATTATCTTCTAATAAAATCACTGGATAATCTGATGTAATGAATATAGGTCTTCTTTTAGGGGCAAATTTATCATTATTCACGAATTCGAGGGCTTTTAGCCCTCAAATTCAGCAGCAATTCGATTGTCGAATTAAAATCGAATAGTTTTAGGCTATTTTTCGAGTGCTATTTCTCGAAAAATTTGTATGATCGAACAGCATTTCACGATTTCGAACCATCGAGGTGTTCGACAATACGAATGGTATTCGACCAGGTAATAGAAAAAAAAGCCTATGGGGGGATTCCGATTGCTTCCATTGCAATTCGGTAGGTTCAATCTGGCGAAGTAGGCAGTTGAATAAAATTAAAGTGAAAGTACTTCGATCATCGAATGGTCGAATATTCGATCTATTTGATACAATCAAATTTTGCATATTTGATGATCGAAGTGGCCCAATTTGCATATTCGAATATTCGATAAAATAGTTCGAACTTCGAATTCTTCACACGAATTTGTGTGTGTCCATGCGTGTGTGTCTGTATCCATGTGTGTGTGT
>CM044441.1:107357407-107381048 GCA_024363595.1 Xenopus borealis
GATTATCACTCTCTACATTATACTAAAAGTTAACTCAAAGGTGAACAACCCCTTTAAAGCGCACCTATGGCTGGGCTGATAGTGCCCGCATTCTTTGGGGTTCTAGTACTTTAAAAAAAAAAAATGCCCCCTGCAGGCGCTGGCTTACTTGTACGGGAATGAGCTCCCGGTGCAAGCTGCCATGTCTTCTTAAGGACATGCGCAGTATGCGCGTGCGACGTAACACACACACACATACTAACAAGCTGCCACACTTCCGGGGCCGCTTTTCATACTGCGCATGCACTTCAGAAGACATGGAGGCGCTCCCGGTGCGAGTAAGCCAGTGCATGCAGGGGGCTTTTTTTTTTAAAAAGTACTTGAACCCCAAACCGGAATGCGGGCTCTATCAGCCCGCACCTTTGGTTTGGGACACATTTTTGGGCCATAGGTGTCCTTTAAGTAATAGGTTTAACTCTGAAAAAACGATAGAGAAACACTATATTTCATGACAGTTCTCCTCTCCAAAAGCCCTTGCAACACAGGCATGTGTGTTTTTCCATCCATATACAATAACAGGTATGGGATCCTTTATCCAGAAAGCTCTGTATTATGAGATGGCCACATACTCCATTTTATCCATATTTTTAAAAGTGATTTTCTTTTTGGTGTAATAATAAAACAATACCTTTTAATTGTTCCAAACTAAGATATAATTAATCCTTATTGGAAGTAAAACCAGTCTATTTGGTTTATTTAATGTTTACATGATTTTCTAGTAGACTTAGGAACAGATTTATGATGTGGTGTAAATAAACAAGGGATAATTCCCCATATATCAGCAAGCTTTGCTGTGTAAATAATGGCATCAATTTTTTACACATTTTTTTTTTTGGGGACTTCCGCCAGAAACAATTTAAAATAATGGCAGCAAATCTACCAGTGTGTAAAACAAAACACACCTTGATAAATCCACCATTTATTTTAGACAGTTTTCATTTTATATAGTATAATAAATAATAATAATTATGGTACGCTGATCCAAAGATGCCTTATTCAGAAAACCCCAGTCCCAAGCATTCTGGATAACTCTCATACCTGTATCAGAAAAAAAGCATCATTTTTTAACGTGCTGCATGTGCATGGTAATAGTTTGATATCAGTTTGGCAGTTTTTAATTGTGTCATGCAGTGGGCTAGTAGTACTGAAAAGGATGTTTCTGAGATCTGACAAATGCAGTAGCATCAATCATACATGAAGCCTGTGTCCAGGGTAGGGTTGCCACCTTTTGCTAAAAAAAAATTTGGCGGGGGCGGGGTCAGAAAGGGGCAGGACGTGGCACAAAAAGGGGCGGCTGTGACGTCACAGGGGCGGGGTCACAGTGAGCGATCGGCTGAAGACAGCAAGAAAGGTAAGTTTTAATTGGAATTAAGGCAGGGCAAGGGACATTTTTAAGGGGTATTACAAATTTACCGGCATCTACATTGCCGGTAAATTTGTAATACCGGCCCGGCCTTGGCTGGTGTTTTACCGGCTAGGCCGGTAAAATACCGGCTGGGTGGCAACCCTAGTCCAGGGGCGATCCTGTCCCCATCCCCCCTGAGGCAGCTTGCTCTTGATGCTGCGCCCCCCCCTCCCCTGTGCTCACTTTTTTTGCACCAGAGGGGGTCCACAAGGGCGGCAGAGAGGGCCAGAACGCTAGCACAGGGGGCAATTGTGGGCTCTGTGCTAGAAGAGCTGAATTTCCGGTTTGAAAACCGGAAATTCGTCTCTTAAAGTACAATAAGAGATTGTGATATAATTAGGGAATGGCCTGAATAGAAATATGATCAGATAAAGTTGCAGCCTTACAGAGCATTTGGCTGTTATAGTGCACCCCATTTGAAAGCTAGAAAGAGTCCGAAGAAGAATAATTAAAAATAAATTAAGACCAATGGAAAAGTTGCTTGTATTTGTCCATTCTATAAGATACTAAAAGTGAACCACCCCTTAAAGGCTTTTGTAAAACCACCACAAAGTGTTATCAGCTGCATGAAATGGTTGTTGTGGGAGATAAATCCCAAAGTTTCCCTGATACAGACACAGTACCTGCTGACTGTGTGGAGTTTAGTAAGACCTGCCATTGGGAATGTGATTGGAGTGAGATTACTGCTGCTGTGTAAAAGGTTCTGGTGAGAACTTAGCTATAGTGTAATGGGTCTAGAGAGAGATACAGTACCTGCTGGTGAAACTGAGGACAGAGAAGGGTACATTCTAGTAGGAATGGGGCTATAACGTGATACCTGCTGATGGGAATGGGACCAAACTGCTCATACACGTGGTCCAAGCTAGAGCATTGCTGAATACCTGACCAGGCTCTGGGGCAGCACCATCGGGTACCAGAGCACTGGTATTCAAGGAGAGGAACAGCTGAAAGATTTTCTAACATTAAACACTGAGTTTCAATTATGGCTTCAAGTTTCTCTCCAAATCAAATATATATATATATATATATATATATATATATATAACAATAATGTCTGCAGAAACCTAAAAGCTTTATTGTAATGACGTTGAAATAATTGCAGCCTGTGTGTTGAATACAATAAGCAAGTTAGGTCTGGATAATTCAGAAGATGCCAATTTTTATTTTAAAGGGATACTGTCATGGGCATGTTGGGAAAAGAAACCTACGTGCTGAAAACATCATGTGTGGTTTCAGTGGCGTATTTGCTCCCGACAGAGCGTTTTTAAAAAATGCGACGTAAAAACGCCACGTCTGGCCTTGCCCTAAGGTGCAAAGTATACAAAGTATATATAAGTGTGCACAGAATAATTGGATCCCTAGATTCCCTACAACTAGCACCTGCCTCAAGGAGAAGCTATTTAGCATTTGCAGGTATCCCTATGAGTGTTGCATTCATTGTTCTACCTGCAGCTGGCTTTAAAAAACCAATCACTATTAGGGATCCGCTGTTCGCGCTCGCAGAATATTCGCGAACGTCGCGCGACGTACGCCATTTTGGGTTCACGTATAGTCGGCGCTTTTTTTGCCCCTCTCACTGGTCCAGCAGATACATGGCAGCCAATCAGGAAGCTCTCCCTCCTGGACCACCCCTACACCCCCTGGACCACTCCCCTTCCCTATAAAAACTGAAGCCCTGCAGCTTTTTTTCACTCTGCCTGTGTGTGCTTGGATGAGCTAGTGTAGGGAGAGAGCTGCCTGTTAGTGATTTCAGGGACAGTTGAAAGTTTGCTGGCTAGTAATCTGATTGATACTGCTCTGTATTGGAGGGATTTTATATTTTACTATTTTCAGCATTTATATGGCATATTTTTTCTGTGCTTCAGTGGCTGCGACTATTTTCAGCATTTATATGGCATATTTTTTCAGTGCTTCAGTGGCTGCGACTATTTTCAGCATTTATATGGCATATTTTTTCTGTGCTTCAGTGGCTGCGACTATTGGATTTTTCAGATACATTTTTGCCCTTGATCCCCCTCTGGCATGCCACTGTCCAGGTCGTTGCACCCTTTAAACAACTTTAAAATAATTTTTCTGGCCAGAAATGTCTTTTTTAGCTTTTAAAGTTCGCCTTCCCATTGAAGTCTATGGGGTTCGCGACGTTCGCGAACCGTTCGCGAACCGTTCGCGCGTTTTGTCGCAAGTTCGCGAATATGTTCGCGAACATTTTTGCCGCGGTTCGCGCCATCCCTAATCACTATTGGTTGCTATGGGAAACTGCCCATGGGCAAATTTGCCCAGTGTTGATAAATATGCTCTGTGATAGCGCCATTTGGTGTCAAGTGTATTCGCTTGCTAGAAGTGCAGCATAATGAACTATAATTTACATATCAAGCAACGTGCTTGCGCAGTACAAAAACAAATTTGAAAAATGATTAATGGACAAGAATGGCTCTGTCTTGTTTTAAGTTTCTAGCACAATCACAGATTTATCTACCATGCAATCATGTGGCACTTTCATATTGATTGTAGTTCAGAGCAGGGAGGACTAACCACTCTTTAGTACAAATCGTCTTTATAAATTATAAAAAAAAATTAAATAAAAAAATCAATACTAAACTGTGCAGAAATAACTGTTGTAGGGATAATATCTTTGTAATATTAAACAATTATGCATTAAGTGCAGATTAATGATTTGTCTGTTTTTATCTAAACCAGTGACAGATCAACATATGCCAATGATGTTATGCACAAGACAAATATATAGATGCCTGCATACTCCTAGGGGGTTATTTTTAGTCTGAATACCACAAACGCAAAAAATTTGTGTAAAATCCAAATTCGAATAAAAAAATATATATTATACGCAGAGGATAGAAAAAGTCAGAATCTAAAAATCTGGCATCTCAGACCTCCTGAGGTTATATATAAGTCAATGAGAGAGTTCCCTATCCTATTTGGAAGTTTCTGTGATCTGTCCTGGAATTAGCCCGAATATCTGACTATTTTGGACAAAGATCCATATAATTTGGGCTTTTCTGGAAAAAGCCAGAAAAAAAATCGAGCAATTCCGAGACCAATCTTCCAGGCAGGCTTGTCAAAAACAAAGTAGATTTTGACAAGCCTGCCTGAGAGATTGGTCTCTACTAGTGCCTGTCTATACGGTGGTCCGCTCCCCAAGCTGAGGGTTCAGGGCAGTACACCTGGACCTCGCTTCAGAACTGACGAGTTCTACAAGTACCCAAGAATTGTTCTACCTTTGTTTTGACTACTACCTACAACATTGTGTGATTTATATTCATTAAATTCAGAAAGAAAGTCTGAATGCCAAAAACTCTTAAGATTTTAATTTTTTTAACTGTAAAATCTGAATTTTTTCGAGATTTATTATACCACTAGGATGGAAAAAGTCAGAATCTGAAAATCTGGCATCTAACACCTCCCGAGGTTATATATACATACGTTAATGGGAGAGGTCCCTATTCTATTTGGAAGTTTCTGTGGTCTGCGCTGGAATTAGCCAAAAAATCAAACTATTTCTGACTTTTCAGACAAAAATCCATATAATTTGGACTTTTGTGGAAAAAGCCATAAAAAAGCAATTCAGAAAGAAAGTCTGAATGCCAAAAACGCAAAAATTTTCGTTTTTTAAGTGTAAAATCTGATTTTTATGTGAAAAAAAATCCTAGAATTTTTCAAGATTTATTATATCCTGAGGATGGAAAAAGTCAGAATCAGAAAATGTGTATAAATTGTGTTTTCTGGAAAAAGCCAGAAAAAATCGAGCAATTCAGGAAAAAAAGTCAGAAAAAAACACACAATTCAGATTTTCGCAAATTTTTTTAAGTTTGTTCCCAATCCAATAAAATCATGATTTATTTTAATAATAAATAAGGTCCAAACGTGGATTCTAGTTTAGTCGGATGTTTTTATTAAAATAGTCAGATAATTTTGGACTTTTATAAATAAGGCCACTAAAGTTACCTTTCCACAAAACTGCTGTCCATAATACTTGGGACCTGGGGTTTCTCCGGATAATATGTATCTTCATGCATCTACTAAAAAATCATATAAACATCAAATAAACCCAATATGATTGTTTTTCCTCCAATAAGGATGAATTGTATCTTAGTTGGGATCAAGTACAAGGTTCTGTTTTATCACAGAGAAAAATAAAATAATTTCTAAAAGTTATTTGATTATAATGGAGTCTATAGGAGGTGGCCTTCCTATAATTTGGAGCTCTCTGGATAATGGGTTTCCGGATAATGGATCCCATAGTGTTACCTGCTAGTGATTCAAGTCGGATCTCAAAGTCCTTCATCTGCTTAACATACTGTAACAGAGGATTATCTGATCTCCAGCTTGTAGCATCTCATTAGTACTTAAAGGGGAATTCAACCCCTCCCACGCTAACCCCAGCCCCCCTCCCTCCGGCCTACCTGTCCCCGGGGCAAATGCCCCTATGTTGCTACTTACCCCTCCGTGCAGGTCCCCTCCAGCCAGGTTCCCGAAGTTCAACGACTGAACTTTGTGAACTTTCAGCGCATGTGCAGTGGTGCAAACCGGCGTTCGATGGAAGAAGACGTCACTGTAGAAGATGGCACCCGGGAACATGGCTGGAGGGGACCTGCACGGAGGGGTAAGTAGCGATTTAGGTGCATTAGCCACAGGGGAGAGGGAGGGCCTATGGGGGGGTGGGGGTTAGCGCAGGAGGTTGAATTCTCCTTTAAAGGGGACCTAGACATAAAGAGAAAGAAATCCGTTTCTGGAGTCCAGTATCCAGCAAGCCATAGACTCCATTTTAATAAAAAAAATTCTGATTTTTAAACTGTATTTCCTTTTTCTCTGTGATAATAAAAGAGTACCTTGTACTTGATGATAACTAACCTATGAATCCATATTGGTGGCAAAACAATCCTATTGGTTCTTTTTAATGTTTTAAGGTTTGCTGATCCAAGTTATGGAAAAATCCCTTATCCAGAAAACTCCAGGTCCCAAGCATTCAGGATAATAGATCCTATAAGTAATTTTCAAACTACACATTAAACCCAAATTATTTTTATGAACACATCTGTACTTGTTTATAAATGTCTTTAAAAATCTTAGTTGTCAATCATATATTGCCTTTCCCACCTCTAAGCCTCAGGCACAGCAAGTCAATTCTGTACTTTCTTCCTCCTAACATGCCCCCTCACTGTCTATAGATGTGTTGTCTTTGCATGGCCATCAGGTCCGCATTTCTAGTGCATACATTGGATTTTGGGGTGATCCAAAGCTTGCCTTGGTAACAGCTTCCACAAAGTGGTGACTGCTTGTATGAACAAACTGTGAATTTTAAAGACTGAAGGAAACAATATATAAATAATTTATCTCACGGCTTCAGGAGAATCACAAGTATATCATTGCTGGTGGCAATCATGTAAATCATGTTGCACCTCAAAGCTGAAAATTAATAGAGATCTCTTGGGCAGGTTTATTGAAGTGTGAAATGAGAGCTTGCCACAGAAAGGGTGAAGACACACAGAGCTACTAGTAGCAGTTACTTGCCATGCTACAAAAGTGATAATTGGCTTTTTTTTTAAATCAAGCTTTTTTAATTGGGACAATGAGATAAATTTGGACTTTTGTAAATAACCCCCAGATGTGTTTTTCCAGAGGCAATTCTCAGTATTGTCTATGGCAGGGTATTATTTTGACATTTTGTAGCCACAAGCAGCTGCTACTAGTAGCTCTGAAGCTACTTGTTATGGCTACAAAATCCCCTGCCATAGACAATAGTGAGAATTGCCTCCGGAAAAACACATCTGGGGGTTAATTACAAAAGTCCAAATTCATCTCATTGTCCCGATAAAAAAAGCTTGATAAAACCCCCATTCCGGGTTTTAGCTTAAAACTCGATTTAACTGGATTGTGAAAAAACTCGATAAAATCAAGTGGAGTGCTCAAATTTTTGGGGCTTTTTCTCCCCAAAAAGCTTGATTTTTTTCCGAGTTTTGCCTGAAAACCCCCAAAGGGTTAGATTTTCTGTCTAAACTCAGCACAAATCATGAAAACTTCTGTTGGGTATAGGAGCCTCTCCCATTCAAAATCCAAATAAGTGTGAGAGACCTATGGGGTTATTTATTAAATGGATATTGCAGTTAATAGTGCTGCTCCAGCAGAATTACGCACTGAAATCCATGAAATCCACAGATTTTTTTATATTCAATTTTTTAAATCTGGGGAGGGAAATTGCATGACTTTTTGTCACAAAACAAGGAAGTAAGAAATGTTTTCCCCTTCCCACCCCTAATCAGCATATGCAAATTAGGGTCCGGATTCGGTTCAGTATTCGGCCAAATCCAAAATAATGGATTTGGTGCATCCCTACTAGACATATTGTTGGTTTCCCAACTGCCCCAGTCATGTGACTTGTGCTCTGATAAACGTAAGTCACTCTTTACTGCTGTACTGCAAGTTGGAGTGATATCACCCCCTCCCTTTCCCTCACCCAGCAGCCTAACAACAGAACAATGGGAAGGTAACCAGATAACAGCTCCCTAACACAAGATTACAGCTGCCTGGTAGATCTAAGAACAGCACTCAATAGTAAAAGCCAAGTCCCACAGAGATTGATTCAGTTACAATAAAGGTACACTGTCATGGTAAAAACATTTTTTTTTTGCATCAGTTAATAGTGCTGTTCTAGAAGAATTCTGCATTGAAATCCCTTTCTCAAAAAATGTTTTATATTTCATTTTGAAATCTGACATGGGGCTAGACATATTGTCAATTTCCCAGCTGCCCCAAGTCATGTGACTTGTGCTTTGATAAACTTCAATCACTCTTTACTGCTGTACTGCAAGTTGGAGTGATATCACCCCCTCCCTTTCCCTCACCCAGTAGCCTAACAAAAGAACAATGAGAAGGTAACCAGATAACAGCTCCCTAACACAAGATAACAGCTGCCTGGAAGATCTAAGAACAGCACTCAATAGTAAAAACCCATGTCCCACAGCGTACTAAAACAACAGCCTGTCAGAAAGTAGTTCCCTCTTAAAGTGCTGGCACAAGTCACACGACCGGGGCAGCTGGGAAATTGACAAAATGTCTAGCCGCGTGTCAGATTTCAAAACTGAATATAAAAAAAAAATCTGTTTGCTCTTTTGAGAAATGGATTTCAGTGCAGAAGTATACTGGAGCAGCACTATCAACTGATGGGTTTTGAAAAAAACATGTTTTCCCATGACAGTATCCCTTTATTCAGGAGAAATAACAGCCTGCCAGGAAGTAGTTCTATCCTAAAGTGCAATCACAAGTCACATGACTTGGGGCAGCTGTGTAAAAAAATCTGTTTGTTCTTTTGAGAAATGGATTTCAGTGCAGAAGTCTACTGGAGCAGCACTATTAACTGATGTTTTTTGAAAAAAAAACATGTTTTATTAGAGGTTTTCTTTTACAATAAAATCTGACTTTTTAGTGAAAAAAAAACCCTAAAATTTTTCTACATTTATTATACCCCAAGGATGGAAAAAGTCCTAATCTGGAAATCTGGCATCTCAGACCTTCCGAGGTTGTTTATAAGTTAGTGGGAGAGGTCCCTTTCCTATTTGGAAGTTTCTGTGGTCTGCGCTGGAATTAGCAAATCCGAAACATTTGGCCTTTTCTGGAAAAAGCCCAAAAAAATCTAGAAATCTCATAAAAAAAATTCTGTTTGTCCCTGAACTGATTAACAATAAATAAGGGACAAACGTGGATTCTAGATTGCTCAGGCCTTTTTGATTAAAATAATCAGATAAATTTGGACTTTGATAAATAATGCCCCTTTGTGGTAAACAGTGCAGTAGCAAAAAGCCTGTTTGTTAGGACATAATAGGCTAACGTTTTTTGTGCCAAACAGGAACTTACTCATAGCCTCTCCCATACCCTTATACAGGGCTTTTACAGGTCTGAAATAGCGGATTTTCGGATTTGGGCTTTTTGCAACATCTGAGTATAATAAATGTTGAAAAATGTAAGTTTCTTTTTATCTTAAAATTTGACATTCCTTGAAATGTTTACTTATCACTATTGTGCATTTTGTATCTGTGACAAGTAGTACTAAACTCACACACTTTCCATCCATGGGACTAGAAGTGTCTTTAGCAAATGGTGAACTCTAACTTTCGACCATTGACTAACACGCTTCTAAAAACCCCATAGGAAGAAGCAGAGAGTGGGTGAGTTCTCATTTCACACCTAGACACATCTTCCCTTATGTGCCAGTTTTCTGGTCAAAAGTGAGAAAAAAAGGGGTGTCAATCAAACTAAATCCCTGCTCTCTTTTGAAAAGAAACAATTTAGAACTGCCCATAATATATCATATTCAATCATTTATTATTAAAGTTAAAAATGCACTGGAAGCTTTTTAGCAGCATGTCCTTTATAGTTATTGCGTTCCCTTGTAGAATGATGAGGTAGAATATTAAGTGACAAAGCAGGAAATTTGTAGGTACCATCACTCATCTCCCACACGCTACTAATTTTCTCTAAGCATGATTATGAAAAATCCCCAGATGTGCATAGTGTTCCATCTCCGCGGCAGGAACAGCACAATGAAACAGTATGTAGTCATTAACTAAAATAAAAATGCTCTCTATGCATATGGTGGTATTTGACATGCAGCCATCATATCCTGCGGATTGACAATACTTCTCTTCAGAGCAGAACAGACTCTCTGTGCTAAATCAAACAGCACAGTCCCCTTCTATTTGCATTAAAATCCCAACAGTTAATGCTCTTCATTAATGACGCATCTTTACAAAAAGTTGCACATACTAAGGGGCAGATTTACTATTGGTCGAGTTCGAGGGTGAATTTACCCTCGAATTCCACCAATCGAATTGCGGTCGAATTGAAATAATTCAAAGGATTTTACCGCAATTCGATCGATCTGTCTACATGTATCGTTGTGTTGGATTTGGTTAATTTGGAAGGCACTTGGGGGCAAATTTATCAAATTCACATGAAGGATTCAAAATTCGATTGAATTTTGAAAAAGATTCGAATTTGAATTTTCAAATGTTTTTGAAGACCACTTCGACCATCGAATTTAGAAAATGTAATAAAAATCTATTTGAATATTCGACAGTCTAATAACTGGCCCTTTAAATTTTTATTCGACTGCCTAGTTAGCCAGTTTCAACCTATGGAATTGGCCTTAATTATTTTAGATCGAATAGAAATAATTTAATCGATCGATAAAATCGTTCAAATCGAACGATTTTAACCATTCCATCAAATTTTTTTATTCAATCTAAAATAATTAAAACCAATTCGGTAGGTTGAAACTGGCGAAATAGGCAGTTGAAAAAAAATTAAAAGGGCAAGTTATTAGACTATCAAATATTGGAATAGATTTTTATTCGAATCATTCGAATTTTCAAAGTGCAATGGTCGAAGTGGTCTTCAAAAACATTCAAAAATTTGAATCTTTTTGAAAATTCAATCAAATTTTGAATCCTTCATGTGAATTTGATAAATTTCCCCCCAAATGCCTTCCAAATTAACCAAATCCAACACAAAGCTACATGTAGACAGACAGACTGATGAGAGGGGGATAGTGAAGAATAATTTGATTATTTCAAAATCACAGAATATAGGGTTCATATGAAATGAAGCTTAAAATGAATTTACATGTTCAAGATAGTTCCTGTTTTACAAAGTGCAAGTGGATTGTGGTGATGTAGGGCCAGTTTATTCAGTTGCAAAATGTACAGATGGTTCTTTTGAGATATAAGGTTGCACTAAATGAAGCTTAAAAGTACTGATATCTCCCTAAAGATGTTGTCATATTAAACTCACTGTATTGCTTCTAAGGCATTGCTCCGTCAGTAGAGTATCTAAATCTGATTGCTGCGTTTTCCAACATTCTAATGATTCTTTATAATCCATTACCAATATATCTTTAAGTTAACTTTTAGTATGTTATTAAATGGCCAAATGTAAGCAACCTTTCAATTGGTCTTCATTATTTTTTTTTTTTAATTATCTGCTTTCTTCTTCTGATTTGTCCCAGCTTTCAAATGGGGGTCAGTGACCCAAACTAAAACCAAATGCCCTGTAAGGCTTCTAATGTATTGTTGTTGCTACTTTTTTATCACGCATCTTTTTAGACCCCTTCCTATTCATATTCCAGTCTGTTATTCAAATCAGTGCATGGTTACTAGGATAATATAGACCCTAGAAACCTGCTGAATAAAAAGTGAAATAACTCAAAAACTACAATTAATAAAATATGAAACCAAATATGAAACCAAATGTCTCAGATTATCACTTTCTACATGGGGTTATTTACTAAACTCAGAATGTATCTCATTATTTTATTAAAAAACCATGAGTGATTTGACCATATTTATTAATTAAAAAAAACCTTGATTTTATTGGGTTGGGGAAAGCCCTGATAAAATCGAGCAGAAAACCAGAATTGTCAGATTTAGTTTTTTTGCCTTTTTTTCAGAATCACTCGATTAATGCCCGAAAACTCAGAATTGTTTGGACTTTTGGGCTAAATCCAGTGTAAACCACAATATTTTCAAATTGGGATAAGTGCCTCTCCCACTGACATTTGGTCTTAGATGGCAGATTTTTGGAATTGGGCTTTTTGCAGCATCAGGGTATAATAAAGCTTGAAAAATTTGAGTCCCTCCCCCCCCCGAAAAACAATTTCACTTTTTGCACCAAAAAGCCTGACCAAATAAATTTGAGGTTTAGTAAATAACCCCCTAAGGGTTAACTCAAAGGTCAACAACCCCTATAAGGACATCTAGACATTAGATTACTAAAAAATGCCCTCCCCTTTAAACAAAACAGGAATTGTTTTTGGAGATTTTTACCTTGAAAGCAGCAAGTAAGCTGCAGGTAAAAAGTTTGTAAAATGTATAATGAAGCAATAGAATCCCTAATGGTTCAGATGAAAGTGAGAGTAGGACTGGCCATACCAGGGATGACTTTGACGTAATTGGCCAGCTTCAATATATTGCAATATATGGACAACTAGTCTAATTAACTAGATATAGAATATATAAAATATCAGCAGACCATCTGAAATGTATTAAATGGGGTTGTTCAACTTTAAATGAACTTTTAGTATGATGTAGAGGGTGATATTCTGAGACAAAGTGGAATTGGTTTTAATTTTTTTATGTTTTTTGAGTTATTTAGCAGTAGTGATGGGCAAATTTATTCGCCTGTGGCGAATTCCCGCGATTCATCTCAGGCGAATAAATTTGTGAAACGCCTGCGAAATTTCGCCAGCATCTCGCAAATTCTTCAAGGTTACACGAATTTCTCTAGAAATTTGCAAAAATTCGGCGAAGTGAAACCCATCACTATTCTGCAGCAATTCTATTTGCAATTTCAGCAATCTGGTTGCATGTGTCCAAATTACGATAGCAACCATGCATTGATTTGGATAAGAAATTGGAACATGAATAGGAGAGGGAAAATTGCTTCGAATTAGTCATTCTATAACATGACTATGAACCACCTCTTTAATTTACTGCATTTATACATGGGCATTATTAAATGAATTGCAAGGTCAAGCACAAAGCACAGAGAATTCCATTCGCCTGTTATGCACTCCCATGAACATCTGAAAGGGAATCACCATTCACAGACTATAGTAGCAAATCAAGGACAGCACACAGCTCAAAGTGCAGCATTTTTGGCTGATACACCCTTCCTCCAGGATATAATGTGCTTACTGAAGCTAGTATAGAACTAGGCAAAAAAAAATTAAAGCCACCACTATTGCATTTACCTGGGAATTGGGTACCAAAGTGATCAAGTACTTCCATGCACATGTGATTTTGGTGGTGTACGTACGAACCATATCACAAATCTACCAATAGGAATAATTTCCTATTACTATTTAGCTTTCACCCACCGGGTGTCACTGCAGAGTTTCCAAGAATCCAGTTTGGAAGTGAGGAGACTCACATCTTTAGAAAAGCCTTATGTAAAGCAGCAATAAATTTACTTAGAAACTGAATGAGAGGGAATAAGGGCCACACTTTGTACAATGAGTGTTAAAATATATATAAGTAACTACTGTGGATATTGCAGCAAAGCTTGGAAGATTGGGTTGCAGAACACACAGAGTATGATCCCTGGAAAAGGTACAGGGATGCCCTTCGAACTTCTTTCTATAACATCTATGTCTCTTAGCTATTGACCGTAGGGAGTAGAATGAGTTACATTTATATTGTGGCATGTATTATGCTTTTCTTATTATTATTACCCACGCTAAGCCAAGCGCTAAGAATCTGATGACATAACTTATTCTTAGGGTTTGTAATTACAATGGTAGGGACAAAAATATTTTAAATATTTTTTTTTAAAGTACACGTGGGAAATGGAGTCTTTGGGGCAGATTTACTAAATTCACATGAAGGATTTGAAGTTCTATTGTAATTTCAAAAAGATTCAAATTCGAATTTTCGAATGTTTTTGAAGACCACTTCGACCAGTGAATTTGGAAAATTCGATCAAATTGAATGATTTGAATAAAAATATTTTTGCATATTTGGCAGTCAAAGTACTTCCCCTTTAAATTTTTATTCGACTGCCTAGTTTGAAAGCTACCGAATTCAGTTTCATTATTTTTGATCAAATATAAAAATTCGATCACATGATTAAAATCATTCGAATCGAACGATTTTATCGATCCATCAAATTTTTACTATTCGATCGTTCGACCAATTGAATTGTGGTAAAATCCCTCAAATGGTTTTACTTCCCTGACTATTCCCAGTTATTTCCATGGTCGAATGAGGGTTTTTTAACCCTTGAATTCGACCCTTAGTAAATCTGCCCCTATGTTTTAAACTATTATGAACCGAATCACTCAGGAGAACAAGGTTACTATTTTATTGTATGTTTTATTACACCATGGGATAATTGGAAATGTAGTTGTTTTTTATTTTTTGGACTTTTTTTGACTAGTAGAGTCAAGTTCAAGTTTAATAGTCTGTCACAACTAAATGCAATTCAGTGGACTTTTGTGGACATTGTAGTATGGGGTTGGCTCTGCCCTGTTATTTACACCTGTTCCAGTTAGCACATTGCACTCATTACTCTGAGGTACTGTTCTGATACTGATACGCAGGCTGCACAGCCTCTTTTGAAGGGCAAGTACAATGACATGATTTGTGTTTGCTTTAGCACCCAATAAGGAGACTGATTTACAAACTGGAACTGGCAGAGGCATCTAGTGGTACTGAGTAAAAAGGCATTGTAACGTGGCTGGATCCCAAGGAACTGCAGCTGCGTGCTGCTCCTCCTCCAGCATTACTATTCACTGGCCTGACTCTCTTGCTTTTTCCCCCCCTCTCACACAACGAGCACTTGTTCAGCACGTTATACTACAGTGTATTCCAAGCAGAGGAGCAACAGCGAGTCCGACGTGCAAGAGGGAGCTGTAGCCACGGTCTCACGTCTTGGCTCCCTGCCGCTTCAAACCATTCATTATAGGATTAGCAAAGTCAGCTTCATTCCCCAGCTGTGCATTTTATTTGGCTTCCCTGGACAATGGTCTGAGCTGCTTGGCATTAAGGTAAGGATATGTGTAGTGTTTGGAGTCTAGACACGTCGATCGCCTTTCAGTATATCAAGCACAGGGAGCCTTTCAGCACCTGTCGCTGTCCACACCAAGCTCATTCATAGAGGAATAATGAATGGGGGGGGCGCAAACTCTGAAAGGGTCCCGTTAGGGCCACTCTCTGCAAGGGTTTTTATACTTTTGTTTTGCGTCAGACATTATCACTGTGCAACCTTCACTTAAATTCATTTTATCATTCATGGGGGTTTTCATATTTATTATATGTTTGTGAAGATTCTCATTCATCTGGATCATGGTATAACTGTAGAAATAAGTCAAATCAACTGGCTTTCTCAGTTCGGAATACCTGTTTTTCTCAATTGAGAAAGCCAGTTGGATGACTGGTGAAACGTCTTCAAGGGAAAAAAAACGCAGCGAGTCCAGTTGATTTTACTCATTTCAACAAATACATATTTATTTTACTTTAGACATAGCATGTGCACAAAAACATAAACTGTCATCTGTATCAGAGATGATCTAGCCATTGTCCAAATGGAAATTTACTTTAACAACCAAGGGAAAAGTAAAGTTGGACATTCTTGCTCTGTATACTTAATATTCTTAGTTGCTTTGGAAAGGCTTCTGAAAAATGGTCTATTGAGTTTAGCATATAGGAATAGTAGTGTAGTGCCATCTTCTGTTCAAAGTTGCTGCATACAGTATATACTCTCCTTACTATTTTGCCAGCCTTTGGTTGTTTATAGCCTATAAGGGATTTCACTGCTTGAATTCGCCCACGCAATAAACCCAGCAGTGTGAAGGAATACTGTGCTGCATAAGATAGGAGAACAGCACACGCTGGGCTAGTGGGTGGGTGTTACTGTGCCCATTGGGGTATGCAGTTCTGCAGTGTTGTGTTCTATATGGTATTTACTATATGTGTGACATCTTTTAGGCTTGATATTTATTTTGCATTTCAAGAGGGGCACTATTTCAGTGCTACATTCTGAGCTTATCCAGGTTTACCATACAGTGTATCACAAAACATAGTTGCCTTGCTGCTGGGGATTTTTGTTTGTAAGGTTGCCCCAGGGTAAAATCTGGGTCTTATCAAATACTCTAGTGTTGGTCTAAAGGATTGTCCGTGGGCTTTCAGGGTGTATGCATATGTATAACCGAATGGCTTCTGAGAGTAAAATTACCCTAAGGGTGAGCAGTCCTTACAGCAGCCTCTAGAATTTCATTTTCGATTTGATGTTTTCATCAGAGCTGTAACAGTAGCTGAAGACGTCAGAAACATGAATCCTTTAATGTCCACAATGTAGATATATTAATCATCCAGAGCTGTGTTATTAGGTGACAGCAGTAAATCATATGACCTTCTACCTCCCTCTTTCTCTCGTTATGTATGTGCATGGATGTCTGTGTGGGTGTTACACTGATTCAATGGAGTTGTTTGCCCCAGGGTTGCTCAACTCTTGCCTTGATGTATATAATATGCTCAAAAGCAGTATTCCTTAGGTTGTCTTTATTCCCCAACAGACCTTGTAATTAAAGAAGAATTTGTTGTACATACTATACATGGGAAAAATGCACCACACAAATACATATAATAAGAGAGCCTACGTTTTTATTCTAAATTAAGAGCAAATGCATGTGATAATAAGTTTAGGAGCAAAGATTTCATCTCATAGCATCAGTATGCAGCAAGGGGTAAGCACTGACATACTGTTCCCTCGGGCTGCACAATTGGACCACAGTAATGTGTGCTGATAAATAAGGATCATCTGCAGCCCACCACACAAATGTGTACTTACACAATACATGCCATTAATTATCTGAGGGGGCCAATGCAAATAATTGGGAGATTTCCTCATTGTACTGAGCTCTCATGTATTTGCTGCATGTTCCAGAAAGGAAGCTCCTTCCTCTGTGATAAGTATGAATTGTAAGTGCTGATCCTGTATTTTAGGTTTATTGATTAAACACGGAAGCTCAAAGGTCATTTGCCTGTGCTTTCTAAGGCATCCTTGCTTATGCCTTTGTGTTTCTATATTTACTGACTTCACAATTACATTTACCAACTGCAAAAATATTTTACTGTCATGGGGAAAAAATGTTTTGTTTTTTTTCAAAACACATCAGTTAATAGTGATGCTCGAGCAGAATTCTGCATTGAAATACATTTCTCAAAAGAGCAAACAGATTTTTTTTAAATTTCATTTTGAAATCTGACATGGGGCTAGACATATTGTCAATTTCCCAGCTGCCCCCAGTCATGTGATTTGTGCTCTGATAAACTTCAATCACTCTTTACTGCTGTACTGCAAGTTGAAGTTATATCACCCCCCCCAGCAGCCTAACAACAGTACAATTAGAAGGGAACTAGATAACAGCTCCCTAACACAAGATAACAGCTGCCAGGTAGATCTAAGAACAGCATTCAATACTAAAAACCCATGTCCTACTGCATTCCATTCAGTTACATTGAGAAGGAAAAACGGCAGCCTGACACAAATCACATGACCATGGGCAGCTGGGAAATTGACAAAATGTCTAGCCCCATGTCAGATTTAAATTTTGCTGTATTGACAAATGGATTTCAATGCAGAAGTCTACTAGAGCAGCTCTATTAACTGATGCGTTTTGAAAAAATCACGTTGTCCCATAACAGAATCCCTTTAAGCAGGCTGTCATTTAAACCTGAGTAAGGAAAAAAAAAAATCTCGTATTACTTTAATTCAGTGTCCCTCAGGTACACTTTGGCCCCTATATGCTTAGCTGTTGGTTTAAGTGCAAAGTACCCAGCAGGAATTATTTGTCTGTTCCCTGCACACACATTAAACACTGTTCTACATGTTAAATGTGCTTCCAAAAAGTTGCATAGTACCATTTTGGAGCACAAGAGTAGGGATCTGGGAAGGGTAGTTTGCTGCTATCATATTTTTATTGCCAGTAGCCACATTATATATACTGTGTAGCCAGTATCAGTAGTTGTAAACACCTCTTTGGCCCCTGAAATTTTGCATGCAAAAGAAGTATAGTAAAAAAAAAAACCACAAAGTAAATAGAAATTAGTCCCTTTGCTTATTCAATGCACAAAATATCCCTTGTAGGATAATTGTCTTTAGATATAGATGCTGTGATATTATTTGATTAGGCACAAATAACTTCTGTAAAACCTCCGTACAGCTATACTATATTGTACTAATGCTGTTCTACTGATATCTTTGGACAATTTATTAATTTAGGAAGCAATATGACAGATCCCAATAAATGTAGAACTTGTTACAAGCATCTTATGACCTAAGCTCTCATTCTTTAATTCATTTCTATATCTAAACAAGAACACATTTCTATATCTAAATCAAGAGCACATGGAGATTCCTCTTACGAGCCTTTTCTTATAAAGCTGCGTGAAAATTAGGTCACTGACCCAAGGTCATATAATGTAAGCAATGTGAGAAATTGAATCTTCATGTTAGGACTGGAGCAATAAACCACTTTTTCTATTAACCAGCTCATTGCAAAGATAGCAGAATCAATATAACAGTTTATCCACAAATGTGCTGTTTTTATTTATAGTGCACATGGAAATAGCACCTCTTCTGTACACTAACACTGGGTTCTGGATTGTTTTCATGTGCAGCTCATTGGGAGGCTTAAACTTTATAAACATTATCAACTGATGCTCTCATCAGACATTTATTTTACACAAGAGTTTCCAGACTGGTTAGTTTAAAGTTCTGTGTACATACAGATGCAGTCACTTGGATTTGTAAGTTAAATGTGTCGTGACTCAGGGCTAATTGAAGAAATTGTGTTATCTAAAGTTATCTTAACTTAATTTAATGCATTTAACCTTTTCATTCGCATACCAAAGCTCCATTGTTTTCAATGGTGAACTGTTGAATTGGATGGGATGCTGTGACACAATATTCTGTGCTAAGTGGGATAAATGGGATAGATGAGTTAAGTCACGACGCATTTAACACACAAATCCAAGTGACTGCATCTGTAGGTGGTCATATGCTGGCTGGTCTTTAAAGGGAATGTAAAGGCAAAAAAAATAAAATCCCATTTTTACTTTCTTTAATGACAAGTAAATCTATCTCCAATATACTTTAATTAAAAAACCTGACTATATGCAGTGAAATTCCCCTTTCATTTACTGCTGTGGATAGGAACTGTCAGACAGTTCGTAACTGCTCTGCAGGGAAACAATTATACTTTCAAATGGTAGGGGGGAGCCCCCACCTTACTTCCAGAACTTGAGCAGCTTTGTTTGATTCCCTGTTGAGCAGCCGGCGACTGTGTAGAGATTTGTATCCACAGATCCAGTGAAATCTGCATATTCTGATTATTAATCAGTCTAGCTGAATCAGCAGATATTATTTGACTTTTATGTTTATATCATTTATGACGATCCCTAAGCTTAACCTCCAAACTGAAGACCAGACCACACTGAGTATGTGCGTAGTCTTGGTATTGCAAAGATGATTATCAAAGTTACATGATGACAGCCCCCTGTGCTAACTTTGAAAGCATAAATCATTTGTCTTATTAGACTTCAGGTGCAGTAAGTTCATGTTTATATTTAGTATACAAAATACAACATTTTTTTATGTTTTTCTATTTTAGACTTTAGTTGCCCTTTAAGGTATAGGGTCATTGCCATTGTCATGCACCAACTAGTAAGTCTTCAAAACACATTAGTAGAGTGCTCTGCCAGTGGATTACATTTACAACTGCACAAACTAACAAGATATATATTTATAGAGCAGGGTCAGCAGTCAAAGCTGGGGGCCCATACATGCACAGACAGGCAGCATTGTTATAATTGGTTAAACTATGAGACCAAATCTAGGCATGTACTATCTGAGCCTTGATTTCAGCATTGGTATATCATCCATACTTATAAAGATTCAGCAGTAAAATGGACAGCAAATACAGTTACTCCATGGGGGAGAATTTACAGAGCATTGCTCCTCTTTTTTTGGTCTTTTTGTCAGTGGCATAATTAGATAATACTGGGCCCCACAGCAAATGATTTTCCAGGCCCCCAAAAGCCTCATGGGGCCCCTATACATTCTGCCCCCCTGCAGTAGCAGGCTCTGCTTCCTCTGTAGTTACACCCCTGCTTTTTGTCAAAAACATCAGAGGGATAAATGTGGGAAATACTTTGATAAATGAGTAAAACTGCTATTCCAGAATGTCACGAAAAGTTTAGTAAATGTGAAAATGCCAAAAAAGTCCAACATATTTATAGCTGTCCAGCCGCCTGTTGCACGAGGGAGTACTTTAGGAGCTTACCCCTGATCCCATGAGCTGGAATCATTCTAAAGCATAAAAATGAGTAACTACAAATAAATCAGTGCATAAGAATGGTTTTATAAAAGACTGTGGCTTCTTTTCAAATTGCAAGCTTTGACCCCGCCCCCCACCCCCAACAACCCCCATATACCTTGTACCACTGATAGTAGAAGGCATTATCAAATACAGTTTTTGGTCAAGACATTTGCAATCATTTTGTTTTCTGTTTATATTGCATTATCCTGTATATGGATTTTTGTGATTACTCATAGTCATTGTTCCTGTATCATTCATTAAATAAAATAAAAAAAAATTACAACCCCCTTAAACTTTCTCAATTACATTTCCTATTACACTGTATTTATATAATATATATATAATAAAAATTAAAGGACAGAGATATAACAATATAAGGGAGAAAATGTTTTTTTTTAGCAGGAATGTTGTCCATAGATAAGTCTGTCCTATAAAAGTATGTTCAGAATTTCATACCAAGGAGTACCAAGCTACCACCATACCCAGTCTTCTATGGTGGTTTACATTCAACTATTTCCTAATTGTGCCATACTTTTCCAGTAACATACAGATGAATACTTGTTTAACTGCACTATAAAAAATTGTATGAATAATTTTTTTGTTTTCAGCTTTTTTAAGCAATGATGAATCCATGTGAAATTATATAAGTGAAGATATTTTGAAATGTTGCATTTAGGCCTCATCACTTTTAATTATTATAATCAGGCAGCATGTTGTATTCTAGTACACTGGTAAAATGGCTTTCTTTTGATTAATAACTGATCTACCTTTCAAAATAATTTACACGCCTGCCTATGAAGCCTCACTAATTACGTCTAATTCAACATACTATAAATATGTTAGGTGAACGTCTTCACCGGGGTCTCTTAAAAAATTATCATACTCTGTAATCCATTATGCTTCTCCATGTTGTAGTCAATAATGGCTTCTGATATGAGCCTTAAAACCCAAGCTGAGTTTGAGTATTCTGTTTAGCGAATATATTTCCACCAATTCTTTCTATTGGCATGCAGAGATGTCACCCTTTCTGTTCCTAAAATAAACTTTTAAAATTCCCATAAAAAGAATCAAATTATAATAGCTTGTTTTCATTACTCAAGCCTACACTTAGGATACACTAATGCCACACAAAATACTGTAATGCTAGAGCAGAAATTTAATAAAATGTGTAGCATCACAGAACTGAAGGTTGGTTCTTCACAGCAAGTAGTATAAGAACTTTCACTCTTTCCTTTCTCTTGTCTTTCTTCCACCTGAAATATTATTTATTATTTTTGACTGGCTGTCTTTGTATTCAGACCCTCTCCTTCCAGTTTGTCATTTAGATAACTGCTTGGTTACTAGCAAGGGTGTGTATGCATGTATGTGTGTGCTGGGTTTTAATTTGGAGGGGTTGAACTTGATGGACTTTGTCTTTTTTCACCCCTATTTAACTATGTAACTATGTACAGAGGAAGCAGACCCTGCAGCTGCAGGGGGCTCAGGAAGAACAGACAGACCCATAAACCCCTACTTAATTAGCAATTTCAATATATATTGTTAAAACAAGTCACCTCTGGACCTGCCCCATAATATCTACTTATGCACTGGTTGCTAGCAACCAGATCGCACAATAAATGCCAAACTGAAGAGCTGCTGAACAGAAAGGTTAAATAGTTGAAAATCCACAAAAAAATAAAGAGCAAGATTAAATTGTCCTGAAATGCCATTGCACAAGAAACTTTAAATTTAACTTCCCATTATAACTCAATGAAGAATCTAATTCTTTATGGGTGTTGTCAAATAAACCTGAGTTAAACATCAATATATCTCAGAAGCCTTTTCTTCTTTCTTGCCTTTCTCTTGTACATCTACGTCATCTTATTCTAAATATAGCAATCTGTGGGTGATTCAGTTAAACCTTCTAACACGATAAAACCATGTAGCATAATTTCTGAAGCTTCTTTTGACTTATCTATAAATGCTAAGAAAGAAATAATGAATAAACTGCTGACTGTGAGACATGGTTGAGCATTCTAATGTTACAGCTTGCTAGAAATACAGACATGAAATTATTATACTTATGTTGTGTGTGTTTATCTTGTGGCTCCATGTTTTACAAGATTGCTTGAGCATATAATGTGCATGCAATAATAATTTTGATGTGATTTATTACACATCATTTTATATAGTATTAAAGAATGGACTGCTAACTTGACCCCTAGTTGACCATGTATGGGGACTTCTGGAGGGCTTGTCTGATCAATATCTGGACAAAAATCATACAGGTTTAAAAATACTTTCACAGGCTTTCTGGAAAATTAAATCTACTCTGTGTTTTTCATTTAGTGGCAAAACTTCTGCAGGGCTTGTTCTGAAATACCTGTTCTGTGCACATGACCAGCAAAAATACTATTTATCTTATGCAGTTTACAGGAGAAACAACCCCTACAAATTTATAAAAACAGAAATACATTTTCTATGCAGAACTTACTGCATTGTCCTAAAGATTCAGCATCTCTATAGAATTTATTATTGGAGTTCACCATTGTAGATTTTTTTAAGAGTGTCAGTGACCCTGCACATGCTCAGTCAGCTCTGGGCAGCTTATGAGTCATTGAAAATGACCAAGAAGAAAATGAGCTTGAGCTGCTATCTAATTAGAATCTGAATAAATTACTACTCAAAGTTTTACTGTATTTGTTGTTGTATATTGTGAGTGGGTCCCAAAGCTCAGGTTAGTGACAAAAGCTCAGAGTATGTTAAAAAAAATTAGCAGAAAAGAAACAGGGGCACATTTGAAGCCCTGTATCTTCCCTGCTAAAGGGCTGTGATTGGTTGGGGCTTAAACAGAATCTAAAAACATAATGGCAACATTTCTGCCCTACTTCTTTGAGTTCCACTTTAAAGTATGCTTCATACCCAGAACATATATACAGGAATATTAAATATTTATACACAAAACCTTTGCAGCCATTGAATTCACATACTGACAAGCTAATCAAAAGGAATGCTGCATTCACTACTCCAAAATCCTAGTTTTGTATGAAGTCGGCATTTCATATAAACCACAGTGTTTCCTGGGGTTTCTTTTACTGTATGTAGGCATCTTCTGTCTTTTAAGTACTCATCAAAATGTTTAATTTTTAATTATTCCATGAGTTGGTAGATCACTATTGCTCTTAATCATCAAAATAAGCTGTGATGTGGGCATAGACCTCAAGGCAGTTTGTGAGTGACAACTGTAAGTATTAGATTGATGAGCTTTCATATAAGTTCTTGACTTAGGGACAGATTTATCAAGGGTCGAATTAGAAGGTTAAAAAAAA
>CM044441.1:107382255-107397242 GCA_024363595.1 Xenopus borealis
TTTCCAGTAGGTCAATAATCAAAATACAGAGGCCCGAGAAAAAGGGTTATGTGAAAAGTCATGGATGAGATTTAATTTGAAATTCAATTCAGAAAAATCTCTTACAATTTATCACATAAAGAAATCTATTGAATGGAATTAGGGGAAAGTTTTTCTCCTTGAATTGAATCTCGTACACGTGATAAACTGTGACATAACTTTTTCTCGTTAAACTTAATCTAGCCCAAAATCTCTTTGGTGCTATGAATAACAATAATAAATAAAAGGAACACTCAAGATTTTTGTTGTTGTTCCTGTCCCTTAAGGGTAATATTTTCAAAACAAACTTGCAAATACAAAACTAACTGTAGCCTTGGATTTATTTTTACCTGTCCTATACATGCAAGGTCTGTTAACCACAATAACCCCAAAATATTTTATTTTTTCCCCAAGGTTATAAACGTGCATTAATTATAATGTAGGATGCTTGGTGGAATCAGAATGCTGGCCTTATCCAGTTACAATTGTGCAAATTATGTCCACAAATAAAAACACAATGCTGAAAAGATATTGGATTTGGTGCTCTCCAGATGAATCTTTTTCCTTTATCCAGTTACCTTGGTAATAAAAATCTGAGTATGTTCCTTATTTATTCTTGCTGAAACAGCATCCTTTGAAGTATTTGTTTTTTAACTTTTATTACTAATGAGTCTGTATTACAAAATATAGACTCATCTCAGTTATACACTGTGGGGCATATCAGTTACCATTACCACATGAATGAAGATGGTTGCACAGAATTTACAGGGAAAATCTTGTATCAGGGTTATAATACAGTTTGTTTGAATCCAAATGTTGGCTTTTTACCTTTATCTATATGCATATGAATACAGGTATGGGAATCTGTTTTGCGGAAACCTGTTATCCAGCATTACAAAAAGATTGTCTCCCATAGACTTCATTTTATTCAAATAATCCAAATTTTTTATTTAAAATTATTTCCTTTTTCTCTGGAATAATAAAACAGTTCCTTGTACTTAATCCAAACTAAGAGATAAGGAATCCTTATTGGCAGGCCTGGACTGGCAATCTGTGGGTTCTGGCAAATGCCAGAGGGGCTGCTATAAGGTGCCATAGAAATTCAGTATTTAGTGGGCTGGTGGGGGCTGTTTGGGCCTTTGTGTGGGCTGTTTGGGTCTCTGTGTACCTGAAATGACAGGGACTATTTTAATTCTCAGTCCGGACCTGCTTATTGGAGGCAAACCCAGCCTATTGAGTTTATGCTGAGGCCCATTTATCAAAGGTCGAATTTCGAACTTGTGATTTTTTTTAAAATTCAAGTATTATTCGACTGCGAGATTATTTAAGAAAAAATTGCATAATATTCGATCGAATTGTTCCAACTCGAAAATTTGATTCATACAAAACAAGTTTTGCTCCTGATGAAAAACTTGAATGTCAGGAAGGCTATTGGTTCAGAGGACCTCTGCCATTGATTTTTACACAAACTCGTCAGGTTTTAGGTGGTGAATATTTGAATTTGGACTGTTTCCATGGTAGAGTTGTGAAAAATCTCACATTCGAATTCACATTTGAAAAGACAGATTCAAATTCAAATGTGTTCATTTTGAAACTCAAAAATTCAAACTTGAATTTACTTTTCGACCCTTGATAAAATTTCCCCTTAATGTTTACATGATTTTCTAGGAGACTTAAAGGAAAACTATACCCCCCAAACAATGTAGGTCTCTATAGAAAGATATTGCCTAAAACAACTTATATGTAAAACCCTGCTTCATGTAAATAAACCATTTTCATAATAATATACTTTTTTAATAGTATGTGCCATTGGGTAATTATAAATAGAAAATAGCCATTTTAAAAAATAAGGACAGCCTCCTGGGATCCTAGGATCCAACGGTGCACACAAACATACCAAACAAACTATAAAGTCAGGTCACATGAGCCAATTAACAGACAGAGTTCTGTCTTTTGCTTTAACATTTCTTGCTGTTACAGTTAGAGTTGAAATATTTCTGGTCAGGTGATCTCTGAGGCAACACACAGACCATCATGAAATGGTGGTTCAAGGCAAGAGATGTAATAGGGCAATATTTACTTTAATATATATTCCAGTTTGGTAAGATCATTTAATATGTCACTTAATTTGATATAAACTATCTGTTGCTCAAGTATTTATTTTGGGGATATAGTTTTCCTTTAAGGTATGAAGATCCAAATTACAGAAAGTCCCAGTCCTGAGCATTCTGGAGTATAGATCCCATACATTTACTTAAATTTACTATGTACTGTATATGCAAAGAAAAAGCCCTATGTATCAGAGAAATATTAATACGCATGAATCACCATATACAAGATTATTCACACATGGAAAAAACTAGTGATGCACAGTGAGTGCAGATGGCAGGAACTGACAAGCTTTAGAAAATGTGCAAATGCGCCTAATACTTCACTATTTGCAACTGTGATGAAAGGTTAAATATACCTGATGGATGTACTAAATAGCTATATTGCCTAGTGAATCATGTACGCCATAACATTGTATTCCATTAATGTATATTTTCCCAGTGGAAATGAAATTGAAAAGGCTTCTGTTAAATAATGTCCTCAATTACATAGACTTAATGACTAAATAATTTGTTTCACAGACACACACACACTCTGTATGTGATTCTGTTTTGCAGAGCCTAAAGATAAATGTAGTGTAACGATCAGATGCTTAACTTTTGGTAAAGGCGAAAGAGGGTTCAGTGCTTTGCTTAACCTTGTCAGCATGATATTCAGTTAACAGAGTTTAAGGACAAATCGCCTTACTATATTTACAGTGATCATGAAATGTAACTGTTGTACAAGAGCAAACAAGCTGGGAAAGGCAAGACTGAAGTCTGACTTTTGCTTGATTCTTCTCTGCCATTACCAATAGGGTAGAGATCCATCCGAAGTAAGCAGAGATACATCAGCAGATCACTATAACATAAACAGGTATATGATCCATTATCTGGAAACCGGTTATCATGAAAGCTCTGAATTACGGGAAGGCTGTCTCCCATAGACTCCATTTTAACCGAATTCTAAAAATTTGTAGGAACCTCAGATAACAATTACATACAAAATCAGCCCACTTAGGGAAAAGGTATTTTTTTGTGAATATTTTTGTAGTGTCAGTATCACTTTAACTTGGATAATAATGTATAATTCTAAGCAACTTTTCTTTTTTTATAGTTTTTGAATAATTTGCCTTCTTCTGACTATTTCCAGCTTTTAAATCGGGGTTACTGACCCCAACTAAAAACCGAATGCCCTGTAAGACGAGAAATGTACTGTTTTGCTACTTTTTATTACTCATCTTTGTATTTATGCCCTCTCCTGTTCATATTCAAATCACTGCATGGATGCTAGAGTAATTACAAACCGGAGAGCTGCTGAATAAAAATCTAAATAACTTAAAAAAAAAATAATAAAAACAAATTGTCTCAAAATACCCCTTTAACATTGTAACAAATCCAATTCTGAAATGGCAAAAATAGGGTAATTATATGTGTATAGATTAAAATGACCTCTACTTATGTTTATTTGTATAACTGTATTCTCTAGATCTGTAATACTGTGAATACACAGAGGTAGTATGTACTAAGGGGCACATTTACTATTATTCCCCATAATTAGCTCGACCAAATTCGCAATTCGATAAGTATTCGACCATCGAATGATTATCGAATTTTTTTAGGCTATCATTTTGCTCGATATCCGATTTCTTGATGAATTCGTACGATCGGATACCAATCGTTCGATTTCACGAAAAAATTGTGAAATTTCCTTAGAGAGTCTGAAAAATTCGTATGATTGAACGCTACGATCGTACGAATGGTATTCGAGCAGGATTTAGCCTCAGAAGCCTATGGGCAGCTTCCCATAGGATTCTATTACAATTCGGTAAATTCAATCTGGCGAAGTAGGCAGTCAAATAACTGTAAAATTTTAATTCCTTCGATCATCGAATGATGGAATTATCGAATATCCGCTCATTTGATCTATTCGATATTCGATGATCGAAGAGGCCAAATTTCACTTTACGATTTCACGAAAAATTCGTACGATCGTTATTCGATCGAACTTCGATCATTTCACGTGAAATTCCTAAATGGTCCCCAAAGTGTCATCTTTTCCCCTGGCATCTATAAATCCCAAGAAGCTGTTCTATCTTATATTTTTTAATTATATGCCTGAAGGATGAAGAGGAAATTTGGATCTGATATTTGGTAACACCACATTATATGGGGTTATTTAATAAGGTTCAAGTTTTTTAGGTTTTTATGTGGTTAAAAACTCACATTTTCGGGTTAAAAAAAAGACTAAATTTTTTTGAAAAAAAGCTCAGAATCAGAAAATACACCATCTAAAATCTGTCAAGGTCATGTAGGAGGCAGTGGTAGAGGTCCCTTAAACTATTTGAAGATGTTAATAGCCTGCTTTATGTTCAAGGTTTTCTCTAATGATTTTGCCCAAAAATTTGAATGATTTGAGTGATTCAAGGTTTTTTTTTTGCCAAAAAAATTAGAGTTTCAGGGTTTTGCAACTCGAACTCGCAGTTCTTAAATAAGAAACCATTCCAGTTGCGAGTTAATTTAAGTTAATTTGTGGTATAAAAATTCTTGTGTCTGCATCTACATATATGGCCTGTTAAAGGACCACCAAAACCCCTAATTTGTATCCCCCTTCCCCCAATTAGGCCCCTCTCCCGGGTCACCCTTGGAAAATGCCCCTTACTTTCTACATACTTGTCCTTGTATGTCCTGTCCAGCGGAGTACACAGCAGCCATTTCTTCTCCTTCTGTCTTCTTCCTGTAGTGACTGGCGTTTTCATGCGCATGTGCAGTTGTGTAGATCCACACCGGAAGATTACTCCATTTGCACATGCACCCGAAAACGCCAGTCACTACAGGAAGAAGACCGAAGGAGACAAGATGGCTGCTGTGAACTCCACTGGACAGGACCTGCAAGGACGGGTAAGTAGAAAGTAAGGGGAATTTGCCCAGGGTAGCCTGGGAGGGTGGTCTCTTTAGGGTAGGGGGAAGGGGGATACAAATTAGGGGGTTTGGTTCTCCTTTAAGTTGGTTAATTTCTCTTGTAACAAGTCCAACAAGGAAGATACCATATTTGATTTCAGTTTATAACAATTTGTGCCACACATTCTTCTAGAAGGAACCTGGCATCGATTTGGCTGCAGAGTAGCATGATCCACAGTGCAATTTTCTTCCCACAATTGTAGCAGGGCTTCCCAATGTCATTAGGCACACTTGTGCTTGAATCAGTAGGGGGGCTGGCACTGATGTACTGGTGATGAGTGCAACTATAAGGAATAACTAACTATAAGTGCAAGGAGCATGTCTGGATCCCTATATGTATCTTTAATGAATAGTATCAATAAACACAGCCTTGAGTCCACTGTAGCTCAAGTGCACTTGAACTTACTTGGTAAATGGGCCCTTATATAGTATGTCCCTGCATTAATATCTTGTGCTTACCATCGTATGAGATATTGGGTTCTTTCTAACTCAATTATTGGTTATTAAGTTGCATTTCTTTATTGTATTTTCCCCACAATATTAAAACTAGAGGAATGTCATTTGAATACTAGTAGTGCATTACAGTATCTATGAAAATCATGTAAATTCTCTAAAATGTGAAATTAATATTTCAGCACAGACTCAACATAAATCACAATTACTTGTGTCATTGTGAATATCAATACTAACAAAGGCAGGAAAATCCATGATGAATTTAATCAGATCTGCTGATATGATGCACTGGAATGTTTTTGACTCTTTTTAAATGGTATCATATGTTTCCAAAGTGCTAGGAGTTATCTGCTGATGTTGTTTGGTTTGTTATCGGTCTAGTAAAGTAACCTACAGAGAATAGCTTATTTAATGGGGATACTTAATTGTTTTCAGGCACCAGTGAACCATGCTTGCTTAGAAATGTTAAAAAATGTAAATCCTATCTAGGTTGTTACCAAGCAATTACATAGTGGATAATTTATTCAGAGCTGGTTGACAAAAGTGGTGTGAATTCCAAGAATGTTTTACCAGATTGGAAGCTGAGATAGTGAGAACAGTTTTTATCTGGAAAACATACAAAAGGTAATTTAATAACAGCTACATATAGCAGCACTAGCTAAAGTGAATGTAGCTCTATCTGCATTGGGCAGCACAGTATCCATATGGGTAGCCATGTGACCTTCCAAGCCCTATCTGTCACCTAACTTGGGTGTCATCCAGTCAACCAAGTTAGGGATCGCAGATGGGAGTAAACTGCAACAGAGACTACAACTTATTGCCATCCCCATGGCAGGTGGTAAGGCCTTGTGCCCACTGGTGCTAAGCTGGCACAGATTCATATTGATGGTAGAACAATCTCTTTGGCTTCTCTACTATGTATTTATTTTTAATAGATTTCAGCGCTGGTAAGGGGGGCCTGGGTCTTCGAAAACTGCAGCACGGCCGGGGCCCCCCTTCAGCCCCGGGACACTTGTCACCCCCTGATGGCGGCCCTGAACAGGTCCCATACCTGTATATAACATAGCAAGAACAGACATCTTTTATTTGAGGATATGCAAGTATAGGAACAACTTGAACACTGCTTCTGCCTAGCTCTAGTACAGGTATGGGACATGTTATCCAGATTGCTTGGGCCAGGGGTTTTCCAGATAATGGACCTTTCTGTAATTTAGACCTCTTTTACCTTACATATACTAGAAAAGCATGTAAGCATTAAATAAACCCACCAGGCTGTTCTGCTTCCAATAAGAATTACCTATGCCTTAGTTTGAATCAAATACAAGCTACTGTTTGACTATTACAGCAAAAGTCTGGAGACTATTGGAGACAGCCTTTCTGCAATTCGAAGCTTTCTGGATAATGGGTTTCCAAATAACAAATTCCATACCTGTACATGCTTATCCAATACTTTCCACACTGATTCACCCCCCTCTGTTCCATAGCTACAGTATGAGCATTGCCTGGGCTGGAATCAGAAAGTAAGGTCCTAGATAAGTCTTCTGAGATGAGGTGTTTTGTACCTCTTGCAATATCCAGTGGCAGAACTACTGGGGGAGCAGGGGGTGCAATTGTACCAGGGTCCGCACTCCCCCCTGCAGGCCAGCCGGTAGTTTGCGCACGCTTTAAAAACGCGCTTCCAGATAAGTGCTCGCTTGTGAAAACAATTTCAGAGGGGGGTGGGCCATTTTTTTTTATTTACCTGCTATGGAAAGGTACAATTTTTAACATAGCAATACAATATGACAAAGTGGGTACAAGAGCAGTGGCCTCACTTAATTCATCCAAAGCCTTTGATTCCATAAAATAGTTGTACCTTTGGAAGACACTTCACAAATTTAATTTGGGGGAACAATTTATCAATTTACCACCAGCCAACTGCAAGGTTTAGGGTAAATGGGTTAGTACCTTCACCATTCCATTTAAAACGAGGATCCAGACAGGGATGCAGCAGGTAAATACAAAATGGGCAAGTCAGCTGAGTTATCGAGCAATAATGTGAAAGAAGGCAATTTTGAATGATCATGTGATTCAGCCAACTTTCAAACAACAGTTACCTTCTATAGAAAGGAATTTTTAGGTGCTTTGTCATAATGCAAGACTGAAATGTCCCATCAGACATTGTCCTAGTTGGTGAATACCATATATATTAACAAATAATTTTCCTACATCACAGCTGGATCATTGTCAAGCTTTTTGATGTTTTAGCTTGTTTTGAGTAATTGTCTCTTTTGAATCTTCCATTGCAAGGCAAGGCAAATCACTCTAGCCTGTACTAGTATCCATACATACTGCCATCAGAACAGAGCACATACAATTATACATAAAGGTAATTTAATTCTCTGTTACTCACTGATATCTATTCCCAGAGGAAGCACTGAAATCAATTAACCCTTGCATAGCTGCAGCAGAATGCTATCAAATAAACTAAATTCATTTTGAAATGCTGCTAAACTTAATGCATCAATCCCCTTTATCTATGCCATAATATGTAATAGGTATCTTCTGCAAAAAGCATCAGAGACAGGCAACTGGGGATGTTAAAGGGAACAGTCCCCTTAAAAGATAATTTCAAATCCTATTTTATAATGTTAGTCAAGCAAAATATACCTACACTATCGGAATTATTTAAATCTTGTTTTTTTAATTATTCAGACTCACAGCAAGCAGGCAGCAGCCATTTTGGGGGCACTGTTATGAAGGCAAGCTTTGTTTCATGCTGAAATCTTGTTTATATGTCAGAATGGGGGTCTTGATGTCAACTCCATGCTCTGGCTACACAATTAGATGATGAGCAGGGAGCGGGAATGTGAGGAGGAAATGTAGAAAGTGCAAACTGGAAAGTGAAAGTAATTGCCTGCCCTGCCTCTGTCCCTAAGGCATAGGAGATGGGCAGGCAAAATATGATTGACAGCTGAGACTTTTAAACAAATTTATAACATAATATATAGGTATGGATGTTTTCATTAAAAAATTAATTTAGGCTTTATGTTTAATTTGAAAGGGACTTTTATTATACAGCTTTTTATGTCTGGGTGACAGGTCCCCTTTTATTCACCCATGGACAGCTACACTCAAATGCCCCTTAACGTAGAAAATTCCAACAAATGGAACAAGGCTCAGTGCTTTAATATGAAATGTCCTGTCTTCCACAAAATAAAATTCCTATTGTGAGTACAAGCTAGATCAGGGCCATCATATAAAACATACCCCACTCCCAAATGAATTCAATAAAGAAGATAAACTTTTTTTTTTAATTTAATTTATTTCCAGTGCAGTTTTATTTGCATTCAATCATGTCTACCATGTAACCATGTCTATAACTGGTGCTAGTTGTTAATAAAAACAATGTCTTTGTGTCGATTTCTCCTCTTATGCCTGGTACACTCAAATGCAGACCACGTTGCACCATGTCTATTGAATTGATGTTGTAGTGTTGCTATATATTCATTCCCAGATGTATAGCTCTGTTCAGTGTGTCGGCACAGTGTAAATAATCAATACAAATAATTGATATGGCATTTTAGATTTTCTCTTCTAGTGACTCTGCTGCTTGTTCTCTCTGGGTGCTCCAAAAAGAGGCAGACTCTGTGAATTGATTCCAATTCACATATCTATGTATACATATATATATGAAAAGTACCTTTATCCCTCTTGTATTTGTTGCTATGGCTACTGCCAGGAGGGTACATCTACTCTAAACATTTAAAGCTATTTATTATTATCCATAAAACTCTACTTTAAAATCATTGCTGCAGAATACACTAGAAAAGCTGGTTATAACAAAATTGGGATGCAGTTTTAGGTTTTGCGATTGTAGCTATTGAAGATTGTCTCAGAATATCATTCTCTACATCATTCAAAGGTGAACAACCCCTTTAACTTACTGCTCCAGTCTAATGGTCAAGGACTTTAAAGTTGTGCACAGGAGCTGCTCATCTTTGATGTTAGGAGTGTCAGTGGCACAAACATGCTTGGTATGCTCTGGGCAGCTGATGAGAAGCTAAGCTTATATATATATATATATATATATATATATATTTATATATATATTACATTGTGAGTTGGACCCAATGCTCAGGTAACAGCACAGGGCTAGAACTAGAATTTAAGAGCAGCAATGTTTGCATGTCAGAGACTTACCATGCCAGATCATGATATGAGCAGAAATACAGAAATTAACTGATTTGAGTATGGAAGTAGGTTTGTTTCTTACATGCACAGTACATTATGATATAATGAGTTAATAATTCTTCCTTGGTAGACTGGATAGTTTTGATCTATAGATTCTTCTAGTCATCGGCAGTGTCCTGAACGAAAAAAACAATGGCCTTACAATATCGCTGGAAATGAACGATATGTTACTGTAGATGTAACCAATAGCTCTATTACAGCGTATAGAGTTTCTAAAGATGTGTGCTAAACACAGACACAGTCAATATATTGACATTTGAAATCTTTAATGCATTACAATAATTATAGAAAAATACAATATGTATGCGACCAGCAAAAGAAAATATCGCAAAGCATCATTATGTGCCTTGGCTGAGACAACAATCACTGCTTTTTTGAGTATCGATTGACCAGCTCATTACAGTGTAGCTTTGCCTAATTATGTACATGCATATATTACTACTGGCACATTTGGTAACTATGCTACAAACATACTGTGCAGTCCAAATATTATGTATATGTATGTATTCCTTTGTGGATTTGTGCCTTTTTTTGCACTTTGGGGCATTGTTAATTGTCCTCTCCCTAAACATATTGCAGCATGAAGTTCTTATAGTTAGTGAGGCAACTATGTCATGTCAAATGGAAAAAGGCACCCCAGGGACCCAGCCCACAACACCTAATAGTGTATTTGATGCACCCCACCCTCTACAGCCCCATCATGTTGCTTGTCTTTCATGATTGCTTCATCTTGTTCCTCTACCTTTGCTCTTTCCTTGCATATGTTTAGATTACCAGATTTCAAATTATTTTCCCATATTTTTTCGATTATTTTCCCTGCAACAATTAAATACTGTGGGGCAAATTCACTAAAGGGCGAATTTTCGCCAGCAACTGATTTGCCACACTTCACCAGGTGCCAACTCACTAAAATTTGAAGTTGCGTCTCAGCAGTCGAACGCTGGCGAATTTTCACTAGCGTTACTTCGGCAGTGCAAGAATAGAATTTCATAGCAAAGTTTCAATAGCATTCACCAATACCAACCATAAAAAGTTGTATCTTTGTGTCTTTATTAGTAATGTTGTATATTTGTGTCTTTATTAGTGATGGTGCAAATCCTTGAAGTGGACACTTTTAATTACATATGTCCAAGAAGCATAATAAAGACAATATAAATCCTCTAATGCCCTACACATGAGCCCACCCTAAAACATATGTGCCATGCCCTATAACAAACAAGGAAAAGTTGTGCTCACCACTAATTTTTAAATCCATTAGGCGGGGGTGCAATGATGCTGTGACCACAAAATGCATATAGACAAATACAAGAGGTCCTCTGCACTCAACCAGTGCCGGGCCAAGCAAACCGTGTGCCCTAGGCACCACCGTCCTCCCCCCCGTGCGCATGTTTCTGGAAGGGATGGTGGGGAGAGAGTGCCGGCGGGGGAGTGAGTGCCAGGAGGGGAGGAAGGGGAGAGCAGCAATCATGGGGTAGGCAGAAGACAGGTGCCTGCCCAGCGCCCCCCTGTGGTTGCGCCCTAGGCAGGTGCCTCTTCTTCCTACTCCTTGTTCCGGCCCTGCACTCAACCCATTATCAATATATTTAAGACATTGAGCCATTTTGTGCATACAGCTACTATTTATGAAATGTGACATATTGCAGCACTGTGGATAGGATGGCAACTCCCTACCTTAACACTTCTCTGCCTACCTTACCAATTATTTGCCAACCAATGGATTTCATATGTCTATTTATGATTTGTAGCCTCCTAAAGTGCAATAAAGTACATACCATTCACACTGACAATGTGTGCCTTTGGATTCCTGAAATGGCATCATGTTCCTTCTCCCCTGATAGAGATACCAGTGGTAGAGCAATGGGAAGCAAATAACAGTCTTACTAGTGTGAATTTTGAGCACTGGTGAGTCAGATATTAATAGGAGAAAGTAAGCACCTCTTGACCATGAAAAGTATAATTTAATTTGCAAAAACATGTAGACTTAATCCTGTGTTTGGTTGCAGCAAGATACATTTTGTAGTTGCTACAAGGTGGCTCTATTCCTTTGAAGAATACAGTTGTTATGCTGTTTTGTTTACATATCTAACCAAACACCAAATATATGATAAGGGGTACAAAAGACATGCCAAAACCTTGCACTGCTTCCCAAAACAACAGATTTTCTACATCAAAAATCTGAGTATTTGAAGGGTTTAGTTCTTCTTTGAATTAACTTTTACAGGCCCGTGTATCAAAGTCCGAATTTATCTAAACATTTCCTGTAAAAATCTTCAATCAAATTTACACAGGTTTTTTGGCTTATCTATTACATTTTCCCGAAAATTTGGTTTGCAGGAAAAAAAAATCGGAATTTGACGAATTTATCGGATTTTCCACCCGAAAAAAAATTTCTTTGGGTTATTACACGTCATCAAAAACATTTCTCCCACTGATTTATAAGCAACCTCGACAGGTCTGAGATGCCGTATTTTTTAATTCAGACTTTTTCCTTCCTCGGGGTATAATAAATGCCGTACAAATTCCGATTTTATACTAAAAAACACACAATAGCAGAGAGTGCTATTCTGGGACAATTTGCAGTTGGTTTTTATTTTTGATTATTTCTGGTTTTTATTTAGCTTTTTATTCAGCAGCTCTCAGTTAGAAATGTCAGCAAATCTGGATGTAAGAGTCCACATTACCCTAGTAACCATACATAAAATAAGAGACTGGAATATGAATAGGAGAGGGTCTGAACACAAAGATGACTAATAAAAAGTAGTAGTAATAACAATGTGTAGCCGTACATAGCACATGTTTTTTGGATGGGGTCAGTGACCCCTGTTTGAACGCTGGAAAGAGTCAGAAGAAGACAAATAATACAATAAAAAGGAAAAAATGAAGGCCAGTTGCAAAGATTCTTAGCTACAATATTCTATAACATACTCAAAGTTAACTTAAAGGAGAACCACTGCTTTAAGGATTCTACGTGCACCTATATGGTGTTTGTAGGTGTGGCGTTTATACAAATGGCCTGCAGGTGTCACTGTGCATACACAGGCCTTTCTGTACAGCTAGAAAGTGAAAGTAAGACTTACTGCTGTTATGTAATGGCCGCATGACCTGCTAATAAAGCACTGTTATACTCTCCTCATCATCGGCTACCAAAACACAACAGTAGGATATGCATATACTTTTGGTTTAATATTCCCAATACCTCAACTCCATATAGGACTACACATCCCCCTTTCTAACCTATTGATCTAAAGGGGTGAAAAGCCCTCACTGAAGGAGACTGTAAGCTACTGAACTACCATTTCAATGCCTCTCACTTGGTGACTTGGGAATGCTACATTTAATGAGAATAATTTTCTCCACAGGTGGAACACTGACTTTGAAACTTCATTTTCTAGTAGGAAAAACTTGTTTTTTCCCCCAACAGATATGCAATCAGACTTAATCTAGCACACATTAATATGCAGGAACTGAAGTCCTCAAGGACTAATTGTCTCAAAGCATGCATGTAAATGTTTGATTAGCATTCTTTCTTCTTGTTTTTACACAATATGATACATAATCAACAACAGTGTTTGGAGGGAACTCCTGCTAGTGAAGTAGTTAATTACTGGAAATGTCCAACCCCTTTTCTAACTATGCAGAAGTGTTCAAAAACTAATAAAAATATGTAGAGTGAAAAGATATTTGTGCACATAATAATGTGTTTTTAGATTATTCTATAGTGAATAATGTACCCCCTATTGTAATTATATTATACGTCACGAGGAGTTCCATGACCATATAAAAGGCTGAAGGTCATGAATTTCAGGAACGAGATATTAAAGATTTTTGTATTCTTCGTTCTTTATATATTATTATATTTTTTATACTGTATATTAGGATATTTAAATAAATTACTTGACATGTGGTTTTAGTGAAAATTAGTTGTTTTCAGGTGTGGACTGACCCGGCAGGACACTGGAAAAAAACCTGGCGTTCCTCTCATGGGCCCCGCCAGACCCCCTCCCTAGAAGGCTCCTTTCCAAAACCCAAAAAATAGTTTTTGGCGATCCGCAGCGCCATCAGCGTCCGCACACTGAACAGCGCTGTTCTCACATGTGCACAGCGCTGTTCCTGCTTACACACCGAGTGGCGCTTTCAAACGAGCACTCCGGGCGCCGCACACGAGTAGGGGGGCCCTGGACAGCAGTCCCAGTGGGCCCCCCGCCCCCCAGTCCGACCCTGGTTGTTTTTGTGGTTTTAAAAGAGAATGTTGATAAATGAGTATCCTTGTGTCGTTTAGAAAGGTTACCAAATTCTATGAACATAGGTGGTTTTTCAGTTCTCATTTATTAGTTACACCTCTGCTCCTTTGATGCAGTGTTTCATGCTGTGCTTTGTGAATTTGTGCTCTCATCTCAAATCCTGCTAATACTTTTTTTTATAGTGGGTACAAGACAGGCAGCATGTACTCTACAGTCAATTTCCTCCATTGGGGAAAGAAGTGTGTTCAGCAGTTCATAGGTTTTCTACATTTGCAGGAGGGACCTGTTGTATAAATATGAGTATGTAATTTCATGCTCAGATAATTATAATAATATGGTTCTTGACAGTGTCAAATAAAGCAATGTTATTCATCCCAGCTGATAATGTTTGAGACAAGAATTTCTGGAAGACTGCTACTCTTTTATTATACAGGTATAGGACCTTTTATCCAGAATGCTTGGGACCTGGTAATTTCTGGAAAACAGATGTTTCTGTTAATTGGATCTTCATACCTTAAAGGGGATGTTAAGGCAAAAAAATAAATGAAAAAAGAAATCTATCTCAAATGTACTTTAAATAAAAAAGTCTACAATTTTTATAAGAAACTTGACTGTATGCAGTGAAATTCCCCCTTCGTTTTACTTGCTCTGATAGCTGCAATTAGGAAAATTCGGACGGCCCCTAACTGCTCTGCAGGGAAACATACTTTCAAACGACCCCCCACTTTACTTCCCAGAACTTGAGCAGCTTTGTTTGTTTCCCTGTATCAACTGTGTAGATTTGTATACGCAAACCCAGTGCATTCTGTATATTCTGATAATTAATTGGTCTTGCTGTATCGGCTTCTGAGGCAGATATTATTTGACTTGTGCTGTTTTGACGATCCCTAAGCTTAGCCTCCCAGCTGAAGCCCAGACCACACTGAGCATGTGTTTAGTCTTGGTATTGCAAAGCTGTATGACAAAGTTACAAGATGAAAGTCCCCTGTGCCAA
>CM044441.1:107400524-107417203 GCA_024363595.1 Xenopus borealis
TGTAATATTTTGTAATTTCCTTTGTTACAGTGGAAGGTTCTTGCTTTCTGCTACCAGCATTCACTGTTGTTTAAACATAGTAGTTGGGCCATCAGTGTACAACTGCATATTACATAGCCCCCTTAGGTCAGGCTGTGACCTAATAAGCCATATAAAGGCTTGCTATTCTTTTGGCTCCTTTCCTTTTGTATTTACTTATTTGAATATCAGTATAAGTACTCCAGAAATATTTATGAAACACCCTAATAGAAAACTATCCACTGAATATCCTTGAAATACTCCAAAACCTAGGGTACACCTACTTTTTGTGTGCCATTTCTTTGACATTCCTGTATGCTTACTGCCAGCTGCTTTAATTAGAATGGGAGATTGTTGCCCAGCAGCATGAGAAGCAGCACCTTCAGCACCATAATAAAGAATATCCTCCGTGTGAATAATAAAAAATGTATACACTATGTGTAGTGTCTTTATGGATTGGATTCAGAATATTTCAGGCACATAATTGGCTTACTATTGGCCCTGTGATTAATGCACCATTGCTTACTGCTCATTACTGTTGTCATTATAATATCAAAAAAGGTGAAAATTGCTAATAAGATCTATACCACAACCCCCTCCAGTGACAGCAGACCTTGCAATTTCACAGAGGCTGCATGTAGCAACCTATACAGTTCAGGAATCTCGCTAATAGCTGGTAAAGCCATTATACACTGAGCTTCTGATTATAGTTTGCAGAGGTTTGTGACCCCCTACTGAGCAAAATGCGCTGTAAGAGTTACTGTTTTTGTGGTGGACAGGTAAGGGATCCATTATCTGGAAACCTGTTATCCAGAAAGCACCAAAAGGCTATCTCCCATTTGATCCAAATAATCCAAGTTTTTAAAAATGATTTCCTTTTTATGTCTAATAATAAAACAGTAGCTTGTACTTGATCCAAACTAAGCAATAATTAATCCTTATTGGAAGCAAAATTAGACTATTGGGGTTGTTCAATGTTACATGATATTCTAGTAAACTTTCAAAGATCATTTATCTGGAAAACCCCATATCTCCAGCATTCGGGATAACAGGTCCCATACCTGTACTGCTTATTGTGCAGGGTGTTAACATAATTATTTTTTCTGTTGGTATTAATACATAATTAATGTGCTGATTTAGGACAAGGTTATAAAAATAAGGGAAACCAACATTTCTGAAACCCAGATCATTAATTGCCCCCCTAAATAAGTTTATTCTTTGGCCTTGAGTATTAGACAACAGAATAGAATACACCACTGGCCTTGAGTATACTAGAACTATCATGTTTTCTTTTCATATCATATTTGCTAAGTAAAGTATGTTTTTTTTATATTATAGTGTTACCAGACTACGGAGATTCTAGACCTCTACTGGGGGCATATTCTTGGATCAAAACAAGCAAGGGGTGTTCAATTAGCATGTTTCACCACTGATCAAATCAGAAAAAATGTTGTCGCTTTTCTTGCAAAATAAGTAAGACACCTGTCAGAAAATTCCACCACTTTTATGTCCCCCTTGCTCCCTTCAATATCAATATACTGTGTCCCTTCATCATCATAATCATCATCATCATCCTCACCACCACCCATCTCACACTCCCACTCCTTTCCCGTTCTGTCTGTCAACCCTATCTGCCCTAAAATTGCCATTTACTATAAAGGTAATATTGGATGCCCAATAAAGAAAGACATGCTTTTATGTGATGTAATTCTGTTCTAGTTCTTTGATCCTATGCTTTAATGTTGTACTGCATACCACTTATATATACAACAGACGAGAGAACATTGAAATTACATTTAATGGATAAAATGGACACATTAACCTTACCTTACTGTAGCACCCTAAGGGGCAAATTCAGTAAATGCAAAGCGTCTAACGCTAGTGCACATTTGCCAGCGTGAAGTCATTTCGCAACTTTCACTAGCGAAATAGATAGACTAGTGCAACTTCGCACCCTTACGCCAGACGAAGTTGCGCACTCATGGGGGGGGGGCGTAACTACGAATTGTGGTGAAGCCGTCGCTAGTGCATTTTCGCTGCTTAGTGAATTTGCCCCTAAGTATATTCCTCAGGCCTAATATATTTTCAAGAAAGAGTACTTGTTTTCTTCTGAAAATTGATAATAATTTGACTTAATAAATAAATTATGTAAAATAAATGGTGATGTAGAATAAATGGGGATGTAGAATGTACATCTGAAACACTTTCAGGTGCAAAACAAAGAAAAACATGACCAAGGTGGGAAGCACACCATATGTTCTTTTGTGACACTGTCAAGATTAATTTTCCAGCTATGAAGCATTTAATATAAAACATCAGAAAAAACACTTTGATTTCCATTCACTTTAAAAAAGTCCTTGTTCAAAAGTGTGTTGATTTGCCTGTGACTTTTATCCTGAATATCACTGCCATCTTAAATTAATGGTACATTACTTTAAACACTAATATACTAATTAGCTATATATAAAGGGCAAACCACATTAGTCAATATTGTCATTGAGAATTGTCAAAATTTTTTATAAAGCATAAGCATGTGTGAGTGTTAGAACTAAGGACCCTTGAGTTAGAGTCCTGCGCGGGTCCATTTTTTGGGACCTGTACCCGCAACCTGCAATCCGCAACCCAGACCCGCATTCTTACCCACTTGGACCCGCGACCCGACCCGCAAATACCTTATCCGCAACCCGGACCCACTGACTAACAAGAATCAGGAAGTGCTGTCATTGTAAACCGGAAGTGACATTATCAGAAGTAGCCGTGATAAAAGAAAAAGAGTAAAAAGGAATAAAACAGGAAGTGCTGTCTTTGTAAACTGGAAGTGACATAATCGGTAGTAGACGTGCTCAGAAAAAAGGAGTAAACATCGCCATGCAGAAGATCCACGGCCCGACCCTCAAAACCACCGAGCCGCTTCTATACCCGCACCTGGAACTTCTACATGCAACACGCAGGGTACTGCAGGATTTTGAGTGTAACCCACGGGTACCCGGCCCGCTGCAGGACTCTTCCTTGAGTCCACTGGAGGATCTGACCTCAAGGCAGTTTCTTCCACTGACCAACACAAACACCACTGCTGATACCTGCCACCACCCCACCATGCTGATATCTGCCCAGCCATCATTTCTGCAGAAACCAGGCCAGGGGGGCATCTAAGGCTGAGGACCACAGTGATTTCTCACAGTACCCAACTTTACAATTTTTTTGGCAGCTAAACCAACATTATTGGGTGGTAGCAATTTAGGCTCAACCAAGAAGCAATATTAATAACAGCAATGTTACAAGAGACACATATATAATCTGTAATAATATCCCTAAACAATAACAGCTTTAATGTAGATATTCCATCTCATGTAATAATTTTTATTGAAATGCTGCCCCATTCAAATGTTGCTAGACGGCAACAAACAGTAGCCATTAAGCATATTATCAAGGCTTAAAGTATATGAGCTGTATGTAGTCCTGTGATATCAGGGTTGGTAACAGCTCTCAATTAACCATTACCTCTCAACAAGGCCAGTGGTCCAACGAACATTAATGGATTGTCCATTGTGAAACCTTCCTGAATTCTATATCCCCAGCACCTCATGTTATCATCGCTCGAGGACTTAAACATATTGAAAGCATAAACAACAGGGTTTGTTCTGAAATGTTATAACCATCAAGTGAAAACCTTATTTTGCTGTGTTAAATAACACTGAGATGATTGAAATAGTGTTTGTAGGAATGGAAGAATTTTGCCATCTGTAATTTAGACTGATGTGCCTATTACAGAAAAATAGGGTGTCCAAACTATAGAGTTTTAAAGGCGGTTTATATCCCCGTTGATATTCTTTGTATAGAATAATTTATATCTAATTTTCTTATTTCAAGTCTGCTTTTACTGATAAAGCTTTTCAAAATACATTTTTTGCAGCCTGTGATTTAGACTGACTGTTATGGTTAATACCCAGTTCAAGATCCATTTGGAAAAATCACTGTAATCACTTAAATCGCTATAATTGGTTGTCTGTTATGCTTTGTCATTCAATGTCACCTTAGCCTTTCTCAGTTTTCCTACTTGGAAATATTTAAATGTGATGTTGTTTTTGTATTAAATTTTATATAGCAACACAAAAAGATGTAGTACCGTGTTAGCCATTCGAAAAAAATGTATAAAATGTAAAGTTTGGTGATACCTTTTATTGGCTAACTGAATAAGTAACAATTGCAAGCTTTCGGAGCACACAGGCCCCTTCGTCAGGAAAAAAAAAAAATTTTTTTTTTTTGCCTGACGAAGGGGCCTGTGTGCTCCGAAAGCTTGCAATTGTTACTTATTCAGTTAGCCAATAAAAGGTATCACCAAACTTTACATTTTACCACAATATTTATAAACTGAAATTACAGTGCACATTGTTATGTCTTCAGATTGTTAAGACTGATCTGTGTAATGAGTATGAAGGCAGCAAATCCTCTGAGACACCATTACATATCACTCTTACCCTCATTCTTACACCAGTAAACCCCTATCAAGATGAAACCATTGTGAAGACCAGATATGTCAAGTGGGTGTTGTCTTGGTCTTGGTCATTGAACTTCCAATATTGCATCTAAGCTGCATCAAATGCTGAAATCTTATTTTCAGTATCACTTCATGGCTGCAATTTAGACCAATGACATGCAGGTGTATACATTATACACGAGCCATCAGAAGCTGGCTCCGTCTCCTGTACAACCCCAGACCTTTGGCTAGTGCTACTGTTCATGCACCAAGGCTTGGAGGAGGAGAGGTCAGCTCCTTGCTCTTAAGATCAAACATCCTGCAAGTTGCAGTCTTGGGGTAAACTGAATTCCATATGTGTAAATGGAATAACTATAATGCTATTACCATATTTTTATAGGTGTACAGGTATGAGATTTATTATCTAGGAACCTGTTATCCAGAAAGCTCTGAATTACAGGAAGGCCATCTCCCATAGACTCCATTTTGTCCAGATAATCCAAAACAATACCTTACATAATTAATTATATAATTAATCCTTATTGGTGGCAAAATCTTAGGGTTATTTGTTTCAAGGATTTTCCAGAATACTAGGTATGAAAATCCAAGTTATGGATATATCCATTAACTGGAAAACTCAAGATCCTGAGCATTCTGGATAACAGGTTTATATCTGTAACAATGTTTTTTACACTTTAATTTAAAAGTGCAAGAGTTTCAAATGCAATAGTATCCCCACTATATACATACATACAAATGCCAGTTGTTTGGGTTTTTCAGACTGTCTACTGTTACTCATAATTCTTTTTTTATTCTAATTCTATATATCAAGGTTAATAGAGATGCTGTTATTCTAAACTACAATCTCCAAATTCCTTTTATAAATTTCCAAGGTTGCAACATAAAATTATTTTCATACAAGTGTGCAATGTGCTTTCCTTGCATGCCAAACACCCTTTAATGTAATTTATGCTATATTTCTTAGATACCACACAAAATCATATATTCAACCAAGGCAAATAAAGGGAATATTTGTAAGTAGCTGTCTCTTTATTGTGGTAGAAAATGGGCATGTGTTTAACTGCTAAAAGTAGTTGAACCCAGCTTATGGGAAAATCTTTCTTTACAAAGTGCTTGGAAAGTTTCTGCATTCTCTTATACCTGTTTAAGGTAAATTTTACTTACAATAGCTTATGCTTTAATTTGTGTGGATTTGTCAGTCTTGAGTGTGTCTGAGTAGGGGCCATTGTTGATGGAGAAAGTTCAGAGGTAGCAATTCAGGTCAAACGGTTGGACAGGCAGCATTGTCTTTTGGACAGATATGCAGACAAGTGGCAGATAACTGAAGTTCAGCTGGCAAGCTTGCTAATGCAGGGGTGTTCAGAAACAGACTAGAAGCCCTCCCAAAACACAGGGTGCATCAGGGGAGAAGTTCAGAAAAAAAGAATGGCTGTAAATGCACAAATCTCAGACTCCCTCAGACTAACTTTAATTTACACATACTGTACCTTCCTAGTTATCTCCCCATAAAATTATTTGGTCTTCTAAAGGCTTGCATTCATCGGACACTAGTGATGCAACAAATCAACTATTTTGGGATTTGGCTTTTTTTCCTGCAGTGTGCAGGACAAAAATGTTGCAAGTTCCTTGTAAGAGTGAGGAAAAGTCATGTGATTTTAAGGATTTGAAGACCGGTTGGCTAGGCACTTGGATTTGGTCACATCCAAGTCCTGCTGAAAATGGCTGAATCCAGAAGTAAATCCTAGATTTGGTGCATCCTTATTGAAGACCACGGTTATTTCTTCCATGGGTATTGTAAATCTGTGATAGTACATTGGGATCTTTGTGATTATCTAATTTTTTAAAATAATATAGTAAATAACGACTTAGGAGAAAGACATTATCTGATACCCTGGGTCACTGCTACTATCAGCAGAAAACTGCCCAGTCTCTCCCTGCTTATTTCTTCATGTGGGTGGAAATGCACATTAGAGTGAAAAGCCAAACTTAAAAAAAACAAAAGTAGAAGAGGATTGCTCAGTGGTGCTCACTGAAAAGAACCTCATGTTAGGGTAGTTTTCTGCTAACAGGAGCACCAACCTGGGGTATCAGGTAAGTTATTACATTCACTTGGGGATGCCTAATGTTTGGCACCCCCAAGTGACCGTGACTTTCCTTCACTTGTATATTGTATACTGTAGGTATGTCTGCATGCATTATGTAACCGATCATTGTTGGTTATTGAGCAAGCAGGTCCACTTTCACTATGTGCTTTCTCCAGACCATCAATATTAGAGAAATAGTCCTGAAATAATTCTCTCCAGGATCTTATTTGACTGATGACCTTTAATTGTAACCCTCTGTTTTCTTGTCAATATTAAGTTAGGTAAACATCTGTTGTATCTGAAATCCAATCTTTTTAACTGTGCAGCAAATGTACAGTGAATGCTTCAATCAATCAGCGGCAGACACAGAGGAGAAATAATTCATGATTTTGCTTTTTCGTTTTGTCTTCTCCTTTTCAAAGAATGTTGTGATATGTTGCTTGTTTCCTGCATTTTATGGAATTAATAGCAGGCTCCATTTGAACTAAATACTTTCACTTAATTGTCTAGAATATGACCTTGCATAAAATGCAATGTTCTTCTTATACAGTCTTATAGATAAATAAAAACTGACTTGTAATTGTCATAATTAAGGAGGACAAATTCACCTTGATTGCTTATTTTAAAAACTCACAGAAGACTTGGCATTTCATTAAGAATGAAAACAATTCTACCTTGGAATAACTCCTGCCATTGATAATGGCTAGCACAAAACTAGGACCTTTGACTAACACTTCCGAAGCAAAAATCACTTAACTGTTTCTAATGTTCCCTCAATTAACTGCATTAAATGTCCTGTGTATAACCTGGGAATCATGGATCCTTTGCTAAAAATCAAGGTCACCTATCATTAGGCTGTGGAAAATGTACAAAATGCAAATGAGGGGTCTAATGGAAATACCTGAACTCTGCTGAGGCTAGCTAACTCAGGCTCTTTTTCACAGTGGAATTTATACGTACAGGTTGTTGCTTTATTTGGATCACTGTACTTCAAGTCTACTAATAAATCACCCTGGTTGCACATTGTAAATGAGGACATTTGTTTGAAAGGAGTACTGGAGCCAGGCCACACCGGGTAGGTGACCTAGGCAACCTGGCCGGCTGCAGCACTGGCTGAGTGCGATGGTGCCACCACGCATTGGCAGAAGCGACATGGCGGAAGAACACCACATTCCAAGAAAAACACTGGTGTAGGATTCATCATGCTGTGGGGCTGTGTGGCTAGTTCAGGGACTGTGGTCCTTGTAAAAGTCGAGGGTCGGATGAATTCAACCCAATATCAACAAATTTTTCAGGATAATCTTCAAGCATCAGTGGCAAAGTTGAAGTTACGCAGGAGTTGGTTTGAAGCAGGCTGTCAATGATCGGCATCAAATTTAACTGAACTGGAGAGATTTTGTTTGGACAAATGGTCAAAAATACTACCATCCAGACACTCATCAAAGGCTATAGGAGGCATCTAGAGGCTGTTACATTTGCAAAAGGAGGTTCAACTAAGTATTGATGTAATATCATCAAATGTATGCACCTGTCTAATTTTGTTATGATGCATATTGCATATTTCCTTTAATCCAATAAACTTTATGTCACTGCTGAAACACTACTGTTTCCATAAGGCATGTTATATATTAAAAGGAAGTTGCTAATTTGAAAGCTCATCCAATGATAAACAAAACTTTAAAGAATTAAGAGGGGTTCCCAAACTTTTTTCATTACTGTATATATGGTGCGGTTTTGTAAATTGAATAACCTTACACAGTCCCAATCCTAATCAAACTCAACCTTTACAATACTTTTCTTGAAATCCAGTGTTCCACGTAATCTCCAACCATTTCACAGATCAGATGCCATTTTGAGAAACAAAAATTCAATATCCAAATCCCATAATTAGAAAAGTTAGTTCCCATCAATTTCTATGGTACCATGGTATATATGAGCTGGAGAGCTCAAACTTTCCGATTGACTCCAGTTTGTTATATCATTTTGCAATTCATGATATCGGATTGCAAAAATAATTTGACAATTCAATCATAAATTAAGGGGAAACGTGAATAGCTCATGTTTGCCTTATTAAAAACAAAATTTCAACCTTGATGTTTTTCAAATGTTCCCCTATGTCTGTTTAAAGAACGATGTCTGTTTAAAGAACGATTTGTTTAAGATATAAACATAATGCAACAAATTACCAGTAGCCTTGATGTTTTAGTAATATCTGGAATTGTTATTTACAGTAAGTGAATTTCTTTGTTGAACTGAAACATTAAAAACTGAAAATAAGACCATGCCGGGTTACTTCAGTCCGCTCTTTGTTCTGTTGTGCTTTCATACAAGACAGCTCCAACCGTGCTGGGTTACTTCAGTCCCCTCTTTGTTCTTTTGTGCTTCCATATCGGAGTGCTAGTTACAGATAAAGTTGCATAAGTCAAATTGAGAAAAGTGTAAACCGCACTTCCTTTAAGAACCTTTCCTTTATTATTTGGCTATTATAAATATAGGATGAAAGACTGCATCATTGCCTGATGCATTTTGGACCATACTAGTCCTTAATCATAATGTTTCGGACTATACTATACCTTAATCATAAGCTATATGATTAAGGACTAGAGTAGTCCGAAACAGGTCAGGCAATGATGTGGTCTTTGATCTTATATTTATGATAGCCAAATAAAAGGAAATGTTTTTAATGGAAGTGGGGTTTACACTTTTTCTCAATTTGAACTGAAACATTCCTTCACTTGCAAGGGGGTAACAAATTACCAGATGCTTTGGAAGAATCTTTCTCTCCTTTTTACTATATACGAGACAATCTCACACTGAGTAAACTTTATCTGGGGCACAAAAATGTGAATTTTTTTTTGTTTAAATGAATGCTGTGCCAGATGCATCAATAAATGTCAGTAAATCTGTAGGAACACTTTCTGGCTGAGGGTTTGACTTTTAAACAAGAGATTTTACAGGCTGTCGAAAGGAAAAAAAGTGATATTAACACACAGCTGAGGCAGCCTGTGAATGTAAGAATTTAACATAATGTAGAATTCATGTGCAATATTTCTGAAACCTCTTCTGTTAATATAAATTCCTTCAAGTACCGTGATATAATACGATAAAAAGAAGCAGGGCACTCAGGCAAACCGATTATTCACTTAACCAGTATAGGTCTGATAAATCATTTTAGCTGGAGGAACAGTAATAAATCTGGTTTAGAAGTTGCAAATGATACTGATAATAAGAGGCCACGGCACATTACAGATGATTGCTTGGAACACAGGCTATTTAAACATATGTGACTCATATTTATCGTTAGGAATCTATGGAATAGCACCTTGGGCAGCTTGAGTACACACAGCAAGTTAGAATAAACATCACTCATACACAGCTTTCAAATTTGATTATCACTGAATCTAAGTTGAACAGATAGCAGCAATCAAGTGCACCTAGTTTTATCATTAATGTCTTTTATATCACTGTATAGTCTGTTACTTGTTTGTTGTGTAGGAAGCATTAATACAGGGGAAAATGCTTTTATAGATATACCAATCACACATGATCAACTTCCAAGTTATAAGTAATTATCAGTCATCCATGCCCCTTTTAACTCAAGTTTCAATAAACCAAAACAAGTTATGCTTCCCACACAGGGACAGTTAGGGGCAGATTTACAAAATTCACGTGAATAATTCGACCATCGAATATTCGAATTCGAATGATGCAAATAAAATTTTATTTGAATATTCAATGGTTGGATAATGCCCCTTTAAATTATTATTCGACCACCTACTTCGCCAGGATCAAGCTACTGAATTGGGAATCATCCGTTTAGATCGAATAAAAAAAAATATATCAATTACAATTGTTCGAATATTCGATCAATCAAATTGCGGTAAAATCCTTCTAATTCGATAGTCGAATTTGAAGGATTTTACTTCCCCACTATTCCCATGGTCAAATTTCGAATTTTTTTTTTATTCGAAATTCGACCATTAGTAAATCTACGTGTTAGCCAGTTTGTTCATATCACTTGGTCTTGGGTATGCCCATATAGACTAATGAAATCTGAAACACATTCTAAGGGTAATTTAGGACTAGGAATGCCTTTTTGCACTTTGCAAACTGCCTTTCTGCTTTAAAGAATTACACAGATGGAGCAGAGACATGAAGCAGTTGAGTAAATATCCTTTAGGAACAAAACATGTTAGGCTGTTTTCTTTTTGTCTTAATAAATGGCATAACTTTTTAATTATGTTTACTACTGACTGAATTTCTTGATGGTTCTCACGCTCTCTGTAATTCCTTACTGATTATTACTGATGACCCATAGACAGGGGTCTATGGATTGAGACAATTTATCTTTCACTATCCAGCAATAAAGACATAATTATTTTTATTTTTTGCATTTTAATTCTTGACAGGACTTTGATTCTTACAGAGCAGAACTTCTACACATTGTACACCTTTATTGCTCTGACATGCAGTCATTCCCTTGAATACTGCACTGCCTGCATTCAGCAGAACTGTATTCAGGAAGGGTGAGGTTGATGGGTCACTGACAAGTTATTCAGAAATTAGTTAGGATTGTGATTGCTGGGGGTCACTGACAATTCAGAAACCTCAGTTTATATATTTTATTCTTACTTTGGGTTTAGAAAATACAGGGAGGGACTTCAGCCCTCCTGAGTCAGGGGGGAGTTGCAGCAGCTGATATACAGTTGTTAACCCTCCTCAGTTAGCAATTGGCTGAATTCCTAGTTGCTGTATCCTAATTGATATTTAACCTTGATAAAGGTCCTTGTGTGGGACCAAAACGTCGGATAAATAAACCGAAATGTTGGATTAATAAACTTTTTTATTTTTATCATCGATTCTATTTTTCTTCAAATCCTGTGAGTGCCATCACCTTTTGCTTCAATTTGTATTCTACATGCATGTGCACCCAGGTATTATCTACTATCAGGGTGTGCGACCCATTTTTACTTCTGGCAGGCTCTTGTTTTTCCTTCTCAATGTAAATGAAGGAGTCACAACGGGTCATGGTTTTTACTATTGAGTGTTGTTCTTAGATCTACCAGGCAGCTGTTATCTTGTGTTAGGGAGGTGTTATCTGGTTATCTTATCATTGTTCTGTTGTTAGGCTGCTGGGGGGGGGAAGAAAGGGAGGGGTTGATATCACTCCAACTTGCAGTAAAGAGTGACTGAAGTTTATCAGAGCACAAGTCACATGACTTGGGGCAGCTGGGAAACTGACAATATGTCTAGCCCCATGTCAGATTTCAAAATTAAATATATAAAAATGTGTTTTCTCCTTTAATAATGGATTACAGTGCAGAATTCTGCTGGAGCAGCACTTTTAACTGATGCATTTTGAAAAAAAATTTCCATGACAGTATCCCTTTAAGTGTAAGTATACTGTGGATCGCTGGTATGTTTTCTTTAAGTAAACAGTTTATCGTATTGGTATATGAACTGCACACTGACTACTGATATTATTTATTTATTAAAGCAACTGTGACCTTCATCCACCAAACTATTGTGTAGTACTGTTCATTATTCTGTGGTTGTATGGTGCATGCATACTGTATCATTCAATCTCATACAGTAATCAGTTGGTTTTGTGAATGTCGAGAAATAATTAGAAATCAGTTGGTTTTGTGACTGCTGGGGAATAATTCAGAAATCATTTCAGGGGGTCACTGACAAATAATTCAGAAACCTTGGTGTATCCCTTATTTTTACCCTTGCATTGGATTTAGAAAATATTGAGCCAGATTCAATTCAGTGGGGAAAAAAAATAATCATGTGGTTTATCACATGAAAACTCATGATTCAATTCGAGGAGAAAATGCTTTTCTCCTAATTTTCTCCTAATTCAGTTTTTTCCCATAGACTTAAATATAGTTTTCAAGTGATAAACAGTGAGATAAGTTTTTCTGAATTGAATCTCTAATTATATCTCGTCCATGACTTTTCATGTGCTAAACCTTCTTTTCACTGAATTAATCTGGCCCAATATATGTAACTGTTTCTTAGAAAGTATGAAAAACAGTCAGAGACCCAGAATAACATGCTCATTTGGTTGACAACTGTCTTGTGAGCTCATAATGCCATTTTCTGCTCAGTGGGAAGCATCTGTTCTTTGGGAGCACGGCCCTCAGGACATCTGTGCTACAGTACAACAGGTGCATCACCTCAGCCTCACTGCCTATCTGTTATTATAAAACCACATTTTTCAATGATTGAAATGGTTTCTGATTCAAATGCTTCTGTGGTTGCTGCTGAATAGTTCACTTACCACTTTCAATAAACTTCCCATATAATATGCAAATAAATGGATTATGTTATTTTCAAAGAAGCAATGGATTTCAGTTTTATGTTAAAAAAACCCCAGCATCTGTAGTTGCTATGGAATAAACTTTACTTTCTAAACACTCTGGAACTACATTTGGCTTTTAATTATTCATTTTAAAATGAACAATAACAACATTTTAAATTTAAATTACAGTGCCAAGTTTTTACGGCTTTGCAGCTGCACCTGGGATTGTCAGATAATAGAGATAGAACAGTTTGAGGAAGCTTTGAACTGAGCCACTTGCAGGTGCCTATTTATTCCTCTGGATTGCTATCATTAATGTAGTTGTGTTTGCATTTTATATAGGATGAAGTGCTATGTGAAAATACTTTTAGTGATCTTCACCTATTGTGTCGGACTGGTGTGCCATTACCAGGAAAACTCCCGGTGGGCTCTCCTGTTCCTAAACACTATTTAATGGTTATTCCCTATGAGAAGAAAGACGTATTAGCTAATTGATTCCATTACTTCCATACTTCTATTCAGAATTGCAAAATAATTTATTGTGGTCCATTAGCTTGTGGTTTTAAAAACTGCCTGTGTGAAAGCCCTTTAGGGAAACCACCTACAGCTTTTCATGGTCAACACATTTCTTGAAACCTGAAGTCTGCTCTTAGTCATTCATGAAAACATGAATCTGAATGTCTATATAACTAGGATGAGGGATAGGTCAGACTTTAATCATAATAATAAAAACAATAAAAGTTTGAGTAAAACACAACACTAAAAATGCCTGAATGCTCAAGCCTTCTTAAACAGCCCATAGAAGTCTTTTTACTAATATCTTAATGAACAATCATGCTCAATTTCTTGTCAAAATGTCATTTCCAGGCCATTTTGGACTGGTGTTACTATGAAAAAAAAATCTTTGGGTACAACCTTATATTCTGTTTTTCTCAAAAACGCCTGGATAAGGTGTAAACCACCGAAAATATTAAGTGGGGGAATTCTTGCTATTCTTACAGCTCTATATTAAAAGAACTGAAAAGAGAACTGATGCATTTTAGCTTAGAGTAGATATTCATTGAAAAAACACCCAATCAAAAAATTGTATCTTCATGATGAAAGAAATTAATATTATTTTTGGATCATGCACACTGGAAGTCAACTTAGCCCTTGGATTCAATTCATGCACATGGTTGGGGTTCTTTGTCAGAGATCCTTGGATGTAAAAGCCAAACATTTTGGTTGCCAAACCTACTTCTCTGCATTACTTCCCATAGTGGTGCAGGGGAAGGTGATAGGTCTGAGGTGCCCAGATGTTTCATTGTGGAAAAAGGTGGGTCTGTATAGGGAGTAGATATGGCATCCTGAAGTCTGAAGGAACACAATATACGAGAATGAGAGAGCAGCCAAAGGCAAAACCTTTCTAATATAAATACTGCATCATTTCATCAAATTTATTTAAGGCAGATATTTGGCAACTAAAATATTTAATCTCAAATTCATCGTTTCATACATCATATAAGATGTTGGCGAGAGAGAATTTTATAAAATGTAGGAAATTACTTATTCCTCTCCTTTCTGCAAATATGCCATGATGAATTTTCTGCTCTGAAGAGCACAGCTAGTAAGACAGCAAAGCAGAATGGCATTTTACACAGCCTGAGTCAACTCGCTGCTATGCCTGCTGGAAACCAATGCACACGTTATGTGTGGGTCTTAGAAGGCAATGACTAGTGATCAGAATGGATTAAATAAGTCATTCTCAGCTGTTACCCTCTTTATAACCATTAACAAAGAAAGTTTTATACTGCGTTCCTCAAAAAGGGAAAATTGTTTATGTTATACAGATTCCTTATATGGAATTCCGATATACTGAACGTTCTGAATTACGGGAAGACCATCAATCCCTTAAAGTCCATTTTAAGCAAACATTTAAAATTATTTCATTTTTCTCTGTAATAATTAAACTGTACCTTGCACTAGATGGTTAGTAACCTGCATAAAGCCACAAACCAAATGTTTTGGGTTTATTAAAGGAGAACTAAACCCTAAAAATGAATATGGCTAAAAATTTTATATATTATATATATATATATATATAAAACACGACAGAGTATAAAGAGTAAACACTCTTGCCTTAAAGCCCTTTAAGTATGGAGATCCAAATATAAAAATTGGAAAACCCCAGGTCTCAATCTTTATGTATAATAGATCCCATACCTGAAAACAAAACATTCTATTTGCATCAAGATGACATGCCTAGAAAGGTCTTCTAAAATGTGAGATGCTCAATCACAATGTAAAAACAGTTGAATAATATTACGTTGGAAGAGCACTTCTTTCTTATTTATGACTTTCATTACATTGCCTCATATGAACCATAGAACTTAAACCTTTTGCTTTGCTCATATTAAATGGAAACATAATGTATCTAGATAATCCTAAATACACCGGTGCTTTGTCCTGAGTCACATAACTTCTTGGAATGTATCTAGGGTGATATGAATTCATGTACAGAAGCACCCCAATTTGTTTGTCGAAACAGAACTATTAAGGGGAAGATCTTGTTGCCAATAGTTACCACTCAATAACAAAATACTGATCCTTTCAGATAATACAGTGGCTTATTAGAATCAATAAGGCCCCATAAATGTGCATTGCCACTATTTAACATTATGCTTGTTCTTTCTTTGGTTTTATAATTCAGCCCTGTCACTTATTTCTAGCACCCAATAGAACTGAATGGTTTCCTTAAATTAACGTATTGATCTGTTTTGATAAATGTGTCAGTTGGTAAAACACTTTCCTGACTGTCATGAACATTTTGCCAAAATGAATGGAAAGTGTTTGCTAGTTAAAGTTTCCCCAAGGGAAATTATATACAAAATATTGTAGTTGTACATTGGACATACTTGGTCCATTCCATATATCTGGTCAGTGCTTTCATTTGTGCCATGCGTTTGTTGGTCAAACTGCTGCCTCTGGCCCTAAACAATTAAATATGGAAAACAGAATATATGGTTTTAACTTATGTTATAGAGAGCTACATATATTTTAGCATGGGGTGCGCAAACATTTTAGTGTTCTACTGAAATTAGTACATCATGGTCTACCAACTCAACTGATCCTCTTCCATAAATAACAGTACATTGAATCAAATAGTGTTGTCTATAAATGGACAACACCCATTTTTAAACTCATTGCTGGTGATATACTAGCACCAGCTACAAATCTAACTAACTTTTTGGGCACCCCCTGGTTTGGCACTAGGGTTGCCACCTTATCTGGAAAAAAATACTGGCCTTCCTATATTTTTATGGTTTTTCCCTATAAATAACATTGGCATCAAGCACCATTTTTACCGGCCAGGCTGGTAAAATACCGGCCAGGTGGCAACCCTATTTGGCACATACAGTTGTCTACGTTTATAATTACAATAATTTACAATTGTGTAGTCTGTGGCCTTTAAAGGAGAAGGAAACTCTGTTGGAAAAAACCCTGTACCCCCCACCCCACGTAGACTGCCTCCTTCCCCCAGGCTAACTGCCCCTCCCGTGGCAATGTCTCATAATCTATTCTTACACCTCGTTGCAGATTCTGGAAAAGGACTTGACGGCATCCATCTTCCATGTCTTTGGTAAACTCCTGGGAGATCGGCATGTCAGCACATGCACAGTTGGAACATAACTATGAAGATTCTCATTCATCCAGGTCATGGTACATATAGTGGTTTTTCTATCACTGTAACTACACAGAATCAAGACCACTGTGAATTTCAAATGTCACCTCT
>CM044441.1:107418978-107429357 GCA_024363595.1 Xenopus borealis
CAGCGGTTAGCCTGGGGGAGGAGGGAGGGGGTCTATGTGGGGTGGGGGGTACAGGGTTTTTTCTACAGGGTTTCCTTCTCCTTTAAACTCTTATAGAATACTGGTCAATGACTGGAGCACAGCACAGCCACAAGTTCCCAGTCCATTTGCAATGAGCAGGCTTATGGATCTGATCATGTCTAAGCAAAGTGTTGTTCCTGACCTATACCACCTATATCATATACAATGGTATCTGATGACAATAGTCTTTGAGGAGGTGGATTTGTATTAGAACAGTACGAGGAATCATTTTTTTCTTTTTTTTTTCCTTAGGAAGAGACATGAACAGGAACTCCAGAGCTCAAAATGATGATCATTCGGATTTCTGAAATCTGCTTTTAAGGATTTATTTTGTGGTGAGTGATTAGTTTTAAGTTTAATTAATTTGGATAAAAGGATCAACTGTTAATAATAGCATTCCAATATTGCCACGCTGTGTAATTACATATAAGATACATTATATTACATATAATCATTTAATGCTGTGAACCTGTGTTTTACGCCTCCCCCCATTTTCTTGTTCGCAAACTTTCTTTCCCTCTACTGCTCCCTTCTTTAATAGGTGACTTCTATCTCATATTGAGCCCTGTTGATATAAGGGCCAAGATCGGACCTGCCAGCCCAGGTCTGCAACCCCATCTGGTTTGTAATGCTGTGATCCCCTTTGGCCGAGGTCAAGGCAAAACAAATTCCCTACACACTCAGCGAGCATGCTCACTAATGCGATGTGCACTCCGGAGCAGCCAGAGGGGTCCCCTGGGCCAGTCCAACCCTGATAAGGGCTCATTTGCAACCACAAGTTCAGGTGTATGCCCACACTTTTTCCTTTAGTGAGTTATGTGTATACAATGTTTATTAAAGATACTTGCGTCACAAAGTGCAATTGTGTCTGCTTTATCAAGTTTAATGCATTTGCACTGGTCATAGCCCAATAGCATCAGGTGCAATGCCCCTTTACTATCACAAGGATGCTTAATTTTGGTAAACATTGAGTTGTGGGGAAAAAACCATGGCAATTATGCTCAAAATTGCACTTTTCTGACATAAATGGGCCATAATGTCTGATACATCATGGCTTTCAGATTTGTAGTTTATTAATAAAGTGGTTAGGCATATGGTTTGGTTAGCTTAGGGTAATTTATTGATTTATTGTGAATGGCAGGAGGCTGGGCAGTATTGGGTGGTCAATTGTATTTCTCAGCCAATGGACTATCCACCATATTTGCTATTGGCCTCTTGACATTTTCAATAAAGTCACTGATTGATTATCGACATTACACTGGTGGCTAGAGGTTTTCACCTCCTGGCATGACACTGGTTTAGGTTCATAGGTGTCTCCTTTAGTTCTGTGCATTTGCATTGCTATGTTGCAGGTAAGGTGCCACTAACAGTTATAATCTAGAATTGCTTATGAGTGAGGTTTTAAGATTTTAACGTTTAGCTTGGCTGAAATAATTTCCTAGATACAGTTTTATTCTGCTTCGTACATTATAATCTGCTGTGAAACACTGACAAAAGGCACTTTTATAATATTACAGAAATATTTTTGGGTCCCAATTATTCTGCATTAAAGATTTTACAGTAAAGGATGTATTATGCAGATTGTTTAGGACCTGGAAAAGCAAAATTAACATCTAAATACAGAGTTACTCTGCAAGCAAGTTGCCAGGCACTAGATTGACAAGTTTATTCTATTTTAGGCCTTTATTTTAAAATGTTCATGCTTGAGAGCATTTGGATGATGGAAAGTACTTGACAAGTGCATAACATTACCTGGCTAGAATATTTGTTGGGGAGTAGTTGGAACATATTGTATAATTTTGTTTTGTATATAAAGCTCTGAAAAATAACTAAATGCTTCAGAAATCAAAAGGCAGACGTAGTTGCAGAACAGAGGTGTACTAGATTGACAAGATACATTTCAATAAAATTAAAGAGAAGTTATAACCAGCATATATTATGAGCAAGGATCACTGTTGAGTTCTACTGACCTGACAGACTTGTTGTGCAGAATTAAGGGGCAGATTTACTAAGGGTCAAAGTGAAAATTCAAATGAAAAAAAAATACGAATTTCGATGTCCTGAAAATTTTTCTAAGTCCTGAGAAATTGAAGGATTTTGGCTGAAATCGTTTGAATCGAATGATTCGTTCGAACGATTTCAATTTGATCGAAAATTGACCTATTTGGTCCATTTTGATTGAAAATGACCCACCCCCCCAAAAAATTAGATGGTTGAATTTCGAACTTTTTTTCACATCGAAATTCGACCATTAGTCAATCTGCCCCTAAATGTTTATAGAAGGGATGAGGGAACTTTTAAAGCACATTAGTTATTGTATCTCGCTAAATAGTTGAGCATCTGGATATTTGATTCCTTATCCACCAATTCACCAATGGTCCCTAGAAAATTTAGATGAATACAAAAAAATGATCAGTATTATAATAACCCTCTGAATTCAATGTTTTTTGTTTTATTGATAACAGACCGGGGTCCTTTATGTTATGTGTAACACTGTCTACAAATGAACTGTTCTTTGTTTGGTGCCCTTGATGCTCCCTGTTCAAATTGCCAACTCTCTAGATTGTATGCTTTCATGTACAGGACCTTTACACTGCACATTTTGTTTTGGTTATAAATAGGCCCATGGAGCCACACTAAAAGCAGAAATTTGTGTAGGGGGCATTAGGAGGCATCAAAGAGAGCTGTTATGGCATTAAAACATGCCTGTAGTTAGATAAGTATGGGGACTGTCTGTAGATCCACATCTTAGTAAAAATGGTGTTGAGGGAAAATATCCCAGGCATTCTGATTGAATATATCATCAGCATTAGTACAGTTAATACATTTAACAACACTACCACCCTTGATCCTTGCTTGAAAATGCAAAGCTGGGGACAAACATTCTTTGTGATTATGTTTATTGCCCTTAATTATGATTTTGACTAATAAAAGAGCTAAAGCCTTTAAATCCCATCCAGTTGGTCTTCCATGTCTTTATTCAGTTGGGGACATATGAAGTGAAAAAGGGGTTTGTTTTACTTTTGGGGTATAAAATCATTGTCCATTCACTGGACCAATCATAAGTTTGCTTCTGCTTGTCATATTATTTGAACTATTCCCCCTTTTTCAATATAAGTTTTACATGTTCTATGAATAAACTATAATATACTATATCAATGTAAACATCAATATACTAAGGAACGTCTCACTGCGGCCCATATTTTCATGGGCTATTTAAGATTTTCTTTACTTATACTTCCACTCTCTGCACACCTACCAAATCACCAAGAAAATATGTATTATAATATAATGAAACTTAGGTTTGGTAACCACTACCGTGCAGTTCTTTTCCAGAAAATGACTAGCTCATCTGACGAGCCTGTGTTGACCATGCCATGTGATTAAATTGTACTTTTCATTTGTGAGGTATTTGTTAGGAAAGGCACCTGTGTATACATCATGATTGTATGCTATTAACGTACAAAAGTTAGCATTTGGGAGGGAAGCATTTGAGGGAAAAATTAAAGTGCCCTTATAGTATTTCCCATGTGGTGAATGTTTTCCTGTCGCCGAATTTTCTATTTCTCTTTTACACAAATTGAGCAAAGGCATTAATGTAGATCAGTGACTTGCCAGTGACATATTAAAAAACGGAGTTCTGACTCATATGTGATAGATGTTTACTCAGTTTTAGACATTATTGTCATATGATTTATTCAATGAAGTAATTTAAAGTGCTACTATGGTTACAATAAATCTGTCACATTCATTTTTATCTTAGCAACACACATGACTGGTCTTTCAAATGGAAATACTGTAATAAATCCGGTCATTTGAGATTATTCTCTATATCTGACTACATTTACAGAAAAATTTTAGCAATTTTATGGGAAATAAAGCATGATGAAAACAGTAGGCTAGAATGCAACGTATTAGGTTTGGGCTTATTTGCTGTCTCACGGAAAAACCAGCCCTGTAGATGTAAAGGTCTTTGATGCCCCCAGTAGATAGCCATCTTCTTTCCAGGGCTGCTGTTAGTTACCTGAGCATAGGGACTGACTCACAATATACAGAATAGATAGATACACCTAGAAAAAGTCACAATACAAGGCTAAAAAGTAATTAATACACATTCACATTACCTGTCAACTCTTAACCCAGTTCATTCTGCATCATAATTTCTTAATCAGCCCTGAAGCACCAGCTTCTATGACATATGAACCTCATGTTTTGCTTGATGACCCCTAAGCTTAGCTTCTAAACAGTTGCCCAGAGCACAATGAGCATGTGCAGTGTCACTGGCACTCAAATGATGACCTAACAAGATAGAAGGTGGCACACTCCTGTGAACAATTTTTAAAACATAGATCATTATGGTAATAGGATTGCTGAGCCTTTCTGTCGGTACTAAGGTTCAGTATGTAAAATATAGCATTTCTAACCAGGTTGAATTTTAGGCTTTATTTTCCCTTAACGGACAGGTTGAAATGTGTAATATTTACGTTTTAAAATATTTCCTGTAATGCTTTATGTTTAATAGAACGAATGATCTGCTTTATTTTATTAGTCAATCCCAGATGTTAAGAGAGAGAAAAAAAATGAACATACACAACAAAGCTAATGTATAAAAAAAATTAAAGCATAAAATAAAGCTAAAGCATAAAATATGGACAACAGAAATTGTGCATAATGATGTTATTCTGTAATAGGAATGCAATGCTATGGTTAAAGAGATGATCGGACCAAAGTGTATTCAGAGATGTTTATAAATAAAAGAGATTTTGAGTTCGTGAGGGCAGGGGCATTGGGGATTAGGTGAAACTGGCACAGGTTTCCTGTAGATTTTTTCAGAACAGACACTACATAGAAATGCAGATAAAGGCAATGAATCAGGTATGTGATCCATTATCTGGACACCCATTATCCAGAAAGCACTGAATTATGGAAAGACATTCTCCCATTGACTACATTATAATAAAATAACCCAATTATTTTTTTCTTTCTGTAATTATAAAACAGTACCTTGTACTTGATCCATACTAAGATAAAATGAAATCTTATGGGAAGCAAAACAATCATTTTGGGTTTATTTCATGTCTCCATAATTTTCTAGTAGACAAAGTATGAAATCCAAATGATGGAAAGACCCATTATTATTATTATTATCAACCAGAAGACACCAGGTCCCATACGCAGAAGGTCTATGGTTAAGTGGCAAAAGAAAACAGGTAGTCAAAGTCCTGGCACAGATAAGTAATCGGAAAATATGTTAAACTGTTTACAAGGCACCATCATCATAATATACTAGAACATGCAAGGACTATCTTCTTAATTTTATAGTCATACACAGTATGCACACTAACAAGGGTCACAGCCAGATGAGGAAAAGATGAGAGTTATTGAAAAAATAAAATCAATGTCAAAACAAACAAGCTAGATAATTGGAGGAATACCAAACCAAACAGAAGACTTTTGCAGAGCTCTGAGCTATAATTGCAAGCTCCTTGAAGAGCACAGATGCAGATAACCATAAAAGAATGGCAGCATAAAAGTGAAATAAATACAAATATTAAAAACTCCATTCTAGATTAGGAATACGCAATTAATTAACTTTAGTTTAGGTCAGGGGTCCCCAAACTCAAATCGAGTTTTTTTTTTACATTAGATTAGATTCGAGTTTTCGGGTAGATTTAATTTAGAATTTATGGGAGTTAAGGGAGTTTTTAAAAACTCACATGAATCTGAAACTTGACCTTTGATAAATGTGATCATATTGTTAAAGGAAAACTATACCCCCAAACAATGTAGGTCTCTATAAAAAGATATTGCCTAAAACAACTCATATGTAAAACCGTAAATAAACCATTTTCATAATAATACAATTTTTGAGTAGCATGTGCCATTTTAAAAAATAAGGACAGCCTCCTGGGATCGTATGATTCAACCGTGCACACAAACATACCAAACAAACTATAAAGTTAGGTCACACAAGCCAATTAACAGACGGAGTTGTGTCTTTTGCTTCCACACTTCTTCCTGTTACAGTTAGAGTTGAAATATTTCTGGTCAGGTGATCTCTGAGGCAGCACACAGACCATCACAAAATGATGGTTCAAGGCAAGAGATGTAAAAGGGCAATATTTAATTAAATATATATTCTAGTTTGGTAAGATTCTTTAATATGTCACTTCATTTGATAAAAACTGATGTTCAAGTATTCATTTTCGGGTGTATAATAATATATAGTTTTTTTCCTTAAAAGTTTAGTTCTCCTTTAAGACGGTCTAAGTAGAGAATTATCCCTGTACTGAGAGTAGTGAGTGGTACACACTTGCAGTCTGCCTTTTCGAAAATGGTTAATACATTTATGGGATCCATTATCTGGAAATCCATTATCCAGAAAACACTTTTATCCAAATTTGTAAAAATAATTTACTTTTTTTAGTGCTAATAAAACATATGATCCAAACTAAGATATTGTCAGGGGAGGCCTATCGGCACCCTAGGGAGGTAGCCGGGACCAAGGAGGAAGCTTAAGGGTTAAAGTCCAAAAGCAAAGGTACAGGCAAGGATCAGGCAGAATCAAGGTCGAAATCCAGGCAAATGTTTTATAGGCAGGCAGCAAGAGTACAATAACAAGGTCCAGGCAGGGTCAATAACACAGAAAACAGGAGTATAACAACACCCAGGAACATGTACAATGATTCCTATAATTGGGCACCTGCAGATAAGACTCTGGGAGGCGCGATCCTGACAGGTATAATGAATCCTTATTCAATGCAAAACCAGCCTATTAGTTTATTTAATGCTTAAAAGATTTTCTAGCAGACTTGAGATATGAAAAACCAAATTACAGGAAAGATCTGTTATTTGGAAAACCCCAGGTCCCAAGCAGTCTGGATAAGAGGCCTGTATATGTAAATGGTGAACAACTACTCACAACATAACTTTCTTCATATACAATTGTATTTCAAGTCTTTCGTTTCCATTTGCAACTATGGCTTCATTTTTAAAACTGATTCCTTTTGTGTTTTCTTTTTTTTCTTTTTTTTATCATCATCCACCCACCACCTCACCTCAGCACAGTGCATCTAGTCAGCCCTGTTTTTTCCCTTTAAATTGAGGTATGTGCAGAAAATTTTGTCTGAAGATGTAGAAAACACTGATTATTCAGATGTTGCTAATGAACTGCTACTAGCATGCTTACTGTCAAGGAACATAGTTAAGCATTGGTAGGCATTACTAACATTTGGACAGCCACAGTTTCAATTTCCCATTCTCCTGCATGGTCCCTTCTCCATGAACTAATAGTAACCAATGCAACTCAAGTTAAATCAGTTCCCTTGAAATATTCCTACAGTACTTACTGCTCCAAATATTTTGCAAACCATTTAGAATCAAAGCACCCTACATAGAAATATAAAAATGTACACTGAAAGTGGAGCAGCAACAAAAGATTTTCCATTAGTTTTCAGATAAAAGAAAATAACAGAAATGAGGAAAACAGAAGAAATGCCTCATACAGAAATAGACACTCTATTTCAGATTTTAACATGTTGGCTTTCAAAAGAAAAGACTGGAAAGAATGCAATTCAGTTTAGACAGTATAACAGAGAAGCAATAAATTATTTCTGTTTGCAAATGTTATTTCAGCTAAAAGGAAAAAGAATAAGCCAAATTAGGCAATAACACTTCCTAAAAAGGACATTGAAAATCTTTTCAAAATACAAACATTCTCCTTTGTATTCAGAAAATATTTTTAAACAATGCAACTGATTTAAATTCAGTGAGAAAATACTGTCTAATGTCAAATTCAAACAAAATGTTCTTTGTACTAGAAGCTGTTTAACGAGATAAAGGCTTCAATTACCTTTCCATGGGTGTGTGTATACACTACATCTCATATAAAGGAAAGACATGAACATGTATAGACTACATCTCATATAGAGGAAAGCCATGGGTGTGTATAGACAACATCTCACATAGAGGAAAGTCATGGGGATGTATACACTGCATCTCATATAGAGTAAAGCCATGGATGTGTATAGACTACATCTTATATAGAGGAAAGCCTTGGGTGTGTATAGACCACATTTCATATAGAGGAAAGCAATGGGCTTGTATAGACTACATCTCATATGGAGGAAAGTCATGGGTGTGTATAGACTACATCTCATATAGAGGAAAGTCAGGAGTGTGCATAGACTACATCTCATATAGAGGAAAGTCATGGGTGTGTATAGACTACATCTCATATAGAGGAAAGCAATGGGCTTGTATAGACTACATCTAATATAGAGGAAAACCATGGGCATGTATAGACTACATCTCATATGGAGGAAAGTCATGGGTGTGTATAGACTACATCTCATATAGAGGAAAACCATGGACATGTATAGACTACATCTCATATGGAGGAAGGTCATGGGTGTGTATAGACTACATCTCATATAGAGGAAAGTCATGGGTGTGCATAGACTACATCTCATATAGAGGAAAGTCATGGGTGTGTATAGACTTCATCTCATATAGAAGACAGCCATGGGTGCGTATAGACTACATCTCATATAGAGGAAAGCCATGGGTGTGTACAGACTACATCTCATATAAAGGAATGTCATTGGTGTGCATACCCTACATCTCATATAGAGGAAAGCCTTGGGAGTGTACAGACTACATCTCATATAGAGGAAAGCCAAAATGGTCGAAGGGCAATAATTTACTACTACCTGTGACTAACACTTTTTTTTCAGGCTTGTGGATATACAAATTCTGTATACTACCCCTATATTATATTAGATTATCCAGTTTACCTAGGCTCTAATTAAATGCCACCAAGGAGAATAAGAAGCAGTACTGTGGCACTACTTATTATCAGCACCAAACATATTACAGGACTCGTAATACCTCTGGTGCAGAGTTAAGCTACATCTAAACTACTGAATAATTACTATTTGAAGGCTTGGTGTAGCTGGTAAAAATCTAGTAGTCATTGACCAGCATTAAAGACAGCTGGCAATCAATTACAGTTGAGTGTGATTAGTTGATGTTGATATTGTACTTTTGCCCATGTGAACCCATTACAGTAAGCATAATGGAAAGAAGTGGCTAGTCTTAGTCACTAACTAGCAGAAAACATATTGTTATATAGACAAAATTACAGTCATTTATACTAAGAATGACTATTACATAATGCAACTATGGTAATATATATAGACTAATTCTTCAACTAGCTTCCCAGTGCCACAAATATTAACACAATTCATTTCAACAGCCAAGACATCTATAGAATGTTGCATGTGTTTTCTGTGTGTATGGAGAGTTTGGATTAGATATGTAGAAAATAAACTACTTGCACTCACTGAATGATATACCAACATTTTAATATGAAAGGCTCACCCACTATATTAGATACAGAAAATACTGTCTTCACTTTTATTCGCAGTTTCCAAATGAAACCAGTGGGTCAGGAAGGAATACAGTGTTTTTTGACAACTACGTTGTAATTATGTAGCATTTCTTCTTATATTCCATATATTTTCACAGTATGGCTCTCCATGCCGCTGTGATAATGAGTGTATGTGAGGACAGTTTCTGATTTATTCCATTTGGAAGATCATTCTTGCGGGTCACCAGGTAGATCAGTTCTATTAGATGGAGCACAGATTTATTTTATTGCGTGTATGGTGTTGGTTTTAGGAAGCAAAATCTTGTACCACTTACTAACATATGTAAGCAATAAAGGATTTAGGTTAGTCTGCATAATGCTTTCCATTAGGTTTTCAAGGGTCTCAGTGTTACTACTCATACCTCTTGGGTGGATTATATCTGTAAACCTTTGGCTGTCAGTGGGAGTTCATGCTGTAATGAAACATAAAAATATCAATTCCCTTCTTCCTTTCTCTGTCATTCTCACCTGAAGAAATATGTATTATTGGCACAAAATAGATTTATTATTGATCTATGTACAGATAACAGTACATGTTGTTCATTGCAGTTGCCTCTGTATAGGTTATTTTTTTCATAAATAGTCAAGTCAAAATACTGGATTTTTTTTTTTTTGCATTTCATTCAGCGTGCTCTTAGCAAGCTTTACCATTTTCTTTTGCTTCAGATATTTTTAGGCCTGCCAGCAAATTGGAGTTATTAATTCAATTTTATTCCAACTGACATACACAATGAATGGACTGCTATTGAACATGTCAGTCATTAGAATGAAAAACAATAGATGTTCCCCGGCCAAACAAGGGGTAGTTGCAAACAGAACAAGAAACAAGAGACTTTCTTCATAAGGAAAGAGTGGAAGTTTCATTAAAAACAAATAACTATATATATAT
>CM044441.1:107463708-107478414 GCA_024363595.1 Xenopus borealis
TATTTTCCATGTTAAATATTTATTTTACATATATGCTTTTGACATATACTATATCATGCCCTTGGATGTTCGCATTCATGCAGTTCTAACGGATGTACAATGGAAGCACTGAATATATTTACCAGTGAAGTTAAAGGAGAATTCAGCCCGTAACATAAAAACCCTACCCTACGTATACCCCCATCCCTCCCAGCCTAGCTGCCCCCCCAGGCATATGCCCCTAACTTTTTACTCACCCCTCAGTGCAGATTCTGAACAGAAGACAGAATCTGCACCAAGGGGTAGGTAAAAAGTCCGAGGCATTTGCCCTGGGGGGGCAGCTAGGGGAGGAGGGAGGGGGTCTATGTAGGGTAGTGGATAATGGGCTTTTTTATAGTACGGGTTGAATTCTCCTTTAACGCATAAGCCTTATATTATTTTTTCTATGAAAACATACACATTGAAATACCAACATGTATTGTACAGTGTTGTTCTTTTCCAATGAACCTGGAATGTGGCATGTGATTTGTAGAATAAATTCATTACAAAATTCACCAACAAGCTTTACAGTACTTTTAGTAAGTGAATGGAAGGAATAATGATTATTCACTCTGCCTTTCAGCACCATTACAATCAAATGAAGCTTTATATTTGTTTTAATTTATTCAAGTTATTATTATTAATAACATGTATTTCTATAGCGCCAACTTATTTCTTAGAGCTGTAAAGTGAATGTGATTATACAACTAAATCACATAATTACATCATGTGTTTATTTAAAAGGTTACACCTCCTGTATGCTCCTATACTATGTTGTGCTCATAGACTGCTGGAAAGTCACTAACAGTCCCAATATATTTGTTTCCCCCTTATGTAAAGGCAGAAGCATCAAAGTCTTGGAAATGGAGGGCCACACTGGACAATCATAGAAGGTATGTTTATGGTATAATTTAAATAAGGTAGGGGTGCTTGCATTTGGAAGCTGCATACTAAAAGATTGTTAGAATAAAGACTTATTTCATGAGTCCTTCAGTTTCCCTTTAAAGCTTGTTGGTTAGTGTTTACCCATTTATTTAATCATGCAATCATTTGTATGACTTTAAAAAGTATTAAAATAAACTATTTGTTATTTGAGCATTCTGCAGTAGTGAAAGCACATTCTGTGCATTTTCTTTACTTTTACAATTCAAAAGTGTTTGTGTATTTAATGTGTGGCCATAGACAACTTTTCTTTTTACAATGTTGCCCAGGGAAGCCAAAATGAGAACTAAACTCTAAACTATTTAAGCTTTTCAATAGAAGCGATGAGCCAAACTTGTCACAGGGGGTCATCATCTTGGAAAGTGTCTATGACACTCACATGCTCAGTGGGCTCTAAGCTTAGGGTTTGTCGCAAATTATCAAGTAGAAAATGAAGCTGGCCTGTCATATAAGCTGCAACTACAATGCTGATTTTAATATTCTGATGCTAGTTGCATTGGTTTCTGTACTGCCATGTAGTAATTATCTGTATTAAATACCTTATATTTTGACATTTCTATTCTATGTGTCCTGTATATTTTGAGTTGACCACTAAGCTCAGTAAGTGACAGCAGCACAGATCATGTGCATTGAATCAGCAGAAAAGAATACAAGGAGCTTTTGAGGCATCTTTGGAGGCACATATCTTCCCTGCTAAAAGGCTGTGGTTGCCTTGAGCTGGTACAAAAGCCCAAATATAATGTACAGCATTTCTATGTCATTAACTATACCCCCCAAACAATGTAGGTCTCTATAAACAGGTATTGCATAAAACAACTCATATGTAAAACCTTGCTTCATTTAAATAAACCATTTTCATAATAATATACTTTTTTAGTAGCATGTGCCATTGGGTAATCATAAATAGAAAATAGCCATTTTAAAAAATAAGGACAGCCTCCTGGGATCCAACGATACACAAAAACATACAAAACAAACTATAAGGTTAGGTCACATGAGCCAATTAACAGATAGAGTTGTGTCTTTTGCTTCCACACTTCTTCCCCTTACAGTTGAAATATTTCTGGTCACGTGATCTCTGAGGCAGCACACAGACCATCATGAAATGGAGGTTCAAGGCAAGATATGTAAAAGGGCAATATTTACATATATATTATATACATTATATATAACAGGTAGGTAAGATTCTTTAATATGTCACTTGATTTGATCTGTTGCTCAAAAATTCATTTTTGGGGTATAGTTTTCCTTTAAGCTTTAATCATTTTAGTATGACTGCACTTTCAGCTGCGTTTGTAAATGATATTTAAAACCTAATACCAAAATAACAGTAGCTTCAAAACAAAAACTTAAATAGTTTAAAAACACAAAACAAAGATGTATATTCAATTGCCTCAGAATATCACTGCCTACACCATAAACCTATATTTCATATAGATTGGGCTATGGGGAGCAATAACTGTTTTATTAATGTGTCATACACTAAAACAGCTTACTGCAAGCTTTCTTGCCTGTTCTGTGCTCCCACTAGACAAATCTATACAGTTCTACTATGGGGATGTGGCTCCATTCATTAGGGGTTAATGCATAGAGCCTTGAAGGCTGAGCCCCTCTTGAATTGATAAACATATATTTAAAATGGAACTGCCCTTTCATTCACGTTTGAGATGAGCTCATTAGTGTGCATGTGAAGCAAGTGCTTGATAAAAACCTATTTACATAAGGACCGGAACAAGGGTAGGGATGCTGCCTGCTCCTCACCATCCTCATTACGCATACACATACATACCTTGTACCATTAACGTGTGTGCAATAGTGGGGAGGAAGGTGCAATATGGAGTGCTTGGCCGGGTTGCCCAGAGTGCCTGTTTCCATAACATATGGCCAACACCTTACATGCTTCTCTAGTGTAGTTGTCTGCAGTTGACCATTGGTGCAATTTTCTGTAGAACCTTGACCTGCAAATAGACCAGTTGCCATTCACTTTCCAGGTTCTCTCAAACGTTTAGGTCCACTTTGCTAAATATACTGCTGTGTGATAGTGCCTTGTACACCCATGGGTTTCTTTATAGCATAAATCACTAGTATCTGATTTATTATCTGTCTTTAAACATATGAACTTCATCTGTGAAACGAAACTACAGTTTCATTACTAGGGTGACTGATTAAAGTTCTCATGTGTTTATAATGTATAAAATCAGGCCTTCAGTGTTCATCATGATCGTGAGCTCATATTGAGTGGAGACGCCATCTGTTACAAGCAAATCTAACCTGAAATGTATATTTCCCCATGGCTAACAGTTGCTATATGTTAATGAGGATAATTTAGTTTTGTCTGTCGTTACATTTTCAAATTGTGGCTCAAGGACAATAACATACTTTTATGTGTTTCTGAAAAAACTTCCTGCTTTACCTTTGATGTAAAAGTGGCACTGTGCTAGTGTGAGGTGGAAATTTTTTGTAATTAACCAGAAAACGATGTACACATATTTTGTAACATTTTCTAATTTATGTAAAAAATGTTATTACCCATGGTCAGTGGTATTGTAAAAGTGTGATCTGTCATATTAAGGTCCTGCTGTGTCGGAAGGAATATGCATAATTTGTAGATATATGTACTAAAATCCCCATTCTGTCATTAAAGTATATTACCACATTAGCGCTAATATACAAAACATCCCACAAGTGCACATGGTCTAAAATGCACTCAATTCATTTAGAACCATGCTGTAAACTACCCTTATTGACACAGGGTTGTGGCAGTAAAAGCACCAGATTTGCACCGAGTAAAATTATTTACATAGTTAAAGGAGAACTAAACCCTAAACTAAAGGTGAAACCCCTTCAACTGAACCCCAGTGTATATTTATACACATACTTATACTGAGCGATACACTTCTATATATACTTATATATATACTTTAGATAACGCAGTTTCTTCAATTAATCATGACGTATTTAACACACAAATCCAAGTGGCTGCATCTGTATATATATACGGTATATATATATATATATATATATATTGCAATGGGCATACACACTGCATTATTGGTAAACAATTAGTAATTTGCTTCCAAAATTGCACTTTGCCCACTGCATTTGAAAATGAGCCCATTACGTTTCTCCATCACTCCCTTGATTTTAGCTAGATTTCTAGGTGTCATTCATGCTCTTTGGTCAGACCAGTGTTAGAGCAGAGTAACCATATAGTACTCTACCCAAAAACTATTTTTACAAAGTGAAGAAATATGTATATTCATACAACTTTCCAATATACCCTGGCACAGTGACTAGTAAAACCACTGAGGGAAGGTATAGATCTCCCAGAAAGCTCTGTGAGACCCAGAAAATGAGAATAACAAAGGGTGTGTGTGTTTCTGAGGGTTGAGCTTGGGGGGAGGGGAGCTCTCTGCCAAGAAAGCAGGAAGTAGATGAGGAACAGCTCATCCAGTAAGATTTGAAAAACCTTGAGGAGAGCAAAGTCTGTTTATCAACTGTATTGATGTGAAGCAAACTGCCCTGTCAGCTCTATTCGGATCACAGATCCCGTTTCTTCATTTTATTCAAGTAAAAACAAATGGACATTTCTTATTTTAAACCTTTACTGCAATGAACACCGCTGGCTTGTTATATGACCAAACAAAATTTACAAAAAAAGTGAGTCAAATCCGCTTCAAAATAAACTGTACATACATTATGATTTGTGCACAGGCAGAGGGGACACAATCTGCAGGTTAATAGGGCTGGCTTGCAGAGTGAAAGGGGAAGGATCAGGGAGCTATTTTAAATTGGCCATGGGACTGAGAGGATCTCTGGCCTATAAGAATGATAGGATCTTTCACAGCTACAGGAAAGAAGGCAGTGGCATAGTAAATGAATACTTTGTGCTGTATCATTTCTACTTTGTCTGTTGGACAGGGGGAATAATTAACATGAAGTTGTAAAGCACCAAAATATTCTAGTTCTAGTGTGAGTATATACATACATAACAAAAACAACAGAAGAGGTAAGAGGGCCCTGCCCAAACAAGCTTACATAAAGGGGGCTTGGGCATAAACAGCTTGTCTGCTCTAATTTCAGTACAGCATTAGCTGCAATTATTTTTGTTTTTTAAATATACATTTTTAAGCTGTACATTACTTATTTTTTTAAAGATTCTTGTACAAGTTTTTGCTTCAATACTCTTATTGGAATGGGCATATATAAGTTACAACCTAGGGTTGCCACCTGGCCGGTATTTTACCAGCCTGGCCGGTATTTTCGATGGTTGAGCCCAATGTTATTTATAGGAAAAAAAGATAAACATATTGGAAGGTCGTTATTTTTTTCAAAAAAAGGTGGTAACCCTAGTTACACCAGGGTCATTTATGAATGTATAACAATGCAGAACATATGCAAATTCGGGTATACCATCTGCTGTACATGTATATACATTTCCGTGCAGCACTTACAGTTGTGCTCATTTTGTACTGGGTTGGGGTTTTTTCCTTTGGACATTCTTAGACAAACTATTGCCCCCTATACATTCTCCTGTTTCCCCAGCACAACATACTGCACTTTGTGACAAATTTTAAATCCTGGCACAATGCTGAGTGAATGAGCACTAATGGTCAAATTTTTTAGCTCCTTAGTGCTCTAGAACTTGTGTGTGTGTCAGGTGTCATTACCTGGATAGAATCAGAATAATGCTACATGAAAATTTTGTATATTTTTATTTCTGAAGCACCTTAGAATAAAAAGACAGTAATACCAACAGGCTTACAGACAAAAATCTAAAGGTATTCAAATGTGTACAGCAATGGAACACTGCCACCTAGCTATAAATGTCCTTAATAGCAAACTTAGTACTGAAAGCAGGGACCAAATAGTCTAATAAATATTTCATTTGATATTGCTGACAAAAATAAATGTAAATATTTCAATTGATATCGCTGAGAAAAATAAATGTAGTTATTATTGCTATAATAACATAATTTTCAGCATCATATTATAAAAGGAAGGCTTCAGTAGAATTATATACTGTAGTAAAATGCTTGCCTTGCTTCATCACAATACTATTTTACAGAAAAATAATATATGACATTGTGCAAAGGGAAATAGCAAATGCAGTTTTTGTAGTTTTTTCCCTGTTATTTTTTTCACGTAATGGAAATCCCTATATTGTTTAGAAAAAAAACCTTATAACTGTGGCAGTGGTTCCTTCCATTGATATTTCAGAGCTTTAAAAAAGGAATTGTGTTTCTATGGCAACAAGCCTCTACAGATTTTAGCAAAGCAAAAAAAAATCTGTTTAATGAGGCTATAACAATGGAAAAATGAAATAGTTATATTTTTGGGGTTTTTAATATGGACAACAATTAAAGTCATTAATGACATTATACTGTACTTCTTTCATCCACAGGACACAGGTAAACATCTGTGTTACTACACCGCTTAATGCACAGGCCATAACATTCATTACAGTGCTCTAATGCATGCTGCTGCTTTTGATGCATAATGTGTTTCACTTTACTCTCCAGCACATTGATTTAATTCCATCCATAGTGTAAAATGCAAAATTTAGCTAGCGCTAATTCGCCAGCGTGACGTCATTTCGCAACTTCGCAAATAACACCGGCTCTGGCGAATATTCACTAGCGAAGTAGATAGACTTGCGCAACTTCGCACCTTACGCCAGGCGAAGTTGCGCACTGACGAAGGATCGTAACTTCGCAAATTCACTAAGCTGAACATTTTCCTCAACGTTAGCACTTACGCTAGACGTTACTTCACCTGGTCAGACCAGGCAAAGTTCAATACAATAGATAGGAGGTTGAAAAAAAAAAATGTCCCAAAAAAACGCTGGCGTATTTTAGCATAGGAGGGTGATTGTCTGAAAAAGATTGATAATATTTTTGGGGGGTTACCCTTCTTCCCCCCTACATTTCCTAACATATGGCAACTCAACTATACAGGGGGCACATGTAGGGCAATAGGACAACTTTATATAATTTATTAAAGGTTTCCTGGGCTTGTGTAGTGGAATGTAATGGCTTTAACATATACTTATATTATAAGTTAAAGTTCCCGCCGTATGCAAATTAGGTTTCCTAGTGTAACAGCGCTCTGCCTAGCGAAGTAAAACTAGCGCAACTACACTACCATTCGCTGACCTGAGCGTAAATTCGCACTTTAGTGGATTTGTGTAGCGCTGGCGAAAATTCGCCTGGCGAAGTGAGGCGAACGCTAGCGAAGCCTACGCTCGTGAATTTTCGGATCTTAGTGAATCTGCCCCAGTGTGTCTAATAATGCACACAGAAAAAGAAAGTCTAGGACAAGGAAAGCCAAATTCACTGGGGATGCCTATATGTTAGGGACCAAGCAGAGAAACCAAATTTTTTTCCTGCCTGGAAGTTTGTAGCACAACACTACACTGTCATCTTTCTTACCTTTCCTAGGACGCCCCCAGCAAACTTCCATGTGCATTAAAGGAGAAGTCAACTCTCCCCTGTGTTGCCCCCCTCTGCTGTGCATGCACCAGAAAACTTTGTGACTTTCGGCACATGCACAGTAGAGCTGAACCAGCAAATGCCTCCTACTGCGCATGCACCAGAAGATGCCGATGGAACCAGGAAGAAGACCGCATTGGAGAAGATGGCATGTGTACACTAAGTGGACAGGACCTTCGCCGAGGGGTAAGTAGCAACTTTGGGGCATTTGCCGGTGAGGGGGGAAACGCAGGGGAGGGATTTTATAGCTTATAGGATCGACTTCTCCTTTAAGAGCATGTCATTCACGGAAGTTTGCCTTACTTGATTGATTTTGTATAATGCAATATTTACTCTTGGGGGCAGGCTGGTCAGGGGTTCCCAGAAGAGACAAACTGATTTTGTTTGCGCTTTACCACTGTTATTTAATTGGTGCTATACTGGGGCACAAACTGCTCTGTACTGTATTTTTCACAAGGGATCTAACAAGACACTCAACTGTAGCTGTTGCTAAGCAGTATTCATTTATTTTGTTCATACATCATGGGATCTGAGATATGTTGTCCAATTTGGCACAGGCGTGCTATGTAACGAAATTAGAACACAGTGATCTGCATAAAATGTCAGTGGAGATTGCAGTTAGCAGACACTGACATTTCAGCTAAAGGGGACAAATAATCAAAATATTTGACTTAATTTTCTTAAAATAAACCGTAACATTCTCACGCTTACCCTTTCATGAATTATCATACTGTAATGCATTATGAGCTGCAATTTTGCTTTTCAAAGGCAAACTGGGAGAGCAGATAGCTGTCACATTTAAGTGACATTTATCTGTTGTGTGCATTCCTTCTTGTTTTCATTGAAGCAATTTGCAATTCTGCTGAATAAGCAAACTGTTGTGCCTTATCCTAAACACTGGAATGACTATACCAATATTTATTGTTTTTTTTATTGGATTATTTTGGACATTCATTAAAAAAACCTGCAAAAACTGACCATTGTGGGAACTAACTACACATTCATGACATTCCAAGCAGCACTTGTCTGATAAGTCTTCAAACCTATTTCTATCATATGCTATATCTGCCAGAATGTCACACATGTTTATTTAGGTCACTAAACAACTCAATCTTTACCTAATTTGGCCACTAATGTGCTGATGCACATCAAGTTCATTCTTCAATCCAACATTATAATCTTAATGCAAGCCTAAGGAGACCTGCTGGGATAAGACTGCAGTAACACTGACCTGCCCAATATATATTTGACCAGTATTTTCATGGTTCACAGTTAATAGATGCTTGATATCCACACATCAGTATTTGCCACTGCACTAACCATTATTTCTGAAATGCTGTAGTCCATTTGCCTACAGACAGGGAAAGACTAACAGGAAACTCCCAGACATGGACAAGTATGGGAAAACATGTTTTTTTCAAACCCATCAGTTAAATGATCAAACACATTTTTTAATATTTAATTTTAAAATCTAACATGGGGCTTGACATTTTGTCCAGTCATGTGACTTCAGTTACTAGATGGGAAAGTAACCAGATAGCAGCTCCCTGACAGATATAAGAACAGCACTCAATAGTAAAAACCCATATCCCACTGCAATCCCATTCAGTTACATTGAGTAGGAGAAACAATAGCCTGTCAGAAAGCAGCCCCATAGTGCAGCACTGGCTCTTTCTGAAACATGATCAGGCAAAATGACCTGAGATGGCTGCCTACATACCAATATTACAACTAAAAAATACAATTGTTGGGTTAGGAATGACATTTTACATGGTAGAGTGAATTATTTGCAGTGTAACCAATGTGTGTTAGAAATAAAAATGACACTATAAATCATGACAGAATCCTGTGTATGCATTTGAATAACTTAACTTAGATATTTATGCTGCATGTGATTTAAGTTCATTGGCATCTGGACTTTTTTTATTACTTTAAAGCAGGTGCTCATTTTTGGATTTCTGCCTTAGAAGCAAGTTTTGGAGGCATAAAAATCATGTGTATTGCCGAAGACACTCATCTGTATTCCCCCAGTCTACATAGACTCGGGGAATATTCAGCCCCCCAGGAACTTTTTTCATGCCTGTGATGCTCCCCAACCTTTTTTATATTTAAATGTGGCTTTCAGGTAATAAGGTTGGAGACTGCTGCTCTAAAAAGTACCTTCTCAAATATGGAGGAACTGGGAGTTATGTCATAACTGTCTGTCAGCCTTATCTAAACCTGGTTGAGTTTAACTACATTTCTTCAGCTCTTGCTAGATGCAGTTGAACATATAGATATGCATGGTTTCTTCACAATTGTCCCTTTGACATTAACATTTACAGCTTTCACCACCTTTATGATGGCAAAGCTTATTAGTAGCATCCTACAACAGACTGTTTAGTTTGCATGTATCATCTTTGTAATTTTACTATGCATATAGAAAAAAGTAACAAGAAATTGCCAGAAAATTGGAAACATTAATTAATCCACTGTTCTAACATATTCAACCCAACTCCTGGTTTTGATATTATGTGTTTAGTGCTTCTAACTAGCAACATATAAGGGTGATTTCCTACAGAAATAGACACAACCTGGCCTTTTTATGTTACCATATTGGAGATTTTGGAGGCTATGGTTATGGTCAAGAACATCTAAAATATATTCATAAATGTGTACAGTGGAAGTGATTATTAGAAATATATTAAAAACATAAAAAAATTTTAATTGTCGAAAACTACTTATCATTAAGATTGCTGTAGAAATTAAAAAATACTGTGCAAAATGAGCACAAAATATCAACTGACACTTAATGAATTCATTTTCTTTGACCTCCCAAACAATATTTTCATAAGTAATTAGCCATTATTATGAAAAAAGACAAAACAAGCAATCTTTATTATTTTGTTTTATTGCTATTTAAATGTTTTTTTTTATGTAATGGGCAGGATTTTGTTTCTTAAGTAGACAAAGAAAAATTCTTATTCTGTTGCTAAAGTGTAGTAAAACAGCCGTTTGAATTTAGCTATATCTGAGCATTGATTTTGGGTTGCAGGAAATGTTCACACAGCTAGAGGAAGGTGCTTTGTAAATGTAAGTTAAAAGGAAAACTGAAATTTTGCTTGCAATCAGCTCCTAAGTATGTAAAAGCTAGCTATATGCTGAAATGATCTCTGATTTACTGTATATATATATATATATGTGTTTGAGACTGAAAATAAGTTTAGGAAAGCAGAGAGATGAGTCATACAGCAAGCAATTGCACCTCAATCCAGATCTTAAATATTGCTTTTTTTATTTGCTCAAGTCCACATTTGAACAGTAACCAGAAACTTGGTCTCAGAATTTAAGAATCAGCAGAAACTGGAGCATAGGTGACGTTGCTCCTGAGCTCAGGAACATTAGCATAGTATATGGACCCCAATGGGTCTACGCTCCGATCCAGTTTATAAGAGGTCATCATCTAAACTATTTTGCTCTCTACCAAGAAAGTATTAGTTGAATCCAAGTCAACATTATTCTGATGTGTTTCTGATGTGTTTTCTTAGGTAGCAGACAGAGAGCTATTCAGGTTAAAGCTAGTTTTTAGAATGTGGTGTTGGCAGAAGTAATTGGGCTTATTAACATCTGCAAGCTCAGTTGCGGTTGGGCAAAACTGTATGCAGTCGTTGTGTTTGAACTTCTGTACAGTTGCCAGTGTATCCACTCTCTCTCCTGTTTGAAATCACACACAAGTGCATGTATTGCTGCAACAAAACCATGAAGCTAGTGGTAAATCCAGATCCCACAGTGTACAGTGTCAATAAGGATAGTGAACTCTAAATAGTCAGATGCTAAAATAATTTTGATTCAGGGTGCCAGCATCCAGCATGCATGCCAGCAACAACAAATCGCCAGCAAATTGGCTAGCTTACAGTATATGCATCATACCAAAAAACATATTGAGGAAACTATGTTGAGGGTGCTTTCCTACAGAAATGGATGCAATCTGACCTTTTTATGTTATGTTATTGAATAAGTTGGTTTCAGTTTGGAATCTACAGTCAACTCATTAAGATTGCTGTAGACATTTAGGGGCAGATTTGGTTGAATTTCGAATAAAGAAAATTTGAATTTGATTATCGAATTTGAATGATTTTACCACAATTCGATTGATCCAGTAGGAAAAATTTGATCAATTAATCGTTCAAATCGATCGATTCGAACAATTTTTTCGTTTGACCAAATTTTTTTTTTGATTCGATCAAAGATAAGGATACCCAATTCGGCAGCTTGGATCTGGCGAACTAGTTGGTTGAATAAAAATTTAAAGGGGAGGTACTTCGACCATCGAAATTTTCAAATAAAATAAAATTTGAATATTCGAATATTCATTAGTCGAATTTGCCTAATTTGAAAATTCGATTGCACTTCGAATTCTTCATGTGAATTTAGTAAATCTGCCCCGTAGAATTTGATAAAAAATTCTGTGAAATTTGAGCACACTTCAACTGACATTCAATTAAGTTATTTTTTTTTGACCCCCCAAACAATATTTTCATACGTAATGATCCATCATCATGAAAAAAAGACAGTACATGTATTGGTGTAATAAAACCCTGAAGATACTGCCACCTTAAAACTGGGGGCCCACAGTAGCCAGTGTCAAGGACAGCAGACTTGAACCTAAAAAATTAGATGCTAAACATCATTTTGATTCAGGATGCCCGCATCTGAACTGAACATTTTCAGTGCAAAAGCATGCATTTCAATACATTGGCTGCAATGGTGTCAGATTCAATTTCTGCTTATACTTGCAGTTTATGCTAGAAATGTCGGGCAAAAACTGCAACTAGTGATGGGCGAATTTATTCGCCAGGGGCGAATTCCCGTGATTCGCCGCTGGCAAATAAATCCGCTAATCACCAGTGAAATTTTGCTTGGCGAAAATTTGCAAGGAAAACGAGACGCGCGCCGAAAACGATGCGCATTGGAAACAACGCGACGAAAATGACGCGACGCGTGTCAGAAAAGCGTCCCGCGACTTGTTTCGCTAATTTTTCGCCGATTCGCGAATTTCCAGAGAAATTTTTTGGCAAAGCGAATCTCGGGAGATTCGCCCATCACTAACTGCAACCAGTCTTTTTGATGCAGTATATTTAGCACTTATAGCAACATATTAAATATGCTGATTATGAAGGAAATTGCAGGGTTTGAAATAATAAAAGTCTAATAAACCAGACAGAGAAGATATGTACAAAAAAGAATACTTATTTAGTTCATATCACATGATTGCAAGGGTACATCCATTTGAGGCTAACTGATGATATCAAAGCAATTTAAACATATGGAAGATGGGGCTGCAACAAATTTAAAAGATTCTGAGAACTGTCAACATGAATTGGTTGCCAGTAGCTAGGTCCTGGATTATGCAGGGCTTTAAATGTCAAGAAGCCAATTTTGAAATAAATATGCTGCTGGCAAATACATAGTACAGAAAATAAAAAAGGCAGATGTCAAATCAAAGAATATGTCACTGAGAGATAAGAATCTTGCAGTGTCTGTATATCTGAGAAGTTATTATTATTATTATTGCTGTTTTTGTTTTGATTTAAATTTTTTTAATTTAATAAAATGTGCATGTCACTGGTCTTACTCTATTTCAGCACTGAGACATTAAGGGGGTTATATAGTAAAACTCTAGTTCATCAGATTTTTTTTATTAAAACAAAGTTGTCCTAACATCTATGAAAGTTAACTCATTTATATAAAAAAATCAGCTTGAAAAAGTTGGTGCGGGAAAGTCTTGACAAAATTGTGCAACAATTTGAATCGTACAAGGGGAGGCACATTTATCAAGAGTTGAATATCGAATTCATGTTTTTTAAAACTCGCATAAAGTATTTTTGGATTCAAATTTTTAGCAACTTTGGGGTATAATAAATCTCTAAAAATGTTCATTTCCCCTATAAAAACTTGACCAGAAAAAAATGAAGGCTTTGTAAATAGGCCCCTAATAGTATAATCTACATTTGTAGGGAAATATCTGTTTCAATCATTTCCCCTAGACTCGATTCCCACAAGGGACCCCCCTAATTTGATTTAGTTTTTTATAGCTCAGTGCTATCCAACTGGAAGCCCTAGCCCCCCCCCCCCCCCCCCGCCATTGAAGTCTGGCTGCTGTTTACCTTGTGCAATCTTTGAAAAGGTAGTAGGCAGTAGTGAGATTAAACTGCCTCTGCATAAAGGCTGTAAAGCCCTGCACTTTAAATAATTCAACCCTACATTTAAATTGCCCTATGCTACCTGTGTGCCATACTCTGACTGCCCTGTACTCCCTGTGTGTGCCATACTTTGCCTGCCCTATGTTGCCTGCGTACCATCATCTGCCTGCCCTATGCTACAAGTGTTAGAGGACAGATTATCTAAATAATTTTTTTTCGTGCTAGAGCTACATATATATTTGCCCTCCAAATTATTTCAGTTCGGAAACACATCTTGGGGGGCATTAGTTGACAGTTCTTGGGAGTAAATCAAAAGATCACCCACATAAGAAAATATTTCTGTGAATGGGCCAAGGGAGAGGCCTGTCATTTGTGAGGATTTTATATAGCTATAGTAAAGGGTTCAAAAGGTAGGGCAAATATCACTAGTGAGAGAGGGCATCCCTGGCAGCTTAAATGGGGCAGATGTTGGCCTATTGACTCTGACCCATGCAGTTGGCCAATGATACAACATTTTAATGGTAAATGTAGACACTAATGGAGGTTTGGGGCAAAACTCTATTAAATAAGAGAACACCTGGTATTAGTATCAAACTCAAAGGTCTGAGAATGAATAAACCTACCATTAAAGACAAACATATACAGTTTTTATCAAAATATATTTATTGACAAAGTTTGTTAAATAGTAAAGTTACGTTTAGTGACACCTCACTAGATGATTGAGGGGAATGTAACAAGTCATTAATCTGCATGTTCCTCGGTGTCCTAGAGTAATTCTGTGGAATTCATACTGCAATAAGGCCTGCATTGGTAGCCTGCTACAGTTATAGTATCTGCAAATCGGAAAATCATTCCATTAAACCAGATGTTTGCTCCCGCTTGCAATCTCTGCTACTGTATCAGTTATTCTATTCCCCTCGCTGAAATGCTTTCATTGCTTTCTTCAGGTGGCTGAATTATCATTTGCACGTCCTAGGGCAAAAAAAATTTGATTAAAATAACCCTTCATTATTTTGCCCTAATTACACATATAAACTTTTTATGAGACAATTACCTTCCTCTGCTTTACGTAA
>CM044441.1:107508225-107553872 GCA_024363595.1 Xenopus borealis
TTTTTTATAGTTTTAGAATTATTTGCCTTTCTTCTGACTCTTTGCAGCTTTCAAATGGGTGTCACTGACCCCTTCTAAAAAAACAATTGCTCTGTAAGGCTACACATGTATTGTTATTGCTAATTTTTATTACTTGTCTTTCTATTCAGGTCCTGTCCTATTCATATTCCAGTCTCTCATTCAAATCAGTGCATGGTTGGTAGGGTAATCTGGACCCAAGAAACCAGATATCTTAAAATGCAAATTGAAGAACTGTGGAATATTAAGCTAAATAACTCAAAAACCTTAAATAATAAAAACCAACTTGTCTCAGAATATCACTCTCTACACCATTCTAAAAGTTATTTTAAAGGCGAACAACCCCTTTAATAATCAGCCTTGTAGCATCATCTTAAATTACAGAAAACCTTTATTTTCGGCTGGATAATTTGCAATGACTAGTGATGGGCGAATTTATTCGCCAGGGCCGAATTCGCGGGGAACTCCCGCGATTCGCCGCTGGCGAATAAATTCGCGAAACACCAGCAAAAATTCGCCAGATTTTCCTCAAGTTCAATTGGGGGGTTATTTATAAGAAAAATCAAATAGCTTAAACTTAGATGAATTTGACTGACCCGAAAGCTCTAATCAAATTCGACCAAAATTAAACTCGAGTTTTTTTGCTCTGAAAAAGAATTGAATGTCAGGAAGGCTACTAACATGTCCATATTTGTCACCTGACCTCTCCCATTAACTTATACATGAATTTGGCAAGTTTTAGGTGGTGAAGAGCTTGATAAATTTCAAAAATCCAAATTTTTAAAATAAATTTGAATTGAGTTTGGATAATTCACTAGTTGAATTTGATAGTTTAGACCATAAAAAATTTGAATGATCAATTTGACCCTTAATAAATCTTCCCCTCAATTTCATCTGAACCATTTCTTTTGTTTCATTAGTTAGTAAAATGCATCTGAACTATCTCCAACAACATGAATGTTAAGCCCTATATCCCCAGAGTGCAGTGACTGTTCTCTCTTTTTCTGCAGAACATTTAACACCTCTGACATCCCCACTTACGCTTTCTGGACATTTCCAACCAAATCTTAGGAGCGAGAATGATTAACTGACAAGAAAGGTAAGTCTTTTTCCTAAACACTAAAATGTGTCTTTTCCTTAAGCTTAGAGTTGTTTTCAAACTGGGTGTAAACCCCATTTTTAACAATCATTCATATAGTAACAAAACTACAGATCTATGAATTTACATAAAGATGTGTTGTTTCCTCCAATATCTAATAAAGGAGATAAATGTTCATTCCAATCTTATCTTATTTATAATCCAATCCAACCCTAATTGGCCTTCAGGCTGGTTTTGGAACTATTGGTTTAAGACAATGCTGAGGGCGGCAGTGTAGTTCTCCTGCACAATTCACTAAAATATTGATTTGTTACAATGTATTTTGTGACATTTATACCATATAATCGTTATGACTAAAAGCTATCATTCACTTTAGTCTGATAAACAAGAGTTTTTCTCTCCGATCTGCACTGCTGTCTCCATTTAGTTTCCATGAGTGACAAGGGTCAGAATAACCTCCATTAAAACATCTAATGTATGAACAGTTGTCTAGCCGCTGGAGCTTATGCAATGAAGAGGCTCTAAATATATTGGAAAGTTTGTTTCCTGTGGTGGTTAATCATTTTGAGCTTAATGCCAGGTTATTCTGTCTGGATTCAGCCTGTTAGAAAGCTGCAAATCATTTGCAGAGTTAACAAATACAATCTTGTCCCTGCACTGTGCATTTCTTTAACCTCACATATTTATGGGCAAGTGATTATATATCTTCTCAACCTAAAGGTGCAATGAGAAATCTAAGGTGAATATGCCTTGGAATATGTGCGGTTGACATAAAAGCCTTTTAATACAAAAAACTGTTTATTCTGCCTTTTCTCTTTACTTGGAGATCATTATTACTTATTGTATAATTGTCACGGTCGGCACCCAATACCAGAACAAATGCCAAGCACCCTGGTCTAGGCTCGTGCTTCACCAGTAGTGTGACCGCCTTTGGCTTTGGGAGGAGCCCTCAGCTACTCAGATGCCACCTGGTGCAGGGGTTCTGGCCAGCAATGGGGCACGACTGTATAGGAGTCTTAAAAGGCCGAGGGTCACGGAACAAACAGGATTAGGCAGATTCGTGGTCAGACAGGCTGGATCGAGGCAGGCAGATAGTAAGGATCGTCAGGCAGGCAAAGGTCAAAACCAGGTAATCAATCAGAAGAGGATGAGGCAGAATCGGTGGTCATATACAGTAACAGGCTCGGGTCAGGATACAGATAACAGCGTAGTCAAAAGTCAGGAAGGGTCAAACACAGAATCAGGATCCAGGAACAGAAGCTTAACAGCACAGAAAAGCACCAGGGATTAAACCTATCATGGGCAACTAATAACACTACAATGCCCCTTTAAATATTCAAAAGTTTGCGACATTGCGCGCTGACATAATTACACCAGCGCACACAAACCCCGGAAGTGCGCGCCGCGCGCACACTATAGCAGCCGGCAACCTAAGAAGAGGAGCGGCGCGGCAGGCGTCCTTGCCGATGGCGCGGCGGGCATCCCCGCCGCACCACTAGACCACCAGGGTAGGATTTTCTGACATTAATGTAGGACTATCCAAAACAAACTACTAGCATGCTTTAATAGTTTTGGGACCAGTGCAGTTTACAATTATTAAAGGGATGGTGCAACTTGTAGTTAACTTTCAGTATGTTATACAGAATTGACAACTAAGCAACTTTTTAATGTTTATTTTTTTATTTAATTATTTGCCTTTTTCTGATTCTTTCCAACCTTTAAATGGTGGGCACTTACCCCATATAAGGATAAACACTCTATAAAGCTGGCCATAAACACGCACAATATCGGACAAACAATGGGTTAATGCCCTTTCCTGAGCTGCCACAAACCATTCGGATAAAATAAAGCAGCATAGAGAACAAATCAGCAGATGTCCGCCTGTCCCAACAATGGTGCGTAAGTATGGCAGACAAATTCTACTGAGAAGCTCACAGTGATATCATCAGATCGGCAATACATGCAAAGATATTATCGTCAGCCAACAGAAATTGTTAACCTGGCCAATCGTCCATATAACAGATCTCCATGGGACAAAAAGTGTCGGGACTCTCCACACACGGTGTGAAAATCGTATGAATATCTTTGTGTCTATGGCCAGCTTTAGGCTACAAATGCATTGTCATTGCTACTATTTCTTACTCATCTTTCTATTCAGCCCTCTCCTATTCATATTCAAGTCCTTTATTCAAATCAATTTTAACCCTAACAACTGGACTGCTAAAATTGTAAACTTGAGAGCTGCTGAACCAAAAAACTAAGTAACTCAAAAACCACAACTAAAAAACAATTGCAAACTGTCTCACAATATCACTCTCTACAACAGTGATCCCCAACCAGTAGCTTGTGAGAAACATGTTGCTATCCAACCCCTTGGATGTTGCTCCCAGTGGCCTCAAAGCAAGTGCTTCTTTTTGAATTCCAGGCTTGGAGGCAAGTTTTGGTTTCATAAAAACCAGGTGCACTGTCAAACACAGCCTCAATGTACAGTAGGTTGACAATCCACGTAGGGGCTACCAAATGGCCAATCACAGCACTTTTTTGGCACCACAAGAACATTTTTGATGCTAGTGTTGCTTCCTAACTCTTTTTACTTCTGATTGTTGCTCACGGGTTCAAAAGGTTGGGGATCCCTGCTCTACAACGTACTAAAAGTTAAATCAAAAGTGAACAGGACAGCACCTTTAAAGAGTGATGGAGATAGGCACTTATATCCCATGCTTGCAGTTCACAAACTATATACAGGTATGGGACCTGTCATCCAGACTGGTCGGGACCTGGAGTTTTCCAGATAATGGATATTTGCGTAATTTGGATCTTTATGTAAACATAAAATAATCTTGCTTCCAATAAGGATTAATTATATCTCAGTTGAGATTGTGTCCATGGTATTGTTTTATTATTACAGAGACAAATGTAATACTTTTAAAAAAAATCTGTATTATTTGTATACAATGGCATCTATGGGAGATGGCCTTACTGTAATTCAGAGTTTTCTGCATAATGGGTTTCTGTATAAAGTTACCTTATACCTGTAATATGAATAGCTAAAAAGAAAAGTTATTTGCAGGTTGAAGTTGCATTTGGTCCCCTCCGTTTAAGCAAAATAGTGATTTTACTCAAGTTTTTAAGGGAAGAACTGAAAATACATATGGGGGGTTGAAATCAAAAGCAATAAAATGGTTAAGTGTGTCACTGTTGCATATATAATATGCCTGTGATCGCATTGGGGAGATGGACAGTGTAACTGCAGGTGTATTGCTGTTAGCGATGGTCTGAGAGAATGTTAGGCTGTCTGGTCTCTGCATGTGAAGAAAGAATGCCTTGGTGTGGTGTCAGATACTGATTTTATAGCCAGTATTTCTTATATCCAATTCCATTGGGTAGTCCTTGCACCATATCTGACAGCTTATCTGCACTTATTAAATGCAATGCATTAGAGAATATCCAATACAGTACTATTTAACACAGAAAATAAACAAGTAAATAATGAAAAGCAGAATACATGTAAAGATTCATACAATTTGGATCTTCATTTAGATATGGGATACTGTCCACAATCCAATATAATAAAATGAAAGTAGGATAATAAAAATAATCAATGATAAAATAGCTCTCGAGTTAAAATATGGGGTTGGAGTGTGTATAATTAGAATATATTCCAGACTTACAAGCTTGTACAGTAGTATTTTACTGAGCGTTTAAATAAAAGGAAGCCTACATGAGCACTGGTCTCACACCATAATGACAGATTCTTCCTAACAGCAGGACAGTACCAGCTATGCCAAAATATTGCTTCAGTACAAAGCAGGTTTCTAAAAATAAAAACCACAACATATTTAAATAAACTTGATTTTAAGGCTTTCAAGCTATTATTTTCTGCAAATAGCCCTGCTACCTTTTCAATACAAAGGCTATATTTAGTTGCAGAAATTCCACCCGCTGATCAGAATAAAAAGCAAAAGTTTAAAAAACAAAAAGGCTTTCATTGAACAAACCAAAAAAGGAAAATATCTACCACTGGTAAAATATTTAGAAGGGTTAAGTAAATTTGGGACAAACACCAAAAGGATTTCACAGAAAAGGGGCTATTAACTTTGTGCAAAGCAAGATGCAATCCACCATTTATTTTTCCCCTCCTTAATAATATTGCATAAATTACTATTATATATAATACATGATTCCTATTACAGAAACTTTAAAAAAACTGCCAGGGTAACTCACACAATCCTATTAAAATGTAAGTATGTTACAGTATTTCTAACAGTTGGGTTTTGCACAGAAAAATCACGTAAGAGCTAACTTTAGCTGAGATGGTATAGGATAAAGCTGTGAATAATTCAGGGATCGTTAGAGTATTGCTTCTCAAGGGGGTGACTCTTTTCAATTTTGCCTGATGCGACCTGACTGTATGGAGTGGATTTTTGAACCAGGGGGATGTAATGCAGAGAAATCTGATAGAAAGATAGACTCAGAGAGACACATCACATTGTGACTCCCAATTAGGCTGGACTGACAGGTCTCCAAAACTCTGCAACTGCCTTGTAGCACTAGTGAAGTCCTGCTGGGTTCTTACATACAGTATGTAGCTATACAGAATCCTTAGAAACATTGTATATTACAGTTAATATTGTGTCATGCCTACACATTTCATTAGTATTCTGTACATTAAACCGCACCTTTCTTGTAACTTTGAGATTTTTTCAATAAAGGAAAGTCTATTTAAACCAAATCTTTTAGTACAATGTAATTGGTGTCATATAATTTTATTTTAATTTGTGTGTTTTTAAAAAAAGTACTTAAAGTTTTTGTTTTACTCTTAAACTGCTACATGGTTGCTCAGGTCCACACTCAATATATAGGGAATCATTGTAAATAAAGATATTATTAGTCTTTCTGTAAACTTATAAACCCATGAGCCCACCAAATTCTCAGTTGAGTGCTGTACTACCTCTTTATTTTGCAGCAAGGGTTAGATTGTATTTCACCATTATGAGGTTCAGGGGGGTAGATGTACAAACGTTAACAAATTGTGGCTAGTGATGGGCGAATCGCGGGACGCTTTTGACGCGCGTCACGTTGTTTTCGTCGCGTCGTTTACGACGCGCGTTGCGTCATTTCCGGCGCGCGTCGCGTCGAAAACGACGCGCAACTCGTTTTTTTTTTTTGCCGAAAATTTCGCTGGTGATTCGCGAATTTATTCGCCAGCGGCGAATCGCGGGAATTCGCCGCAAATTCGGCCCTGGCGAATAAATTCGCCCATCACTAATTGTGGCACAAGTTTTCATGTATGTCACTTATGCTATTTGCACGTGATCCACTAGCTGTAATGTCAGTTGCGTGTGTATTAAGAATAAGTGAAACTTTTCACCAGTTGCACAAAAAAATGCCCATTGTCTTCAATGCGTTTGGAAAATTTTCGGCAAGGCAAAAGGAATTGTTTATGTGTCAGTACCACACACAATGGGAACCCTGGCAGTAATACCTCCTCAATACATGGAGGATACCTTGCACCATACTTTCCACCTTGTATACAATTGTGCAAAGTATCAGAGCAGCAGTGGCACAATGTGTTAGTTGTGCTTGCCTGACTTTGAACTTGTGCTTGTCCTGTAAATGAACCTTTAGGGAGCAAAACGAATAACATTTTGCTTTAATGCACTAAATTTGAAATTATATATTTTATAAATGAGAGATTCCTATGAAATTTTCTATAAACTATAGGTCACTTACATCCCACAATATAACAGAGATACTACTTGCAGAAAGCAGAACCAAACCCTTAATTAAAAAAACCTACCCCATATCCTACATAGCCCCCCCCCCCCAGCCTAGCTGTGAACTCTGAATCTGCACCAAGGGGTAAGTAAAGAGTTAGGGGCATTTACCAAGGGTAACAGCTAGGCTGGGGGGTTACCAGGAAGGGGGTCTATGGAGGGTAGGGATTTTTATAATTAAGGGTTTGGTTCTCCTTTAATGGATCTCAATATGCTTGCTTGATTACTGCATCAAAGAGAGAAACAGGGGCAGCAGTTTTTCTTTCAGAAATAAAATTAAAGTATTGTCAAGTAAAAGGCTACTTTTACTTGTATGATGAGTGGAGCTGACTGCAGAAATTGAATGCTGCCTGTTTTTTAGACTTGTTGACAGCCTTGTGAATCAATTGCTCAGGGAGAGCTCTATTGAGAAACCTATCTCTACGGATAATTAATTGAGTTATAAAGCCCTTTCCAATTTCTCCTCTGCTTCAACAACTGTCCCACAGGAATAGGTTTACAATATGTTTGGGATGATATGAAGCTTAGAGTTCCATTATTCTCAATAGACACAACATGCCCCAACTATTTTTCTTCCTTTAGTTTTATTAAGTTTTAAAAAAAAAAATTGTAAAAGAATTGCTCAAAACATTAAACATACTGTTATAACAGTGTATAGCATTGTGTATGGGGTAGATATTTTTATAATTAAGATTAACAAGCGAAAGATTAGAAAAGCCCAGTGTTATCAAGATTAGTGACTTCGGACTAGTAGTGTAGTATACAGCGAGGAGTAAATGCCAGTTAGTAAGGGCAAGAAGGGCGGTCAGGCTTCAGATGCCAGGAAAGGAATTTGGAAGCTTGGAAGTAAATGATGGGATTTGCAGCATTCAACAGATATCCAGAGAAACATTCCTCTTACATGACCCTTCAGGGTTCCTGGGTTACTGGTGAATTTGGCTCTAGGAAGGTATGGTTGGGTTCACTAACACTGTCACAGATGACAGTGGAATTCTTGCCATTTTCAGACTTATACCTAACAATTCTTATGGCTAACTAATACTGGCTCACTGCAAATAAGGGCCTAGTGTGTTTTTTGCTTGGCATCGATTGCCTACCTTACACCCCTGGGGATTGGCTTGCTGGCATTTCAATAGCCCATAAGGGTGCATGTGAGCTTCTGATAAGACGCATTCTTTTTAGGGGCATATTTATTAAGTTAAGTTCAAATAGTAAATTAAAAATTTCAAATTTTTTTTGTCAAAACTCACAAATTCAAATTTAAAAACCAAGTTGAATGTAAATTCAAATCTGACATTTATCACACTTCGACTTGGAAACAGTTCTAATTAAAATATTTGCCACCTGCCAAAGTTAATTTACAAGTCAATGGCAGAGGTCCGTTGCATTTTATATGTTAATTGCGTTTTTGACATTCAAGGCGAAAACCTCAATTTGAATTCAATTCCAATCTTCAGGTAGTTTGTATTCGATCATATATTATACATATAGTTTTGTTTCATAAATAACCTCCCATTTGAGTTGTGAATAAATGTATTAGAGTTCAAAACATTTCACGAATCGTACAATTTTTCATGAAATCGAACGTTTAGTTAAATTTTTTACGATTTTGTCGGATTTTACTTTGGGAAAATTTTCGAGTGTCAACCTCGAAATTTGACCCTTGATAAATCTACCCCTTAATAAACCCAATAGGCTGGTTTTGCTTCCAATAAGGCAATTTAGCGTAACGGATCAGGACTGATCTGTTTCAATTCTTGAGTTCCTCTCATCAGAAATTCACTGACATGCACAGGTTTAGAGTAACAAGAAAACTGCTTGTAAAAGGCCTGCTACATTGTAAAACACATATATGCATAATCTGATTATTAAAATGGAAATAACTTGACTTCCAGCCAAAGATCATTGCTTGGTTTAATACAGTATCAAGCTGTTTGCAGCACATCAACATAGTACGCCTAGTAAAGCCAAACAGTTCAGCCTTATATGCATCCTATTTATATTGATGCAGGGAAAGTCAGAAAACCTCAGTGAAGGAAGTCTTTTTTTACACCACAGTGTAAAAACCAGGCAGGTTACAGCTTTGTAGCACCAGCATAGCTGGACTGGTATCATATTACCGATTACAGCTTTTTGCTATTGATTGCAATGGTCTTTGCAAAGTCTGTTTTGGGGTAAAATGATTGAATACATATTAGTTTATACAAAAAAAGTGTATTTTATATCATTTTAACTTATAGTTGCGTTATTTTACTAATTTTAGTTTAATGAATGAGGCATTATTAGCAACTTGAGTCAATATATTATAAAAATCTAAAGGAAAAGAACGTCTCCCAGACAATGTTTTTAGTTTTAGCAGCACTTAAGACACCTGACCTAAAATGATAAAAAATACTTTGTGTAGGAATCCCTATATTATGCAAAGTAGTATTGTATTTAGACCCTTCTATCTTGTTACTGAAGTGGAATTACACAAACATCCTGAAAAAAATGATGCATAATTATCCTAGGTAAAATAACCCCCTCCTCCTGGAAATTCCAATTTAATGGCTGACTGAGAGGTTTAATAAGAGCTAAAGACAAAATCAGAAAAAAATGTTGTTAAAATGTTGTGTGAAAGATAAAATCTGAAAACTGTCTGTTTATAAGACAAATTCAAAAAAGGGAAGATAGCGTTTTTGTGAATTTGGTGAGAAATTCGACATTTTATTCTCCATTTTTATTTTGTCTCAATATCACTACTTTTGTGAATTCCCCCCTATGAGTTCAAGCCCGAAAAAAAAAACCCCACAAACCTCGAATCATTTGAGTTTTCGGGTAAAACCCTCAGGAAAAAAATGCGAACACCAAGCAGCTTTCACCAATGGTTCAAGTTACCTCTGCCTCCTACATGACCTTTACAGGTTTAGGTGGTATATTTTTGGATTCAATCTATTTCCAAGGTAGAAGTATAATAAATCTTGAATATTCAAGCTTTTGTTAACCTGAAAATGTGAGTTTTGACCATAAAATACAACTCAAAAACTAAAATGTTCATGGAAAAAACAACTTGAACCTTAATAAATCTGCCCTTTATATCTCTATCTACAAAACTGTTTTTATATCTACATACAGTATGATTCCAAAAACCTCTACCTATAAACATGACCCTTAAATTCACAGAAATCCCAGAAGTCTTTATCAGGTCTAGAAACCAAGCTCATGTTTTTCTGCTCATTTGTTGCTATTGATTACTAGAACCATTTTCTTTTCAATTAAATATATTACTGCATAATTATTCAATCAACCCTTACTAATAATCTGCTGCATACTAAATATAATCTATAGATGAAATACATTGAGTATTAAACTGTACAAATGAATAGGTCTTACAGATAAACAGACCATTAGATAGATAATATATTTTCTAAAATTAAAAAAAAACAGCAACATATAGTAGGAACAAAGTGCAAACCATTCTTTCTATTTGAAGCATTTCCTTTCATCCTTTATCATATATGTTAGACACCACAGAAAATTAGTTTGTTGTCACAATTAGAAATAATTCAATTCAATATTAACAAATAAACCAAAAGGCGTAGATTTTCATTTAACAATGTCCAAGAGGCATGTGTCAGTGCATAAGGAGAAACAAATACCACTTTCTCTGACATGGCTGCCCTATTATGCCACATTTTGGTGCAGAGCACATAATTTTGAAAAGGGCTCCTTTCTTTCTTCATCTGCCAGTGTTCTGTAACTTACATATCTGAATGATGTGTAGAGTAGGGAACAGGATGGGGACATGTATGTGTCTTTATCACTCTGCCTACAACCACAGGAGTCAGTGACCCCATCAACCACATATCAGTTTAAATTACAGGCAATAGATTTAAGTATAAAGTCAAATATCTAAAAATATACAAAAACAATCAAATAAAGCTGTTTAAAAGCTGTCTTGGGAACTCAGTGTCTACAGCACACACACAAAAAATATTTTCAGGTATGCTACCCCTTTATGATGCACGATGCTTTAACAGTCTTTTCTCATTGATTTTATGTCATTGTCAAGACTCCACATATGACCTTTAATGTCTTTTTCTTCTACACATACGCTAGATAAGAATCTAAATTCAACAACTTCACCAAATCAATTCTCTGTATGTAATGACTGCAACAATTGAACTGAATCAACTTGATTATGTTTGCACCAAGAGAAAACTCCTTTTAACAGTCACAGCAGAGCAAAAGAAATTCAGCAATTCAAAATGTGATGTGGTCTGCAATTTTCTTTAATGAACCATGTAAAATCTTCCTTGATGACTCTTACCATGTTAATTGATGGCCAGCAGTGCTAAACCTTGGTGAAATCAAGTTTTTGTTACACTATCTTTAAATACCACTAGCTAAATTTCAATGCTTTTGCCGACTCTGAAAGCCAAATAAATGAATAATCCGAAGAAACGATCATCTATGGACTAAATCACTATATGGCAATTAAATGTTGCAGGGATGCAAAAAAAATGACCTTTTTCTAAAGTTCGTTTTTTAAAAGACACACCTACATGAGTATGAGGACACATCCTTGACCATTTGGTCAAACAAGTGACTGTAACTTTTTGATTCCCCCTACCACCAGCATTTTTCAGTGAAACAGATTATTCAACAATTTCACGTCATTATTGTTTTTTGTGTCTCATGATTCTCAATTCATCAGGCTAGGCGTTTTATGATTCCTGTTCTATAAGAAGAGAAGCATTTATAATTTGGGAAATGTTCTCTTTATTTTTGCTACTAGTATTTAAATTTAAAATACATTCTTCAACTATTTCATGTCATTATAGTTTAGTTTTCTGTGTCTCATGAGTCTCAATTCATTTTTATGATTCCTGTTCTATAAGAGAAGAGTATATAATTTGAGACATTTTTTATTTTTTGCTACTAGTATTTAAATTGAAAAATTATAAAAAATGTTTTTACGGATGTACTAATATATATGCAATATAAAATGTATTCCCCATGTGTATTGCCTTTTCTGACCTGACTATAGCTGAAATATGTTTATTTACAAATATAACACAGTGTTTTCAGTCAGCACTCATCCCTTCCATTCAATAGAATTTGGTGCATGTCCCAGAGTTTTCCACATGGGCACCGACCCAGAAAAAATACAATGTTTCAGACCCACGTTGGTCTTTTTTCAAGCCTTAAAAAAAGACCAATGTGGGTTTGAAACGTTGTATTTTTTCTGGGTCGGTGCCCATGTCTAAATAAAGGCATTTTAAGAAGATTATACTGCTATTGGTGCTGTCCATTGCAGGAACTAAACAGACTCATATTTACAAATATAACTCATATCAAAATGCATGAATTAAATTGCCACATGCTGCGGGAGAATACTTTAGCTCTAGTGTGCCCTTCAGTTCTTGACTTCATGAGCATTTCATAGGCACTGCATTAATATCGATATTACAGCAACCACATTCACATTTCTACATCCACATTCTGAATGCCATCCATGATCACTCTGTGAATCAGCAAACATCCCATGTGATGCCTTCCGTGAAGCTTGTATTGTATTCCATTCTGTTTAATGCTTAAAATGACCTTGGCATAACTTGTGTCTACAACGAAGCAAGTGGACAGTTATATTTGTTATAATTTTCTCTGTTTTTGAACCAGATATTAACACATCTTAATTAGGGACAGGAATAATTTGACAATGTTGGGCCAGATTCATTTTGGTGAGAAAAGGGTTTATCACATGAAAAGTCATGGACGAAATTCAATCTGAGGTGCAATTCAATTCAGAAAAACTTATCTCACGGTTTAAAACTGGAACTGAATTTGGAGAAAAGTATTTTCTCCTCGAAGTGAATCTCGTCCATGATGTGATAAACCATGAAATAACTTTTTTCACTGAATCAAATCTGGCACATTGTTTGAGGCATTAGGTATTCCGTTGTAACATACAGGTAAAACAAGCAGTTTGATGTGTGTTTAGCTATGCCAGTCTCTATGATTCAATAAAGTAACTGGTGATTAATGGTCATTGGACAGAAAAGTTTCATTTTATTAAATTCTATACATCTTGCAAGTGTGATTTTGTCTTATATTTCAATTATATCCCTTGTGTTAATGGTAAAGAAATTCCTGATTGACAGTAATAGAAAAGGGGAGTCAACCAGTTGGGGTGAACCAAGTTACTAAACAAAGCAGATTTATTTCTTTTAACAGTATGAATACTTCTGCTCCAAACAATCCCTGCTTCAAAATATATCATTGCCATTTTACACCCTTGGGAAATATACATGTAGGCTTTCTGTGTATGAAAAATAAATTATAAATTGATTTGTATGAAACATGCCAGTTAGGCATAACGACCAAGTTGAAGTTTACATTTTCTGAATGAATTATAATTGTTGAGGTACAGTGCATGAGGAATATTTTATATTAAATTTCTATTATTATTTATAAAGCACCATCTCCCACAGCACTTTACAGGGTAGTGGAATACATATACAAGATGTAACAGTTTACATACATAGACATACAGTGCATTTTACCAGAATAGAAGCAGAGCTGCAATTTGATATTGTTTGGAGACCGTAGGGTGAGGGCCTTGCTCATGACAGCTAACAATCTGAGAGGTAGAGAAAGTGACACTGAGGTTAACCAGTGTAGAATTAGAGGTTTACATTGATAATATAGGTTAAAAAAATAGAAACTAGTCTATCAAGTTCAACCGGTGCACATAACCACTATACACATGTACCTATAGAGACTAGTGATGGGCGAATCTACCCAGTTTCGCTTTGCCGAAAAATTTGCGAATTTCCAGGGAAATTTGCGAATTGGCGAAATAATTCGCGAAACGAGTCGCAGCACAATTTTGACGAGCATCGCGTCAACTTCGAAACGTCGTTTTCGTTGCATCGCTTTCAACGCGTCGCGTCGTTTTATTCCCCAGTGGCGAATCGCGGGAATTCGCCCCTGGCGAATAAATTCGTCCATCACTAATAAATTCGCCCATCACTAAGAGACCTGTTGATACATGTGTGTATATATATATATATATATATAAAATATATAAACCATACATATACTAAACTACAGTGGAACCTCAATTTGACATCCCCTGATTTTAAGTTTTCAAATACAAGAGGTCCTCTGCACTCAACCCATTATCAATATATTTAAGACATGCCTTACCCTTTAAACAGGGATCGTTTGTCCATATATTGCAATATATTTAAGCTGGCCAACTACGTAAAAGTCATCCCCTGATTTTAAGTTTTCACTCATTTTACATTGTTGTTTAATACATTTCCCTGATTTTACATTTTCCTGGATTTTACATTTCATTTTTTTCTGGTTCGCTGAAAAAACATTAAATGGGGGTTCTACTGTAACTGTAGTGGAACCTCAATTTTACATCCCCTGATTTTAAGTTTCCCTTCATTTTACATGTTGTTTTGTGGCCCCACCATTTCCCTGATTTAACATTTTCCTGGATTTTACGCCATTTTTTTCTAGTACCCTAAAAAATTTAAAATGGGGTTCTACTGTATTTTGTTTGTTCAATAAGTCATCCAAGCTCTTAAACATATTAATAGAATCAGCCATTACAACAGCACCCAGTAGGGCATTCCACCTCACTCTCCTCATCGTGAAGAACCACCTACACGTCTTCTAATGAAAGATCTGTTCAAGGGTGACCTCTGGTGTGTTGATATTTTTTGTGGAAAAAAAAAAACCCTTTGACAGGAATTGTCTGTCAAAATATTGCAATATTTATTCAAACTGGCCAACTATGTCAAGTCATCCCTGGTCTGGCTTGTCCTACAGTGGCATTGTTCTGACCCATTAAGAATTGTAAAAGTTCATTATATCTTGTTCATTTTTATACAGAGACTAAGTTTTACCTGAAACTTGCTTTTCAAGGTTAAAACTCCCAAATAGCTGCCCTTTTTTTTGGCCACCACTGTGATTCCCTGATTGTAGTTGGGAATGATGAGAACCAGAACATGGAGCTGGCCACTGCTCCATCTCCATTTAAGCACATCTAAAGGAACTTAGACACAACCTTCCTTATCAGTTTGTGTATATCTATCTATCTATCTATCTATCTATCTATCTATCTATCTATATATATATATATATATATATATATTGCATTGGCTTATAATAATAACTCTTAAAAGGTGAAATCAGGCAACTTGTGGACCTTAAATTCTTGTGTGCATGAATCATGCAAGCATCTTCAAATACAAACTTTAGATTCTCTTTGGTACTCAGCTCAGAACCTTACAATTTCATATATAAATGGGTTTCAAATATACAGTGCCATAAATATCTGCATTCAATTGAAGTGAACACATTTGGTTGTTAATATAACATCATGCTGTTCTGCCTTATTACTACCCTCTCCGTTCCCTTCATTTCACATTCTGTGTTTGTTTAGCAGAGAGAAAATGATGTACTTGCATACCCTTTGATAAGTAGCAAAACACAGTGTAAAAGATGCTCAGTTTAAACAGAATTTTACAAGAGGCTTCATAAAAAGTTAAATCTGCCCCCAGACAGAACACTCTCACACATCATAACAAACTACTTGGTATAATCAGATGTTTGACTTTTGGCGCCCATAAACAAAGCTTATGCCTTATTCTAAGGCATGATAAAGTTAATTGCAAAAAATCTCCAAGAGTCTCCAGTTTTCCAACAGAAATAATTCAGTCAGTGTATCATCTAAACTCTATTGTAATAATGATCTAGAGAAATAATGGCAAATCATGATGTATCACTTTCCTAGTAAGAGGGTTGTTTCAATGAGTCACAGTGCAATTTTCTCCTTAGGTGATGTAGTTGTAAGCCTTGTGTAGTTCTAAAAAGCAGATGTATCCAAAAGGCTCTTCCTCGTCTTGCCTTCATGTCATGTCTCATTTGCATCTCCTCTATCATTGTAGATTGCACTGAAAATTCAAATCCCCTAAGGCATTTCCCTGTCTTGTTTAGTTATTTCTGTTCTGTATACAGATCCTTTTGATTTTGCGTTTCCATATTCATGTCACATATGGCACATAAATTCATGTTTTTTTCTTCCCTTCCTCTCTCATTATGTTTTATATTTCTTATAAACCAGGTTTCCGTTTATTTATCTTTATTATGCAATCTTAATATAGTAAAAAAAACTGTAAACCTCCAATAAAAGCTTCTAACTAGAGACTGAGGGAGGTATCAGCCTTAAGGTGTGCTACAAATGGTGTCGCCTGAGCTAGAGTAAACTGAAATGGTAGCACTGTGTCCATTTGCTTTGATAAGGCGAGGTACCAAGCATTGCCAGGAAAATGTAATATCTCAAGTATTTAAATAGTTCTCCAGTATTAAGAAATGTAGCTAATACAATGGAACCCAGCATTGCCCAGGTAGCAAATCCAGTTTGAAGGCAAACAAACAAACTCAGCATGCTTATAAAGTCCTAGGTATGTGTTTGCAACATGCTGTGAAGCTTTACATGATACTACTGAATGGCAAAATTCTATTAATCATATGGGCAGGTCTGTGATTGTAATGTATGTGGATTGTAAATTGAAGCTCGGCACAAGAGAGAAAGGTAGAATCAATGGCGGGGTGCCAAGTTGTTAGACAACCTCTGCGTTTGGGCACATGAGCAGTAGAGGAATCAGCAAAGAATATCTGTACTGTGTGTGCCCCTAATATTATGGACCATTTGCAGGAAATGTACACTAGGCATTTTTGAGGAGATCCTGTCTGGGGTAGGAAGCAAATAACTACAATCAGTGGGAGTAGCCTAACAACTTGAAGCAACCTTGTGACTCTACCTTATAGTCTTCTTTTTGGTTGTACCCAAAGGAATGGAGAGATCTGACTGGTCAAATCAATTGTTGGGCTGTTGTAGGCGGGGGCTCAAAGTAGTGTTGACCTCCTCCAGAATGAGAGGACAGTCCCTCAAAAGTAGTTGTTTATTACATGTTCAAATTTGTGATGAGCATGGGCATTTTCCCGTGAAAATCACTTCAATGAGGGGGGAAAATTGTTGCGCATCAAGTTTGTCATCCATAGACTTCAACGCATTTTGGCAAATTATCACAGCGAAATGGGTCAGATTCCATCCATCTGTACAGATGACTATAAAAAATTGGAGACTCACTACTGTGAATGTATTATCTAAAGTGCAAATTTTAAAAAAGTGTTGAAATGAATGATATTGTACGTGTGTAATAACACTTTAGGTGTGGTCCCAAGATAAATACACAGCACAGGAAAAAAAAAAGATTTGCTTTTTAGATCATTCAGTGCAACAGCAGTAAAGCTCTAATTTTTTATAGTCATGTCCACACTTATGGTTTCTTAAGATACTCATTGTGTATTGTGGCCCACTCTCTATTAATTACTGAACATTGTACAATTATAGGCAACTTCATAAACAGTCTAAAATTCCTAAATCAGATGCCATATCATTTGGAAACATTTTCAAGACCAACATTTCATCAGTTGTACTGATTTAAAATAAGTTTTAAAAAACTACTGAAAACTGCTTGCTCCTAATATTTAAAACCTGCTTATGTTTATGCCCTTTAATCTGAAACTTTATTGGCCTGCTGCTCTTTTGAAGTAAAATGCATCATGCCTTTCCCTTTACTTTCTCTAGGGGGTAAAATGAATTTATCTGTTGGTAGATACTGAAATTATAAATCTATTGATATTATAGAGAACATCATTGTTTCTGATAATCTTGTTAAAAGCATAGCAAATGTTTAAATATCATCTCATGCAGGCAATGTGAAGATAATGAAGGAAAAGGAAGCTCCAGAGAAACTCTGATAATTAAGAAAGACATGTGTAACAAATGTGTCACTGTGCAACAAAATGAAGCAAATATGAATATATCGAACAGGGGCCAATTGAATGCAAATCCCAGTGGCATAGTCTAAATATAACATAATTTAAAAAATGATACAGTTTTCATGGCTTATGTTACTGGGGAAATTATATGTATGCTACTTCCAGAAAATGTAACACAAGTATGGGATTTATGCTTGGGACCTGGGGTTTTTCCGGATAAGGGATCTTTCTGTAATTTGGTTCACCATACCTTAAGTTCACTAACAAATACATTGAAACATTAAGTAAACCCAATAGGATTGTTTTGTAACCAATATGGATTCATGCATCTTAGTGACCATTATATACAAGTTACTGTTTTATTATTACAGAGAAAAAAGGAAATAATTGTGAAAAATAAGAATTATTTGCTCAGAATGGAATCTATGGAAGATAGCCTTCCCATAATGTGTAGCTTTCTGGATATCAGGGGGCACATTTACTAAGGGTTGAAGAGAATTTTCGATTAATATTCGAATTTAGAACTAATTTTGGGCTACTTTGACTATCGAATAGCCCAAAATTTTAAAAATTCAAATTTCGAAGTACATTTTAGCCTATGGGGGACCTCCTAGAGCCAGTCCTGAAATTTTTTCAAAGTCCTAGGAATTCAAAGGATTTTGGTTGAAATCGTTAAAACGGAACGATTTCAATATGATTGAAAACTGACCTAGATGGTAGTGATGGGCGAAACGGCCGCGTTTCGCTTTGCCGAAAAATTTGCGAATTTCCGCGTCGCGTCATTTTCGGCGCGCGTCTCGTTTTTGCGCGGCAATTTTTTTTTTTGCGAATTTTTTTTGCAGTTTCGCGAATTTATTCGCCAGCGGCGAATCGCGGGAATTCGCCGCGAATTCGCCCCTGGCGAATAAATTCGCCCATCACTACTAGATGGTCCATTTTAGATCAAAAATGCCCCCCCCCCAAAAAAAATTTGATGGTCGAATTTAAAAGTTTTGACTATCAATAGATGCAGGCCTGGACTGAAAGTCAAAGTAGGCTGTGTCATTTCAATTACACAGAGGCCCAATCAGCCCACACACTGGCCCAAAGAGCCCCCCCCAGCCCACTAAATACTGAATTTCTATGGCGCATTATAGCAACCCCTCTGGAATTTGCCAGAATCCACAGATTGCCAGTCCAGGCCTGACTAGATGTAAACATCAGAATCACTGGGCACTTGAAAAAAGCTATTGTAGTGTCCACAAAATTACACACTGACTGTGCTACCGATGGGTTTTGTGGGATTTTCTTTATGAAGTAAATTCTCTGTAACAAAATGTGCTTGAATATTTTAATGTGTTTGAATATTTAAAAAAAATTGTAGAAGAAAGTAGTATAGAAAATATATAGTATAAGAAAACTGTTTGTAGAAGAAACACACGGTTTGTAGAAGAAAGTAGTATAGAAAATATATAGTAGAAGAAAACTGTTTTTACCTACTGTTATTTACTGAACTATTTTTTTTCTTCAAGTATCAAGTTTGGTTTAAAGAATATTATAAACTCACATAACTGTATATGTACAATTAAATAAGCACAGGTATGGAACCTGTTATACAGAATGTTTGGGACCTGGGGTTTTTCCAGTTAAAGAAGGAAAGCTATGGAGGCATTTTATTGCCAATAGATTCGCAGCAATAGTACAACTAGAATGCTATATGTGTTCTGTAGAATGTTTTTCCATACCTGAGTAAAAAGTTCTAGATCTCTGTTTGTTTAAGATAGCAGCTACAGTATTAGCTTGATGATATCACTTCCTGTCTGAGTCTCTCCCTGCTCACTTATAGCTCATAGCTCTGGGCTCAGATTACAGCAGAGAAGGGGGAGGGAGGAGCAAACTAAGCATGCTCATGCCCAGGGCAAGGAGGTTTAAGATGAAAACAGGAAATCTGATACAGAAGCCCATGTGTACACAATAGAAGGAAAGAAATAAAGTGTTTCTTTTGACAAAGGACTCATTTGGACTACCAGAGGACTACTTTGAGGGTTTACTGGTATATTTAGGTGGACCTTTCTTATAAGGCTTACTTAGTTTTAACCTTTCCTTCTCCTTTAAGGGGTTTTACTGATTACCTTGTAAAAATCCCATACCTGTATTGTCAATTCAAAATGCCCTTGTTAAGATAATCAATATTTAGCATAAAGTGAGTTTTTAATTCTACAAATACTTCTTTCTTTTTTTTACCATTTTAGTGTTAATGGAATTTTAATGGAATGGAAGCTGTTTGTTGTATTCTCAAAAGTCAAATTTAGAATCCACATGAATTTTAAAAAAAATTTAAATATACCCACAATTCAACTGGGAGATTATTTAAGAAAAAAATGTAATATCTAATATTCGATCGAATGGTTTACGACCCAAAAATGAAAAGTTTTTCTCAAAAAAAAAAAAAAACCCCATTGTTCAGTAAGGTTATAACTTCTCCAATGGACCACTGCCATCGACTGTGAATGAACTCGGAGGCAAATATTCGAATTAGGACTGTTTCCATGATCAAGGTGTGATCTCACATGCAAATTTAAATTCGATCAGGGGAATTAAAATTTGAATGTGTGAATTTTGATACTCGAAAGTTTTAATTCAGATTTATTATTTGACCCTTGATAAATCTGCAAAGACAAATGTAATGGTTTTATCAAGTCAAAGATACTAAGCTTCTGCGTTCACCAGTAAATAAAGTCTTTGCTTTAGTTCAGTGTTAGGATACAAATATATTCTGCAAATGCTTTAGAGTACTTTATAAGCCTATATTCAACAAAGGTGGGTGCTGAGGGCTTTTAATGAAATTTAAGAGTTATCTATTTTTAAATGCCTCTCCATAAAAACAAATATAGATTTTGAATAGTTATTAACACAATTTGTGGCATCAGTATTCCCAGGTATCAAAATTCAAAGGTCATTTATGCTCTTGATAAGCACATAGCTTCATCCCTTTCAATCAATATTCATTCTGTTAACCATAGCAACCAATCAGCAGTTAGCCTTAATTGTATTAATAGTGGTGGAGTAATGAAATATACACATATGTTGGTATAGTTTTGACTTAAGTTTCAAATGTAGGTATAATGGTACAATCACAGGGAAAAAAATGTATCAGCATAGAGATTATTATAGAAGGAAAGTGTTAAAATGCTTTATTTTACACTTAATAATGTTTCTATTTGAAGTTTAAGAAAATTTTATTTTTAGCAGTGAGTCATATTCTAATCTTGTTTATACATTTTTGCATGTCCTAATCTAATCTTAATAAGGACTTCACATTAAAGTCTATGGGCGTAAAAAAAAAAAAAAATTGACGCGTGGTGTATTTTGTTGACGCACGTCTTTGGGGTGCAAGTCTATGAGTGTCATTTTTGCGGCGAAAAAATTCTCCCATCCCTACTTATGTACTCTACTGTGTGTTATACCATTCAGAGTCCCTGTTGTTGATTTAACAACATTGGATATAGTTGTACTTTGGCAGTAACACGTTTCTATCAATCATTTGAATTCATTGTTTTACCTGCATTTGGGGGACCAAAGCTAGTCACTCACTGGCTGCTCTGTGCAATTGTATTGGGGCAAACATGTCCATTGTTGGCAGAAAAAAGCCATTAATATCACACTAATGAAAAATGTTGAGCATACAACAAAACTGATTGACTAAAATTGATGACTGATTTCTAAAATAGTTGTTGCCCTTTTATTTTGATCAGCTGAAACACATCTGCAGCAGATCCATTGCATTTACATACTGTAGGTTACACAATTATTTACTTATCACATTCAGGCTAATTAAGAAGTTCAAGAAGGAGATTCCCTACACTGTTGTGTGCCAATTTGTTTTTTTTTTTGTTTAGAAACCTGGAGTTGTGCTTTCCCCAATGAGTCCTACCCGAATGCATAGGCTCCGATATTCAAGTGCCCCAGGCCGGGCCATAGAACAACACGAGTAGATGGACTCACCTTCGCTGAAGCTAGGATGAGCCCCATCCTCCTCAACTCCCTCTGCACACAAGTCAAAGGCAGGGGGCTATGTCTTTGGTCCTGGGGTCAAATCCAAAGAACTAAAACACCCATCCAGTGAAAAAAGTGCTAAAGTGCAATGCCGATGTGCCCTCATAAGGCTCCGGCTGGTGGCTGGATTAAAAAAAGTTATATCAGGAAAGCCAAAAGACAGGAGCAAAGAAAAGTGCTAAAAACAGGTTTAAAATAATAAAGTGCATGTACATGATCCCTTTAGTGAATAAGGCACCCCCACAGGGGGCACAGCGACTCCGGCTTCCATCCCGCTTAAGCCCTCTGGCCAGAGGATCAAGTGTTTCCCCAAAGATACTACACTTGGGGGCAGATTTACAAAATTTATGTGAACGATTCGAAATGCAATCGAGTTTTCAAAAAGTTTTGAATTGAAACTTTTAAATACTTTTTTGGACACTTTGACCATCGAATTAAAAAAAATTGATCGATTCGAATTACTTGCCCTTTAAGTTTTTATTTGAATTACTAGTTCGCCAGATTAAATGGGTGGTTCACCAGTTAACTTTTAGTATATTGTAGAAGGGCAAATTCTAAGAAACTTTTCAATTTGTCTTCATTATTTATTTTTCATAGTTTTTTAATGATTTGCAATTTTCTTCTGTTACTTTGCAGCTTTCAAATGGGGGTCACTGACGCCATCTAAAAACAAATCGTTCGAAATTCAAATTTGAAGGGTTAAAATTTGACCGAAATTCGATTGGTTGAATCGAACCCTCGAATTTGACCACTAGAAAATCTGCCCCTTGATCTTAGCCAAAAGGCTGAGTGCCAATTCTGAACTCAAAATTTAATCTAACACACTATTTGTACGAAGTCACCAGGCAACATCAGCCCATGTCTAACTTTATCTAATTTGTCGAGAATTGGGGCAAATTCACTTAATTGCAAATTTTAACCACGCTTTGGCAGGTGCAAATTCACTACCGCTACTATACAGTAATTAACTAAAATGTGATGTTGTGTCTCTGTAGCCAAACACTGTAAAGTTTAATTTGTCAGTGCAAGCATTATATAGAGAACTTTCGCTAACATTCATTTCTGCCTAGTGAAACTTCATTAGTACACTTGCGTCAATCTGAATAGGGCACGTACATATACAGTGGTGTGAAAAACTATTTGCCCCCTTCCTGATTTCTTATTCTTTTGCATGTTTGTCACACAAAATGTTTCTGATCATCAAACACACTTAACTATTAGTCAAAGATAGCACAAGTAAACACAAGTAAACACAAAATGCAGTTTTTAAATGAGGGTTTTTATTATTTAGGGAGAAACAAAATCTAAACCTGTGTGAAAAAGTAATTGCCCCCTGAACCTAATAACTTGTTGGGCCACCCTTAGCAGCAATAACTGCAATCAAGCGTTTGCGATAACTTGCAACGAGTCTTTTACAGCGCTCTGGAGGAATTTTGGCCCACTCATCTTTGCAGAATTATTGTAATTCAGCTTTATTTGAGGGTTTTCTAGCATGAACCGCCTTTTTAAGGTCATGCCACAACATCTCAATAGGATTCAGGTCAGGACTTTGATTAGGCCACTCCAAAGTCATCATTTTGTTTTTCTTCAGCCATTCAGAGGTGGATTTGCTGGTGTGTTTTGGGTCATTGTCCTGCTGCAGCACCCAAGATCACTTCAGCTTGAGTTGACGAACAGAAGGCCGGACATTCTCCTTCAGGATTTTTTGGTAGACAGTAGAATTCATGGTTCCATCTATCACAGCAAGCCTTCCAGGTCCTGAAGCAGCAAAATAACCCCAGACCATCACACTACCACCACCATATTTTACTGTTGGTATGATGTTCTTTTTCTGAAATGCTGTGTTACTTTTACGCCAGATGTAACGGGACACACACCTTCCAAAAAGTTCAACTTTTGTCTCGTCGGTCCACAAGGTATTTTCCCAAAAGTCTTGGCAATCATTGAGATGTTTTTTAGCAAAATTGAGACGAGCCTTAATGTTCTTTTTGCTTAAAAGTGGTTTGCGCCTTGGAAATCTGCCATGCAGGCGGTTTTTGCCCAGTCTGTTTCTTATGGTGGAGTCGTGAACACTGACCTTAATTGAGGCAAGTGAGGCCTGCAGTTCTTTAGATGTTGTCCTGGGGTCTTTTGTGGCCTCTCGGATGAGTTGTCTCTGCGCTCTTGGGGTAATTTTGGTCGGCCGGCCACTCCTGGGAAGGTTCACCACTGTTCCATGTTTTTGCCATTTGTGGATAATGGCTCTCACTGTGGTTCGCTGGAGTCCCAAAGCTTTAGAAATGGCTTTATAACCTTTACCAGACTGATAGATCTCAATTACTTTTGTTCTTAGGGGGGCAATCACTTTTTCACACAGGCCCATGTAGATTTGGAGTTTTTTTTTCTCCCTTAATAAAGTAAACCTTCATTTAAAAACTGCATTTTGTGTTCAATTATGTTATCTTTGACTAATAGTTAACGGTTTTTGATGAGCAGAAACATTTAAGTGTGACAAACATGCAAAAGAATAAGAAATCAGGAAGGGGGCAAATAGTTTTTCACACCACTGTAGGTCATTTGGAGTTACTAGAGATGTTGGTGCAAATGCTTGAAGTGATCACTTATTACAAATGTCCAAGGAAGCAAAATAAAGACAGAAGAGATCATCTAATGCCCTAGATATGAGCCCACCCTAAAACAAATGTGGCATGACCCTCAAATGGTAAAAATGTTAAAAACTAAAAATATTAATAGTTACAACTTTTTAAGACAATCCCACTTTATAATTTGAAAAAATGCCAGTGGTTTTTTTTTTTTATAATTTGTATGACTTTTCAGCATGCAGGATGTCACAGACAAGAATGAGCAGGATATAGCCTCATTTTATCAGTTCGACAGGTCTAATGGGGCGATGGAAACTGGCAAAAGAGATAACATTCTGTAAAATTCGCACTTTATTGAATTGGCGGCATAAAGATCATTTGCCTAATGATAGCGATGATCTTTTTCAATAGCGAATTGTCCTCTACACCTGTTAATAAATTGGTGATATCCCTTTGAATTATATTTCTGGCGAATTTTCGCTAGCAACGGCCATTTTGCACTATAGTAAATCTACCCCTTGAGGAAAAATTCTTCCATGTGACCTTGCTTTAATATGTCAAATTTGGGTCAAAATGAAGAATGCTGAAGATGACATGGAACAAGCTCATTATAAATTCTGTAGTAGTCAGTAGCTTCGTTTCACTATATTAAATGATACTGACATGTTAGAAGCATGGTAGTTTCAGCACACATTTTTTTTTTTTTTTTTTTAAAGCTTCGGTACTTTTCTGTCAAATTTGATTTCAAATATTTATATAGTTTTAAGCCCTTATATAATTTCCTCTCAATGTTAACTCAGGAACAGAGATCCCAAATAACAGTGTAACAGTTCTGTGGGGCACCACCTCTCATTCTAAGAACATTTAGAATCCCTGAAATAAAACAGGAGATATATACTGTATATTGTTTTTGACTAGACAAGTAATAGAACCTGGCAGAAATGAACAGTTATTTTTTATGATGACAGGGTCCTATTAATCTTTCAAAGATTTACTTGGCACAGCTAATCCAAAGGAAGCTAAGGGGCAGATTTACTAAGGGTCGAATTCTCGAGGGCTTTTAGCCCTGGAATTCTACCCTAGTATGATTTTCAAAGTAAAATACGACAAAATCAAACATCAAATTTGAAGGATTTTACTGGTTTTTTAATTCTCAATAAAACCGTGCGATTTTATGGAAAAATAGTACATTTTCTTTCGATTTCTCAAAAATATAGTACGAATCGAACGATAGAAGTGTTCGATCGTACGACTATAGGAGCTTCCCATAGGCTTATATAGCCAATTTTTGCACATTACTAAATTTGCCCATGTGAATCCAGGAGTTGCCCTCATAGGTTTCAATTAATACTGGAAGTTTTTATTAAATCATCTTGTCCTTGAACCTTCACCTCTATTGACTTTTACTCAGGACATAAGTGCAACAAACATTTGATTAAAACTGCCGGCTTGTACTAAAAGTGATTGAGAGACCACGATTAAAAAAAAAAAAGGTTTTAAATGATGTAACATTGATTGGGAAAATACAGCGTCTAACCCTCAGAGTTTATATTGATCCTGGTTAAGAGCATAAACATCTGCAAGTGCTTCTACAAATAAATGTTATCACTTAGCAATATTAATAAGGGCCCTTTTTTTAGCAGAGTTTATTTGCATGTCGCTGGGATGTGAGCCTAAAAGCAAATGGAAAGGAACAATTCATCCTTTTTTCCACTTTGTGCACAGAGAAGTTGTGTGTGATCAGAAGGAAACAATTTAGGAGCCCAGTTGCCATAGCGCCAAATTACTGTGCTCATTTGTGCAAGTTGTAAAGCTAGAGATTACTAATTTTACAAGTGACTAACACCGTAATAATGGATAATTGTATGTTTGCTTCTAAAAACTGTCACACTTACTAAATTTAGTCGATTGGAACATCCATTTTATCATCATTAGTCTTTGCTTTTTTAATAAATGATGCCTTGTTTGCTGACGTGTCACCTTTACGATTGCTTATCGTTGGAAATATGGCAAATTTCAAATGCAATTGGTGACACTGCACATTCCTTTCAGTCTGAATCACTGTCCCATTCCAGAACCGAGAGAGCTGGTTTTAATTGTGTTGGATCATTCACTCAGCTATTCTGACTAGTTATTCGACATTATGTACGTTTCTGCCAACTGAAATTCTAACAAAACGCCATGAATAATATTTGTGTATTATCCATGAATTTTTTTGGAATACAGGTATGAATCCTTTATTTGAAAACCCATTATCCAGAGAGCTCCAAATGAAATAAAGGCCATCTTTCATTGGCTCCATTTTATCAAAATTTTTAAAAATGGTTTACTTTATCTCTGTCATAATTAATCAGTACCTTGTGCTTGATGCAACCAAGATATAATTAATTATTATTATTGGAACAAAATCAGCCTATTGGGTTTATTTAATGTTTAAATGATTGTCTAGTAGATTTAAAGTATGAAGATCCCAATTACAGAAAGATGAAGGGGCAAATTCACTAAGCGGCGAAAATGTGGTAGTGTTGCCTTCGCTAATGTTCGCCCCACTTCGCTTGGTGAATTTTTGCCAATGCTACGCATATTCACTAAAGTGCAAAGTTCTCGGCAAATGGTAGCGTAGTTGCACTAGTGTTACTTCGCCAGACAAAGCGCATTTACGCTAGTGATGCCTAATTTGCATATGGCGCGAATATCAAAATGTAATAGAAGTGTATGTTACAGCCACTACATTCCACTACACAAGCCCAGGAAACCTTTAATAAATCATATAAAGTTGTCCTATTGCCCTACATGTGCCCCCTGTATAGTTCAGTTGTCATATGTTAGGAAATGTAAGGGGGCAGGAGGGTAACCCCCCCCATAAAAATTTCACTCTTTTTCAGACTATCACCCTACAAAAGGTAAAACACACCAGCGTTTCTTTGGGATTTAGTGGTAACGTTCAGTAAAATGGTCGTCTTAGTGAATTTGCGTAATTACGATCCTTTGTCAGTGCGCAACTTCGACTGGCGTTAGGGTGTGAAGATGCGCTAGTCTATCTACTTTGCTAGTGAAAATTCGTCCGGGGTTGGTGTTAGTAAATTTGCAAAGTTGCAAATTGACGTCACGCTGGCGAATTAGCGCTAGCGTTAGACGCTTCCCGCTTTAGTGAATTTGCCACGAAAAATCCCAGGTCTTGAGTATTCTTGATAACAGGTATCATACATGTATTAGAATAGTTCTTGTATAGAAGATATGGCCATGAACAAGGCCAGCAGTTGCACAGCTCAGTGTTTGTGATTTAGATCTAGTCTATGGTAAATTACGTAAACTACCTTTTACAAAAGTTATTCCAGATCAATAATATGTTAATCCCAGTACAAATAAGTGTTCAGCTCCGTGGCAGCTATATGGGAACAAAATTGCCCACAAACAGAAAAGATGAAAACAAGCAATAAGGCAATTACTTATTAATATTGTCAGCTGATAAAACTGTTTTATCACTATTGTGGAAAGACAATATTGATAATCTAATATCAAGGTGGAAGTTGTTCAGTTTGTTTTTTACAGCCAGGTAAACTCCAATTTAATAAAGGCACTTGTGTCCAAAAAGTGTTCCTTGAACGTTGTATAGTCATGCTTGGTGATGATGCTTTGCTCCTGTCCAGTGGTACTCCCTATGAGGCAAGCTGAGAAACCAGTGACAGCAAATAACTTTCAGAGAAGCAATTACTTTAATTAGTTTTAAAACTAGAATGTCTGCTCTTTTAGTTCAAAGGGTGAAAATGTGCAAGTATAACGGTGTAGAATAATGTTGGCAATAAGCCTTCCTTGTACTCATGTCATCACATTGTTATAGTGTTTGCCTTCACTGAACTGTTTTCATTAGACGTCAGTAGCTACTGTATCATATATGTACCACCAATTGTGCTGTTGCTCTAAAGTCTAATGGGTATTTTAATATATATTTTATATATAAGCATACAATGAATAAGTAAGGATATTATAAGTTATCAAGACATTCTATGACCATATAAAAGCACGTGGCTCAAGTGTTTTTATACAGGTCATGGAACTCCAAGGTGACTTCTAATATGCTCCTATTTTGCAACAAGTTATCCCTAACTAGTGGCTCTCAAGGAAGATGTTGCTTTCTTAAAGCATGTGATATTTTTGAATTCCAGGCTTGAAGGCAAATTCACATAGGGGCTACCAAAACACAGCACATAAGTCTCACCACTCAGGAACATCTTCCATGCTTGTGTTGCTCTCCAAATCCTTTTACATCTGAATAATGCTCATGGGTAAAAATACTTTGGGGACCCCTGCCGAGGTTGTATGGTCCTGTATAAGGCTTATTTTGAATCCCAGTACATTTCTGGAACTACCTATGAAGCATCTCCCAAGCTACCTATCTGTCTATCCAACTATTGGAATACGCTCTACCCTCATATTTTGTTCTCGAAGAGCAATTTAAGGGCAGATTCAAGGGTCAAAGAGTAAATTTCAATATTTGCCAGCTAAAACCTTTTTAAATTTAATTTACAAGTCAATGGCAGAGGTCCCTTGAGCCATTTGGAGATGTTATATGGAATATAATTAGAATTTTCAGGTCTGGACCATTTGATTGAATATTAGGATAGGACATTCAAAATTTTTCTTACATAACCTAAACTGGCATAATTGTGAGTATATTGTAATTAAAAATGGGCCCTCCTCTACTTTATTTATATTGTATACTTTCATTTAAAACCTTTCAGTGTGAAGTTTTAAAGCTCTAAATTGTATCCACATTGAATCCAAATACAGAAAATGGGATTTTATTGTTCTTCTAATACACACCCTTCAGACAAGAAATATTCTTTATTCCTCTAAGTGCTTTTGTACGTAACATGATGTAAGTCACTTTGGCATGTGACGCACTTGTTGTAAATCAAACATATATCGTTCATCAGGTCTTGATAAACATATTTAAAAACTGAACAGTATTTAGAAGCTACATACGAGAAAATGCACATCTGATCTGGAACTGAAATGTGAATACAAGCATTGTTTTAGCCTACACTTATTTGCTTTTCATGCTTTACCTACTGATCTGTTCCGTATATTTGGACATGTTTGGACCCATAAATACATTAATAGTGGTTTCCAGTGTTCTGCATTTGAATTGTATTTATTCACCTGGTTTAGGACGCACAGAAGCGGCTCTGGAGGTTGACGGTTGGACAGGGCACCCTAAGCACTAGTTATTACGATTGGTGGCATATTGAACCATTTTATGTACAGGTATGTGGGCAGGGAGAAATGACAAACACACCCATGGTTGTGACCTTAAGCCTCTGTAAGTGGACCGGCCTATAAAGGCATCTATCCTAAGTTTTGGCAAGCCTAGACGGAGAGGTACCATTGGATACCTATAGCCTTGCTACTGGGTAGCGCCACTGACCTTGCTCTGAATGCCCGAGGCTAGTGGTCCTCCCTAATCTCTTCAGGAATGATATTAATAGGTGTGTATTGTCTTGATCCGATGACCGCTACAGGCTCGCCCACCACTACTGTAATTGGCACCGTGTGGCCTTGGTCATTATGTCACCTGGTGATCCCCACACAGGGGCACCTTGATATCAGTGCTGACCTTTTGAGGTTAAGAACATCTAGAGCCCGGTGTTATAACCAGTTGCTTTTACTTTCACTGTGATTCATCACCATGACGTCATCTGGGGGGGGGGTCTTACCATTAATTAGCCTCACTTTGGGAATATAATGTGGTTTGTATTTCTGCAGTTTCCTTGACAAAGGTCCTTGTGTGTCCAAAATTATCCACTGGAATGGATAACTACAAGGTACTTCAATGTGCACTGTACGTGTTTATGCACTTGACTTCCAGTATTGTGCTCATTATTCTTTGTGACAGCAGCACCTAAAAGATCAAGCCTACACTTTGTGGTTCTTTGCTCACCCTTGTGTTTATATGCAGTGTTGCTTTTTTACAAATGTTTAATCAACACTGCATTAGATGAACCTCCTTTAAATGCCCCTAAAGTAACCGAGTATTATACAATACATTTGTTTCCATAAGATTTTATTTTATTTTTTCCATGGCTGCATTAAGTATTTCGCACCTCAGCACTGTCAATACTAATCCATATGTACCAGAGCCAAGGAGAAGAATCTTGACATATACAGCTTAGCTGTCATTTCTTGTACAGGTTATAAAATAGGTCAAGACTCTTGTGCTGGTTTAGTGCAGTTCTGACTTTTCTCTTGAAGGAACCCTTGGATCCTATTTTTTTTTTTGAAAGACAAACATTAAATACAAATAGAGTGTAAATGTTTCTAAATGTGTAAATACTATGAGCAATACAAAATGCAAGGAACCAAAAGCCCTTTCCATGATCTTTGGTTTTCCTCTGTGGTATAATGAGATTTAAAAATACAGGTATTGGATCCCTTATCCGGCAAACCGTTATCCCGAAAGCTTCAAATTACGGAATGATTGTCTCCCATAGACTTCATTATAATAAAATAATTCTAATTTTTAAAAATGATTGCCCTTTTCTCTGTAATAATAAAACAGTAGCTTGTACTTTATCCCAACTAAGATATAATGAATCCTTATTGGAAGCAAAACCAGCCTATTGGGTTAATTGATTTTCTAGTAGATTTAAGGTATGAGGATCCAAATTATGGAAAGATCCATTATCTGGAAAACCCCAGGTCCCAAGCATTCTGGATAATAGGTCCCATATCTGTACCAATTTGAAAGAAAAAACTAATATATATGGAATGCAATGTTTCATAATGTGAATTCCATGGTTATTTAAGGCCACTCAGAATGTCCTTGTCAATTTAACATTATAAGGTTAAGGACTGGGGTCCCTTCATTATACCACATAATTACAAATTTAGGGCAATAAAGGAGATGCATTACATCTTATAATGCAAGGTGGTAGGTCTTTTCAGAGTTAAAGGAGAACTAAATCTTTACAAAGAAACGATGCACAATATGTGTTGGGGGTTTTGTACCAGCCTAAGGCATCCACAGCCCTTTAGCAGTGAAGGTCCATGAATTTAAATATGCCCCAGTAGCTCCCCATCTGCTTTTCTGCTGATTCATAATAAATGTTCTGTGCTGCTGTCAGTTAAATGAGCTTACAGAATGACTCACTATACACTGTATATATAAAGTCACATTACAAGGGCATTTAGTAATTCATTCAGATTTCCATTACATGGCATCTTAGCAACCAGTGCAATTTGCACATGATTATCCCTTTAGCTTCTGACAGACAACCCTAATTTTGTCCTTGATGACTTCCAACGACCCCTAAGCTTAGCTTCTCACCAGCAGCCCAGAGCACACTGAGCATGTGCATGTCACTGACACTCCTAACAAAGTCCGATAGTGACCACTATGCACAACTTTGATGACCAGAATCATTAGAGATTAGGAAACATTAGACTGTTCTTTCTTCCAATAAGGATTGATTTTATCTTAGTTTGGATTAAGTACAAGGTACTGTTTTATTACAGAGAAAAGGGAAATCATTTTTAAAAATTGCAATTATTTGATCAACATGGAGTCAATAGGAGATGACTTTCCCATAATTTAGAGCTTTCCGGATAAAAGGTTTCCAGATAAAAGATCCTAGATCTGCACTATTATAGCAATATCAATGGTCTTGTACTTTATTATATGGATATTTTTAAGTTAATTGTGATTTAAGGCTATAAAGAGGGTTCTGTTCAAGGATGATTGCAGTTGTATTCATTGTGCAGAACAGACTTAGATAATGGACTCAGATTACTGTAGAAAATGGGCAGATGTGCACACTGGCACTCAGCAATAGAGCACATTGTTAAGTAGATAATTCTAAGCAATAAGATTTAGGATATATTTGACTGAAAGAGAGTAAGAAGGCATTAGTCAAGACCAGATAGAATGAGAAAAGTGTTAAACCAGTTAAAGTTATCTACTTGCTGTATTAATGTCCCTGCTTTATTTGACTTTATTTTTATACCCAATAATATGCCCTCAACATTTGCTGGATGCAGCAGTTGTACTCCATTAAATCCTCGTTTAAAAAGTTTTTAAATTAGAAGAAGCAATGCCTACAACAACATAAAACAATAGGTAATATCTATGGTTCCAGGACTCGCACTCTCTACAAATCGTAGTAGACATGTTACACTCATGGAACCTGTTTTGTGCAGTTTTCTCTGACAGCTGGTACTTATTTTTCTTATTTTTTTCTTGAGCAATTCTCAAGGCTGGTTGTCACAAACCAAACATTTTCTAAAACAAGAGCGCTTACATACCCAATGAGGCATGTAACTCAACACAAAAGATGCAAGAGAGTCAGAAAAGCCTTGACAGGTTGCCAAGCCAATCACAATACACTAAACACTGATTGCAAGCTGGTACCAAAAATAGCATGTGAAAATGGAAGAACTATATATGTAGGAGATAGTGGAAAACCTTGATGCCGTAGTAAAGCTAACACAGTAAAAGAAAATAAGTACAGAAAGAAATAAGTACTCCATGAGTGGTGAAGGTACTGTAAGTAAAGCAGAAATATGAAAAATGAATTACCAACACCACCATATTTTAACATATACATCAACCATTTCATACATTCATCAATGGCACCTACTATGGGTGTATCGGTTGAAAAAAGCAAGTCTATAGCAGTAATACATGTATACAAATAAACTCCGGAGAACCTTGTGTACAAACTGTATCTTTTCTTTATTCGCACAACATGTTTCGGAGAGAAATCTCCTTCATCAGGTGCTTGTTACAAGCAGTAATACATGTAGCCTTTTACTACCTTGATATCATGTATAAATCTTTCACTCTAACTGTAAGGTGATTATATCATAAAGGTTGGGTTGTCTTTTCCTGAAATATTTTTTAGTTTTTCTAGGGTAGTCTCCTTAAATTTTTTCAGGATAAAAAAAAAAAACTAGAATTGTGAAAAATGTATTATGCCTGTTATTATGTAGAAGTCAATGGCAGAGGTCTCTTTAATTTGAAGATGTTTTCTGCCTTTGGGATTTTCAGTATTTTTTTAAATACTAAAACTCCATAAATTCAAGGTTTTTAGCCCATAACTCAATACATTTGAGGTATTCTAGTCCCCCCCCCAACACACATACACCCGACTGGATTTAAACCAGGTTTTTACATTCAGGTTTATTCATAAATAAGCAAACATTCGGCTTGCAAGTTTATTCATGGTATATAAAAAAAAAAAACTTACAAACTCAACCTTAGATAAATCAAAATCACAAGATAGGGCAAAACAAAATAGGAAATTTAGAGTGAAATAAGGTGAAGTTCAATGTTTATATATTATAATAGCAGCAGCTAGATTAGGATAGGCTTGTTCTCTTCTTGATGTTTGGAACAAATAAGAAGTGTTATGTGTTACATGTGAAATTCTCAGGTTGTCCTTGACTTCATTAAACAAATTAATTAAATCTCCTAACAACAAGCCGTTTATTATTCTGACATTGACAACATTTTACTAGTACAAAGTGTAATGTTCTGGGCACCACTGAGTGAACACAATTTAACATTGCTGCCACACTGCCCATAAAAAACTTTATTTAATGGATCGATTGCTTTGGGAGGTTCTTTAGAGTCAAAATGTGGTCACTGGTGTGCCAACTTCCTTTTTAATCAGATCACATGGGTCAAAGATAGAAAAAATGTAAACCATAGGAAAGGAGAGCTTGTTTTCTATAATGAACTAATTCAGTGTATGCTGAACTTTTTTTCACACACAGCTTTCACAATGTCTTTGTTGGATGTTAGGCATAGGGGAGCTGGAGGCACTAGATAAAAATGTTTTGTGCGCAGGACTCCAAATAGAGGATGGTAGACTAAAGAAAGATAAAGTTCATGTTTAGCGATGGTCAAATTTATTCTCCAGGCATTCGCACAGAATTTCTGCACTTCGCCACCTGCAATTTTTTATTGCAAATCGGGTGCAACAAAAAAGTTGCATGCATAAAAAATTGCTGCACGTAAAAAGTTTTTGACGCCCATTGACTAACGCATTTGGACAAAAGAGTTGTGCATGTAAAAACTGTTGTGTGCATAAAAATTGTCACACATCAAAATTATTTTGACACCCATTGACTTCAACATGTTGGGCACATTTTTCACCATTTTTTAGGAGTTTCGCTATTTTTTAGGCAAAGCGAAAGAGGACAGATTTGCTTATTACTATTCATGTTTTCACTGATGAGGAAATCTAAGACAGATCCGGTTGGTATGGTGCATTGGGTTACACACAAGGCAACATCCAAATTCATGGCTAGGCAAAGGGCCACTTGTACAACGCTGTCTGGATGTGACAGTACCAGGTACACATTGCTTCAGGACTAGCGCAGACAGTGGCAACCGCTCAGTGCAGGAGTCAGCTGTGAATATGGAATGCTTTAAAAAAACACATTAAGCCATGATATAGGCTATATAGACTATATAGACTTTTTATAAAGTATTTATACCTTAGATATATTCCAAAAATCAAATTAAAGTTAAAAAAAAAAAAATGTATTAATCAAAGATTAAAATAGGCATACAGACCAATTGTTGTTTCGCCCAAAACAACAATTGGTCTGTATGCCTATTTTAATCTTTGATTAATAAAAAAATGTTTTAACTTTAATTTGATTTTTGGAATATATCTAAGGTATAAATAGTTTGTGCCTCTAGAACTGGGGGCTATTCCAATAATCATGGCCCATTAGATTGGCCACAATTGATTGCAGCATGGTGGTGCTATTATGACTTTTTATAAAGCACAATTGTGTTTAGCAATAAATGGGCCCCTTTTTACTTTCCAGCCTGTAGCAGCAGTTATTCAATTTTCTCATTTTATTTTAGGTTAAGTGAATTTGGTTTGGATATTTGAAAAATGTTTTATGTAATGGGTCCATAGTAGAGCAGTTGGCCGAGAATATACAGTACCAACAGTTAACCACACCATGAGAGAGCAACTCTGCACTGGCTCAGTAATAAAGGTCTTTAATTGCAGGATAGAGTTGTGCTCATAAGTTTACATACTATAGCGCAGTGATCCCCAACCAGTAGCTCGTGAGCCACATGTTGCTCTCCAACCCTTTGGATGTTGCTCCCAGTGGCCTCAAAGCAGGAGCTTATTTTTAATTTCTTGGCTTGGAGGCAAGTTTTGGTTGTAGAAAAACCAGGTGCACTGCCAAACAGAGCCTCAATGTAGGTTGACAATCTACATAGGGGCTACCAAATGGCCAATCACTGCACTTATTTGGCACCCCAAGAACATTTTTCCTGTTAGTGTTGCTCCCCAACTCCTTTTACTTCTGAATGTTGCTCACGGGTTCAAAAGGTTGAGGATCCCTGCTATAGCGGAATTTATGAGTTCTTAACCATTTTTCAGACAATATGAATGATAATACAAAAACATTTCTTTCACTCATGGATAGTGGTTGGCTGAAGCCATTTATTGTCAAAGAACTGTGTTTACTCATTTTAAATCATAATCACTACACAAACTACCCAAATGACCCTGATCAAAAGTTTACATACCCTGGTGATTTGGCCTGATAACATGCACACAACTTGACACAAAAGGGTTAGAATGGCTATTAAAGGTAACCATCTTCACCTGTGATCTGTTTGCTTGTAATTAATGGGTGTTTATAAAAGGTCAATGACTTTCTGGACTCCTGACAGACCCTTGCATCTTTTATCCAGTGCTGCACTGATGTTTTTTGGATTCTAAGTCATGGGGAAAGCAAAAGATTAGTCAAAGGATCTGTGTAAAAAGGTTCTCTATAAAACAGGAAAGGGATACGAGAAAATATAAAAGGAATTGAGAATGCCAATCAGCAGTGTTTAGTAAAGAAGTGGAAAATTAGGGTTTCTGTTGAAACCAAACGAAATAAAACTAAAATTTCAGCCACAACTGCCAGAAAAATAGTTAAGGATGCAAGGAAAAACCCTTGAATAACTTCAAGTGAAATACAGTACTATGAAAAATGTTGTGTGGCTGTTTCAAGATGCACTTAATAAGGAGGCACTTGAAGAAAAATGGGCTGCATGGTTGAGTTGCCAGAAGAAAGCCATTACTAAGCAAATGCAGCAAATTAACCTGTTTACAATATGCCAAACAGCACTGAGACAAGCCTCAAACCTTCTGGCACAAAGTCATTTGGAGAGATGAGACAAAAATTTTACTTTTTGGTCACAACCATAAACGCTACATTTGGAGAGGAGTCAACAAGGCCTATGATGAAAGGTACACCATTCCTACTGTGAAATATGGCGGTGGATCGCTGATGTTTTGGGAATGTGTGAGCTACAAAGGCACAGGAAATTTGGTCAGAATTGATGGCAGAATGAATGCAGTAAGTTATCAAAAAAAACTGGAGGACGATTTGCACTCATCAGTCCAGAAGCTGCGCATGGGACGTACTTGGACATTCCAACATGACAATGATGCAAAACACAGGGCTATGTCGACCTGTCATTGGCTACAGCAAAATAAAGTGAAGGTTCTGGAGTGGCCATCTCAGTCTCCTGACCTCAATATCATTGAGTCACTCTGAGGAGACCTCAAACGTGCAGTTCATGCAAGACAGGCCAAGAATTTATGGGAACTGGAGGCTTTTTGCCAGGAAGAATGGGCAGCTTTACCGTCTGAGAATATAAAGAGCCTCATCCACAACTACCACAAAAGACTTCAAGCTGTCATTGATGTTAAAGGGGGCAAAACACGGTATTAAGAACTGGGGTATGTAAACTTTTGATCAGGGTCATTTGGGAAGTTTGTGTAGTGATTATGATTTAAAAAGAGTAAACACAGTTGTTTGACAAATGGCTTCAGCCAACCACTAACCATGAGTGAAATAAAAGTTTTTGTGTTTTCATTCATATTCTCTGGAAAATGGTTAAGAAATCATAAATGCTGCAAGGGTATGTAAACTTATGAGCACAACTGTATTTGCACTAGGCAACAAAGCTGCCAGCATGTGAGGGCACCTTCTATGCCAGTGAAAATGACTTGGCTGACACAAAAGCTTCAGATTTAATATTCAGTATTAATGCAGAGGTGGCAAGGTGACTCATGATTACTTTTATTCAATTTCACTCAATGTCTTCACCTATGTTAGCCCTAAATTATGAAAAATACGGCCTAGTCTTAAAAAAAAACAAAACAAATAAAACCTAGATTGTAACCCAAAATAACCAAGTCTATTTATTAGTAACTGTGGGTAACAGTTGGTGTGGTCTAAACCCATCGCTAAATATGGAAAAACTCTGCCAGCAGCAACATCCCACTGGGTCCAACATGACAAAGAGAGTAAAGATTACTGTTAGTATATTTGACCAATTAAATTCTCCCAAATTAGACCACAATTTTGAATAATTACTCGATTACTTTTTCTCAATTTCACTAGCATTTTTCCTAAAGCCCATGTATTGTTCTTAAATTGTGAAAAATATGTCCGTAGTATTTACACAGAACATTGGACCAGAACCCCCAAAATAAAGCCTGTTTAGGAGTAATAGCTATTGTCAGTGAAACCCTTACCATCATCAGTCTTCAGGAAACTTCAGCACCATTTCAGGGAACTAGAACTGACTGGGAAAATACACACATCAAAGTTAGGACCAGAGTACATGAAGCGTAAAATATTAATTTTGGTTATTTTCACATTTATCTACTTCTAAAGTAGGCCGTTTGTACCTAAACTGAAAAAAATGTGGCCTTTGCATAAAAAAAACAGCAGGACCCTCCAAAAGTATCATGAAAAAAACCTTGGTATACAGTATTTCCCACATTATCTTACGATACTTTAACCATTTTTATCCCTAAATTATGGTAGGTTTGTGCGAAAAAAAACTTCTTTTGGTCAGTCACCCAGTATTAGCAATTGTTCTGTCTCTTAACTGTAAAAAATCTGGAACTTGTTTGCACAAAAATCACCATTCCATTATCAATATATTAAGGACATTGAAACATGTTAAGCTACTAAATATGCCTTACCCTTTCAACACAACACGGATTGTTTGTCCATATATTGCAATATATATAAGCTGGCCAACTATGTCAAAGTCATCCCTATTATGGCCAGTCCTACACTCAATTTGCATCTGATTCAATAAGAATTCTATTGTTTCATTACACATTTTACAAAGGGACTAAGTTTTACCTGCAACTTAATTGCAATGTAAAACTACTAAACTTGGTTGCCCATTTATTAGCCACCAGTGGGATCACCTGACTATAGCTGGGAAGGGTGAGAGTTACAACATGAGGCTGGCCACAGCTCCTATATAAACTATAATGAACAAGGGAAAGTTGTGCATACCACTATTCTTTAAAAAAAAAAAATTAAGCAGGAGTGCAAAAAGGTTGTGACCACAAGTCACAGACAAAATAATGATTGTTATTATTGCCAGTTTTACCTATTGTCTTCGCCTAAATTTGACAAACAAGAGAAAGTTGTGCTTACTACAAAAAAATTAAGTTTTAAAATTAAATTTAAGCAGGGTGCATTGCAATGACCACAAAATTCACAAATACAAGAGGACCTCTGCACTCAATCCATTATCAATATATTAAGGACACTGTAACATTTTGTGCCTTAAGCTACTAAAAATGCCTTAACCTTTAAACAAAACAGGGATTGTATGTCCATATATTGCAATATATTACAGCTGACCAACGACATCTCCTAAATTTGCCCTTTTTTATCCTAAATCAGCCCTTTTTTTACCCTAAATTCTGAAAAATCTGCCCATAGCTTTCACATAAAACATTGCAAAACTCCAATGCAAATGTAAAACAAAAAAAAGTCTAAAAAGTAAAGATTATTTTTTGGTATATTTCTCATGTTATGTTCTCCCAAATTAGACCAATTTGTGAATAAAAGTGTCCTAGCCTTCACATAACATACTAGACAAGAACTGAAAATAACGGCAATCATCTGTTTAAGGGTAAGCATGGATAATAGCTAGTATGGTCTAAACCTACCCCCCTGCCTGAACTAGACACCATTTTCGGGCACCAGAAGTTTCTGCTGTGGAACGGACAGAGGACCTGCACACTTCAGAGTCTGGACCAAAGTTAATGAAGTGTAAAAGATTACTTTGGTTAATTACAGCCGGTAACCAAAATTGGTCCTTACTTGCTCAGGGATCCTCAATATTACCACTGGTCAATTTTACACATTGTAGTCTACTAATTTACATTGTGTTCTGTCCATAAACTGAAATCTGGTCCTTGTTGCACAAAAACCCACCAGGCCCTTGGACATTATTGGGAAGGAAATAACTCTAAAAACTAAAGATTGCCGTTTGTAGATGTACCCAAAATATATTGCTAAATTAGTAGGGATGCACCGAATCAGGATTCTGTTTGGGATTCTGCCAGCTGAACCGAATCCTAATTTGCATAAGAAAATTAGGGGTGGGGAGGGAAATTGCTTGACTGTTGGTCACAAAACAAAGTAAAAGACATGTTCACCTTCCCATCCCCAATTTGCATATGTAAAATAGGATTCAGCCAAATCTTTCGCAAAGGATTTGGGGGTTCAGCTAAATCCAAGATAGCGGATTCGATGCCTCCCTATAAATTAGAAGATTTCGTCTCCCTAAGCTGTGAAAAATATTGCCTAAGTTTTATCATGGACGAAAACAAGTTGTCTGTGGTTGGCTGCTGGTATGTTCTAGCTTCTCTATGGAACAGAGAAAATCCCTGGCACCACCGGTCTTTACCGACACCTTCTTAGGGTCCACAACTTGCTGCTGCACAACTGACAAGTAATCCGCATACTTTTAAATTAAGACCAACGTAAAACAAATCTTGTTTTAAATAAGTGCCTGTATTGTGATTAATCTGGTTCTTGTTTATTCATAACTTTTTTCCAGGCAGGAATTTCTGGAAAAATGTATTCTCCCCCCGGCACAAGTTTAAACACTAAGCAAAAAGAATATGAATTGTACTTTTAAGGATAAATTTTGAGAGCAGAGGCTCTTGAGCTAGGTATCCTGGTAAACAGCAGGAAAATAAAGGTTTCCTTTCCTCCCTATCACTGGGAGAGACTACAAGCAGAAAAATATGAGTTTTTATATGCAGAATCTCAAGCGATGGCTACTAGGATATTGTCTGCCTCCATCAAACAAAACAAAAACAGGCAAAAGTACGAGCTCCGGCTGAGTTCTAGCTTGTGTTGTTTTCAACTACCAAAAGAATTGTTTTATTTTCCCCCTGACGAAAAGTAGAATGGAAGCATGCAAATAAAATTGCGAGCGAAGGCCCACGGCAAACACACACTACTGCGTATTACTAACAGCTGCTTTTAACCTCAGTCCATAACTAAGACAGCCCAACCACTAACACTGTTCAGCCAGAACGACGCATCTTCTCTTAAAACCTCGTGTGTGACGTCCCAGTCTCGCGAGATGACACTTCCGACCTCTAACGTAGCCGTCCGGAAGGAGTCGTAGAGCGGAATGTTTTACTCCCTCCGACAATCACTACCATCGAAGTCGCGTAGACACAGCTGCCATAACTGTGTTCCTGATAAGTTTAATAGTTGTCCTATGATTTCATACACGCAATATTAATATCTGTACATGCTAGCAGGATATGAATATCGTTGTTTGGGACACACGACTTAGTGTGATAACTTGGATAGGACGCTGTTTTTATTATCTACTTGGGGGTGTAATGGTTCATGTAAACAAGCTGCAGCAGGCCCGGAATGGCAATCTGTGGGTTGTGGCAAATGCCATAGGTGCTGCTAAAAGATGTCATAGAAAGTCAGTATTTAGGGCCCTTACACACGGGCGTTTTGGACCTGCGTTGCGTTTGGCTGCGTTCAGCCGCAGGGGAGCGCAGGTCTAGATGCACCTTAGTCTCAATGGCGTATCACGAGACGCGTGTAAGCGCCGAACGCAGGTTCAGACGCAACATGCTGCATTTTTCCTGCATTTGGCGCCTACAAGCGTTTGTGTGAGTACAGCCCCATTGAAAATAATTAAGTGCGTCTATACCTGCGCTCCCCTGCGGCTGAATGCAGAAAAACGGAACGCAGGGGAGCGCAGGTACAAACGCTCGTGTGTAAGAGCCCTTAGTGGGCTGTGTGGGGTGATTGGGCCTCTGTGTACCTGAGATGCAAGGGCCTATTTTAATTCTCAGTCCGGACCTGAGCTGGAAATGTGGCATAGATACACAAGTAGAGTTGCCACCTGGTCAAAATTAAGGTTGATCCCAATGTTATTAATAGGGAAAAAAAGATAAATATATAGGAAGGCCGGTCATTTTTATTCATATAAATGTTGACTATAACGTGAACACTTACTAATTCAGGCTATCCAATGATGCCATAGGTTTTAGTGAATGTAGGGAAGGACTGCTGAATATCTATGGCCTTGTTCAACTGTAAAGATTTTAGCACCAGAAGCTAAATAAATAGGGGTTAATAATTAAAATATTAACAAAATTAAACTGAAGTTTTGGAGTACTGTTTATAGAAGTCTATAGATTTGGTCTTGGTTTTGAAATGGAATATGTGGTGTTCATGATAGACTGTCTATCAGTGTAAATACATGAAATGGTTTTAGTATTGAATTTTAATGAAGCAAGTTTTTGGTAAAAAATATTAAATTAAAGGGATACTGTCATGGGAAAACATGTTTTTTTTTTCTTCTCAAAACGCATCAGTTAATAGTGCTGCTCCAGCAGAATTCTGCACTGAAATCCATTTCTTATATTCAGTTTTGAAATCTGACATGGGGGGCTAGACATTTTGTCAATTTTCCAGCTGCCCCTTGTCATGTGACTTGTGCCAGCACTTTAGTAGAGAACTGCTCTCTGGCAGGCTGTTGTTTTTCCTTTGAATGCAACTGAATGGAATGCAGTGGGACGTGGGTTTTTACTATTGAGTGTTGTTCTTAAATCTATCAGGCAGCTGTTAACTTGTGTTAAGCTGGCCATAGACGCAAAGATCCGATCGTTCGAACGATCAGACTTCCCCATCTCCCGACCTGCCACTAACCTTCAGATCAAATAAAGTAGCAAAAGCACAGATCAGCCGACGTTCTGCCCCTTACAGGGATCGTACAAAAGTTGTACGATTAAAAACCTAGTGACGGTCTCCCACTGAAAATCGTACGATCTGCAATAGACGCAAAGATATGATCGCCAGCCGACAGAAATTTTCTAACCTGGCCGATCGAACAAACGACCGATCGGCATGGCACGACAAATGTCAGAACACTCCACACACGATCCGAAAATTGTATGAATCGAGGATTCGTACGATCGGATCGTTGCGTCTGACCAGCTTTAGGGAGCTGAGATCTGGTTACCTTCCCATTGTTCTTTTGTTAGGCTGCTGGGGGGGAAAGGGAGGGGGTGATATCACTCTAAAGGTGGCCATACACGGGCCGATAAAACCTGCCGACAGCAGTCAGCTTATCGGCCTGTGTGGGGGGCCCTCCGAAAGGCTTCCCCGATCGATATCTGGCCGAAAGTCGGGCAGGATTAAAAATCCCGTCGGATCGTGGGCGCATCTGTTCTTTGATGTGGTCCCGCAATCCGACCGCCCGTATCTGTGCCATTCTGATCTGATCGTTGGGCCCTAGGGCCCAAGATCGGATCACCCCGATATCGCCCACCTCAAGGTGGGCATATCGGGGACAGATCCGCTCGTTTGGCGCCATCGCCAAACTAGTGGATCTGTTCTTGTATGGCCACCTTAACTTGCAGTGCAGCAGTAAAGAGTGATTGAAGTTTATCAGAGCACAAGTCACATGACTTGGGGCAGCTGGGAAATTGACAATATGTCTAGCCCCATGTCATATTTCAAAATGAAATATAAAAATATCTTTTGAGAAATGGATTTCAATGCAAAATCTGCTGGAACAGCACTATTAACGTGCATTTTGAAAAACAAAAATTTTTTTCCCTTGACAGTATCCCTTTAACTAATTAAAATACTTTTGGGTAATAATAAGAATATATGTGGTTACAAAAGCTACATGGTGGCAAAAAGGCACTATTTGACTGTTGGATTCCTTTAAAGGGGTTGTTCACCTTTGAGTTAACTTTTAGTATGATGTAGAGAGTGGTATTCTGAGACAATTTGTAATTGGCTTTCATTTTTTATTATTTGTGGTTTTTGAGTAATTTAGCTTTTTATTTAGCAGCTTTGCAGTTTGCAGTGTCAGCAATCTGGTTGCTAGGGCCCAATTTACCCTAGCAACCATGCATTGATTTGAATGAGAATATGGAATATTAATAGGATAGGGTCAGGAAATAAAGACTACTAATAAAAAGTAGCAATAACAATAAATGTGCAGCTTCAGAGAGGATTTCTTTTTTGAGGGTGTCAGTGACCCCCTTTTGAAAGCTAGAAAGATTCAAGAGAAGAAGACAAATAATTTATAAACTATATAAAATAAATAATGAAGACCAATTGAAAGGTTTCTTAGAATTGGTCATTCTATAACATACTAAAAGTTAACCTGAAGGTGAACCACCCCTTTAATTCACAGAAGAAGTTGATTTCTATATGTTCATGTTCTGACTGTAATAAATTACCCTAAGCATGGTGGTGCTGATGTCAGTCTTATTTAACTAAATGCATATGTGTAATCAAGCCACACTGCTGTGGTGAAAATTGGGTTAAACTAGAGTTGCCACTTTTTTTGTAAAAAAAATACTGGCCTTCCAATCAACTTTACTTTTCTTCCCTATTAATAAAAATGGCATCTGTTTTGGACTCCTTAATGATGAGATTCTGGGTTTTGCAACAGCAACTTTTTCTATAACAAACTTTATTAATATCAACACAGCATCAGGCATAATTTCTACCAGCCAGACCAGTAAAATACTGGCCAGGTGGCAACCCAAGGTACAAAGTCCGTTAACCCTCTTTATGCGTGTATTGCAAATATGCTGCTTTTACGTGCTGGCAGGCAAAGGCAAGATCTGCCAAGAAAGTATCTTATGTGTTTTGGAATTTTTGTGTAAAACACTTCAGCAGTGGTAGTTGCCACTAAAGCACTTTCTTTTATCATAGAGCTCGAAAGAAAATATATGTCCTAAGACAATGAACAATTTGCAAGTGGCTAGGAAAGTTTGTACTGTAGACAAACAAGTGGAGCAGTAGATTGAGGAATGGAATGTGTTACATTTTCTTGATGTCTTGAGAGATTTAAGAGAGATATGCTGAAACATGAATAGTGAAGATTTTAGTAATACAGATATTTAAAACAATTATTCATTATATTTAGATTCCCTTTTTCCATTAATACTTATATTACATTTTTATTTCCAATCTAAACTGCCACACAAAACTGAGTCTGAGAAGCACATTTTATACCCTATGCCTATGTTTTGCATGCACATTATTGTTTGCAAAGTAGTTTGAGAGCACATTGCATTAAAACTTTGGATTTAAAAAATAATGGCTACTTTTAAGATGGTGCAATTATTCAGCAAAAAAAAAAAAAAACTGCATTCTGGCCAAAAATATGGCGACTGCCATCTTAAATTGTACTTATAAATATTGCCTTGTATATTTCACTATACATTTGACTGTATAGAGACTGCAGAGTTGGAGTGCAGGTTTATTTAAACTATCCATGCATCAACTATAACTTTATGCATGGTTGAATTACAACTTTGGGTATAAATGGTTCAGTAGACTACTAACATTCATATTTAGGATGCACTGTGGGATATGAGACCTTCTAAACTGAAAACTTTGAGCAATTTTTAGTAAAGTCTAACTGCTTACTTTAGGAAAGCTTTGTGTTTGGGTAATTAGGATAACAAAAACATACCCCATTCTGTATAGCTGGAATAGAGTGTGTACTGTCCAGTAATTTTGATTTATGACTTTCCAGGGAGGGACTTTTTGGCTTTATCCCACACACGACATTTAGTAAATGTGTTGATTTCACATTACAGGTATAGGATTTGTTACCCAGAATACTTGGACATGGTGGCTTCCCGACAAGAATACTGTATTTCTGTAGTTTGGATCACCATACCTAAAGTCTACAATAAATAAACATTGAATAAAATTGCCACCAATATAGAAACATGCAGTTTAGTTACCATTTTTGTACAGGAGAAAAGTGAAATATATATATTTTTTAAAATTAGACTTTTTTTCATGTTGGGGATCCTACATGCCCAAACTGCAGAATTTGCATCAAAGTATACCATTGGCATTCAAAGTTGAATGTTTTATGTTGGTACTTAAAGATATTTGTGAGATGAGATATTGCAC
>CM044441.1:107567610-107600980 GCA_024363595.1 Xenopus borealis
TTTCTATTTTTGCAGATGATACTAATTATAGTTTCCGTGCATAATGCTGCCACTTTTCAGGGCAATGCTTTTCACAGGATAAAACACAGAACAAAAATGAGAAGTCTTTAAAATGTTGCTGAATAAATATACATGTCAATATATTCCCCTTGTAAGCAAGGAAGGTGTTGTAAAGCAAAACCTTTTTAGTTCAAAAGAAGTGTTGGTGTTGAGGAGGGTAAGAAAAAATATGCTTTTAAGGCTTCCAAATTAGCTGGGGCAGCCAGGGGTCGGCTGGTTGATGAGAACTAAAAAAAAAGCTGTTATTCTGCCTTATATTTTTCGTCTGTCTACACAAATGATTTAATGAAGGTTTCCTTCTTAATAGTCCTAGTTCTACTAATACAATTAATAATGCATTGTTCACAAATGAGGAAATTCAAAAGAGACTAGAACATGTTAAGATAAACAAAGGTGTGGGGCCAGATGGTATTCATCCCATGGTACTTAGTGAGCTTAGCTCTGTGATTGACAAACCTCTTTACTTAATTTTTTCAGAGTTCATTGATGGTTCCAAGAGACTGGCGAAATGCTAATGTGGTGCTGCTATTCAAAAAGGGATCCCGTACTCAGCCTCAAAATTATAGGCCAGTTAGCCTGACTTCAGTGGTAGGAAAGCTTTTTGAAGGGTTTAAGATTAGGAAGGATAAGATACCTGACTTCATAGCAAATCACAATACTATGAGTTTGTGCCGGTATTGTTTTATGCGTAATAAATCTTGCCAGACTAACTTATTTGCTTTTTATGAGAAGGCAAGCAGGGACCTCGAATCTGAGATGGCAGTGGATGTGATTTACTTAGACTTTGCTAAAGCATTTGATACAGTGCCACACAGAAGGTTACAGGTTAAATTAAGGAATGTTGGCCTGGAACATATTATTTGTGCCTGGATAAAAGATAGACTACAAAGAGGGTTGGTAAATGGAACATTTTCTAATTGGTTCAGTGTTGTTAGTGGAGTACTGCAGGGCTCTATACTAGGTCCTTCCCTTTCAACTTCTTTATTAATGACCTAGAGGTGGTCATTGAAATAATTAGTTTCTATTTTTGCAGATGATACTAATTATAGTTTCCGTGCATAATGCTGCCACTTTTCAGAGTGATTTGTCTAAGTTGGAAAACCGGGCAGCAAACTGGAAAATGAGGTTCAATATTGATAAATTCAAGGTTATGCACTTTGGCAAAAACAATATAAATGCAAGTTATACACTAAATGTCAGTGTGATGGGAGTTTCCTTAAAGGAGAATTCAATCCTGAATTTAAAAAACCCTACTACCCATCCCCAACAAGACCCCCATTCCCTCTCCCCCCCAGCCTAAGTGTTAACCCAGGGTAAATCCCCCTAACTGAGAGTGACATGTGTAGTTGGAGCAATTTTCTGTTTCGTGACAACATGCTCCAAAACTCACGAAAATTTCCAAATCGCTGGTTTCATTCCGAAGATTACCGAAGTGGCTGAAGATGGCACCCAAAAAGTTTGATGCCTGAATCTGCACCTAGGGTTAAGTAAAACATTAGGGGCCTTTGCCCGGGCTAACACTCAGGCTGGGGGGTAGGGATTTTTTAAATTTAGGGTTGGATTCTCCTTTAAATGAGAAGGCTCTAGGGTTTTTGTAGATAACATGTTGTCTAATTCTGGGCAGTGTCATTCTGAGGCTACTAAAGCAAATAAAGTACTGTTGTGTATAAAAAAGTGCATTAACTCAAGGGATGAAAACTTAATTATGCCTCTTTATAGATCCCCAGTAAGACCTCATCTGGAGTATGCAGTGCAGTTTTGGACTCCAGTTCTTAAGAGGGATATAAATGAGCTGAAGAGAGTACAGAAACGTGCAACTAAACTGGTTAGAGGGATGGAAGACTTAAATTATGAGGGTAGACTTGGGGTTGTTTTCTCTGGAAAAAAGGTGCTTGCCAGAGAACATAATTAAGCTTTACAAGTATATCAGAGGATATCATAGACAAATAGCAGGTGACCTTTTTACCCATAAAAAGGATCACAGCACCAGAGGCCACCCCTTCAGACTAGAAGAAAAGGATTTTCATTTGAAGCAGTGTAGGTGGTTCTTCACAGTGAGGACAGTGAGGTTGTGGAATGCACTGCCGGGTGATGTTGTGATGGCTCATTCTGTTAATGCCTTTAAGAGTGACTTGGATGAGTTCTTGGACAGACATACAATCGTGCTCATAAGTTTACAAACCCTGGCAGAATTTATGATTTCTTAACCATTTTTCAGAGAATATGAATGATAACACAAAAACTTTTCTTTCCCTCATGGTTAATGTGGTTGGCTGAAGCCATTTTTTGTCAAACAACTGTGTTTACTCCTTTTAAATCATAATCACTACACAAACTACCCAAATCGCCCTGATCAAAACTTTACATACCCTAGTTATTTGGCCTGATAATATGCACACAACTTGACACAAAAGGGTCAGAATGGCTATTAAAGGTAACCATCTTCACTAGTGATGGGCGAATCTACCCTGTTTTGCTTCGCCAAAAAATTCGTGAATTTCCTGCGAAATTTGCAAATTGGCGAAAAAATCCACGAGACGGGTCACTGCACGTTTTTGACGCACGTCAACTTTGTTGCGTCGTTTTCGCCCATCACTAATCTTCACCTCTGATCTGTTTGCTTGTAATTAGTGGGTAGTAGGTGTATAAAAGGTAATTAGTGGGTGTGTATAATAGTGCCTTATCTACATGTGTATGGACCTTTCTGAATTTCTCCCCCGAAAATATCTTAATGAAAGAGTCCAGATGTCTATTGGGTGGGTTTGAAAATCCCAGGTTCAGGGGCCAAATAAACAGATCAACTCACTTTGGCCCAGTATGCAAGTAGCCAAATAGGGAAACCCTGCTCTGTATATCATTGTTGATAAGACTTTGTAATTATTTAAAGTCCACATAAGTGTGCACAGCCAATTTATATATTCTGTATATCATTGTATTAGATTGTAAACTCTTTTGTATTGGTTACTGGCTGTTATATTTATGTAATTCTGTCTGTACTTTGTATTAAACCATTTATTGTACAGTGCTGAGGAATATGTTGGTGCTTTAAAAAACATGTTAATCTGTGTATGGCCAGCTTTACATCAGCATCAGACCAATATCAAGGCACATATCAAGATGGATTATATCATAATGATATATTATATATATATAATCATAAATTATATACATTATACATCATTTTTCAGTAAGTTATGGAATATAATAAACAATGTATTTGCCCAGGTATCATACTTAACACTATTAAATGGACACCTGCCAGTAAATATCATAATATTACTTCAATGAGAGCTCAGTGTAACTGAAAAGCAACGCATTTTGAAATCTACCGTTGTATTGAAAAAGGACCATGTGAGAGACCTGTTATTTTATCTTGGTCAGATTGTATAGAAAAATCCTTTTAGAGCAACTAATGGCATACGTGAGCTGTTGTTTGCGCTGCTGGAAAGCATCTATACCTTGTTATTTTGCCAGATGCAGGGTGCTCATTTAACTGTATTATTTAAAATTAACAGCATTTCACTAATGAAAAGGCAACTGCTTTGTGTTGTTAATGATCCATGCAGGCAAGTAGAGATATTTATTTATGGTTTTCTTCTGCTATAAGGGTAAATTATTCAGGAATTTAGAATTAAAAAAAAGAGTACAATAGTTTTTTTTTTTAATAAATGTAAGGTGTTTGTTAAACTCGTTATCCAGAAAGCACCAAATTATGGAAAGGCCATTTCCCATGGACTCAATTTTATCCAAATTTTAAAAAATTACTACTTTGTGCTCAATCCAAACTAATATATAATTAATCCTTATTGGAAGCAAGCCAGCCAACTGGGTTTATTCAACATTTTTATAATAGACTTAGGGGCTGATTTACTAAAGGTTGAAGTGAATATTTGAATGCAAAAACATTTATATTCTAAGTAAATTTTTGAAAAACTTTGACCAAGTTTGCTTCGATCATCCCATTCGAACAATCGAATAGTAAAATCCTTCGACTTCAAAATTCGAAGTACTGTCTATTTAAAAATCCTTTAATTTTTTTACTTCACCAAATAAAATCTGCTGAAGTGCTATGTTAGCCTATGGGGACCTGCTTTTTCCAAGTTTTATTTTATTGAAGAAAAATTCTTTGATTGTACACTAAAAAGGATTTTTTTCGTTCGTTCAAACGATTTTTCTTCGATCGCAGGAATGCAAAATTCTGTGAAAAATCCTTCCATATTCGAAGCCGAAGGATTTTAATTCGATGATCGAATTTCAAAGTATTTTCTACTTCGAATTCAACCTTTAGTAAATCAGCCCCTTAAGGTATGAAGATCGAAATTATGGAAAAATCAATTATCCAGAAAACCCCAGGTCCTGAGTATTCTGGCTTACAGGTCCCATACTTGTACCAGTACAATAAACCTAATTTGACTGACTTTAAACTTTCTGAATTTACTTTTTGCTAAGGAATATGGCATTTTCTCTAGTTTTATCTCAGTTGCTTTTCCCAAGAAACAAAACAATAGGGATGTCTCTGAGAAAAGTGCATTAGAATCACTGTTGGCATGTGCAGTTGGTTATTTCTCAATATGCAGAGAAGCTAAAGTACCTACTGTACTTGTGTAAGAATGTGATCATTGCTTAATTTGCTGGTCAAGCTGTGGAGCAAATCTTAGACCAGTGATCACATTTCATAACTTCTGAAGACCCATTGGCTGCAGATTGCATCTATGCCTGGTGCATTTTCTTAGTGAAGAAGGGCACAAATATTTGCAATTATGTACCCTTTCCTTGACATACAGTTGGCACACTCATAAGACAGAGACAGGGTTAACGTAAATGATATATTTTTCATAAAGTCAGCTCTGCCTTATTGAGGGCCTGCAGAATTTATTTTACTGCATTATAAGTACATTTTGAATAATATTTGTGTGCAATTCTATATCTAAGGCAGCTCGGACCTGGCTTTTTGCTGGCACTATCCCTTTCCAAACTCCTAGAACCATTGTGTTAGCTTTTTTCCTTTTTATGTTCCTCAGTTATTTAATTTTTTATCAATATATTATCCTGTGTTCCTGAGTGTTTCCTCAATAAATGAATTAATTCCATCATTTATAACACCATGCCTGTGTGGAAGCATTGTAGAATTCAATCTGAATTCTGGATAATAGATCCGTATATTGATTTCCACTTTCACCCAAGCATCAAAGATTTTACTTACTTGACACTCATTTAAAGGGAACTATCGCAAAAATGAAAATGTAATATTAGCTTCAGCATAATGAGATAAGAAACTTTCTAAATACAATCAGTTAAAAATAGGGATGCACTGAATGTAGGATTCGGTTCCTGATCCGGCCTTTTTCAGCAGGATTCATCCGAATCCTTCTGCCTGGCCGAACTGAATCCTAATTTACATATGCAAATTGGGGGCAGGAATGAAAATCTCGAACTAAAAAATGTTTTCCCCTTCCCACCCCTAATTTGCATGTTCAAATTCGGATTTGATTTGGTATCCGGCCAAATCTTTTGCGAAGGATTTGAGGGTTTGGCCGAATCCAAAATAGTGGATTCAGTGCATCCCTAATAATAAATTCTGTACTGTTTCTAAAATAGTCAGTTAACTTCACTATCCCTCTTTCAGCTTCTGTTTTCATTCAGGACATGTGTTGGATGAATAATCCAATATATCTCTTATTAGAGCTCACTGTTACAATCACCATAAATCCTGTCTCTCTACATGCAGAATTTGTGCAAAAGCAGTTGTTTTGTTAAATTTTATTTGAGTGAGCTCTAATATGTCTGCTAGGAAAGGAAGCCCTTGGATTATTCATCTGACAAACGATGAGAGAGAAATTGTGAATATAAACTTGATTATTTAATAAACAATGTAGAATTTTTAATTGATTGTATTTAGAAAGTTTCTTATTTTGTAAAATTTTAATGTTTGAGATAGTTCCCCTTTAATTTATTCTGTTGGTGTCTGATTTTATCTAGCATACTATACTTTTCCCAGGTTATTTATTGAATGCTGGGGGGTGCGCTGAGTCTCTCTTAAAATGCTGGGGGGGGGGCACACTGTGTCTGTTTTAAAATGCTGGGGGGCCACACTGTGCTTCATGAAATGCTGGGTGAATGGGCATACTGGAAAGCTATATATTTAGACAGGGCATTATATATTAAAACTGCTAAACAAGCAAAATCCACAATGTCTCTCACATGATGTTTCTGGTGTTGTTTTCTGATTCTATATTTGTCTACTATTCCCATGGTATTTGCCTGATTCAGGGCTGATTAATTAACTTGCAAGCTGCTGCTGAACTTGTGTATCTACATATTCAAATATGCTTAATTCGATAAATAAGCATTTGTATGGATGAGAGATTCTTATTCACCTCAGTCCCACTTTGGTCAAATATCCTTTATTGACAAGTATGATGGGTCAATGATTCAATGGGATTCCATATTTGCTACAGCTACTTTTTTTTCTTAAGCATGCTTTCTCTCTACATAGATTTTGCAGTTATATATTCAAATTATTTAAAAAGTTATTTCAAAGGACAACTAAAGAAGTAGGGGTAGATATGCTGCACATTAGGTTTTGAGGTTCTGTACCAGCCTAGGGCAACCACAACCCTTAAAGGAGAAATCTACCCATTCTGTGCTAAACCCCTCCCCCGTAGCTCCCCTCCCCCTGGCCACCCCCCCGGGCAAATTACCCTAGGTTGCTACTTACCCCTCAGGGCAGGTTCTGACCATGGAGTTTGCAGGCACTATCTTCTCCCCAGCCGTCTTCTTCCTGGATTCTTCTTCACTTGGCGGTGCATGCACAGTAGGAGCATTTACCAGCTCAGCTCTACTGCGCATGCACAGAAAGTCACAAAGTTTCAACTGGAAAACTCTGCAACTTTCGGAGCAAGCTCAGTAGAGCTGATCCAGCAAATGCCTCCTACTGCGCATGCACCACCAAATGCCAATGGATCCTTGAAGATGACTGCACAAGAAAAGATGACGCCTGTAAACTCCATGGACAGGACCTGCGCTGAGGGTTTAATTAGCAACTTAGGGGCATTTTCCCGGGGGGAGAGGGGGGCCTACGGAGGGGATGGGTTTTGTGCAGGGAGTGTAGACTTCTCCTTTAAAGGGGTTGTTCACCTTTGAGTTAACTTTTAGTATAATGTAGAGAGTGATATTCTGAGACAATTTGCAATTGGTTTTCATTCTTTATTGTTTATGGTTTTATAGATATTTAGCTTTTTATTCAGCAGCTCTCTATTTTGCATTGTCAGCAATTTGGTTTCTAGGGTACAAATTACCCTAGCAACCCTGCATTGATTTGAAGGGACTGGAATATGAATAGGGGATGGACTGAATAGAATAATAAGTAATAAAAAGTGGCAATAACAATACATTTGAAGCCTTACAGAGCATTTGTTTTTAGATGGTGTCAGTGACCCCCATTTGAAAGCTGCAAAGAAACAGAAGAAAATAGCAAATGATTAAAAAACTGAAAAATAAATAAAGAAAACCAATTCAAAAGTTTCTTAGAATTGGCCCTTCTACAATATACTAAAAGTTAACTTGAAGGTGAACCACCCCTTTAAGCAGTGAAGATCTGTTCGTTGAAAGATGCCCCAGTAGCTCACCATCCAGTGCAATTCATACGCAGGTTTTATGACATGCAGACCTGTTACACAGTCACAATTTTCTCCATTCTCCCATTCCTTCCCAAAAGTCTCCACCTGAAGGTGTTTTTTCCCCTTTTGAAGCAATCGAAGAGAGTTTAGTTTATTCCTTCCTCCGAACTGATCTAAAAGCTAAATAGGAATTAATTGAGCAGAAATTGGAAATTTCATGCCTTAATATGTGTGTGAACATCAAATATTTTTTAATTGCATCTATCTGGTACATTTTCAAATAATACTTCAGTACTTTCTTCATTGGGACACTGTTGGATTTATTTAGTCTTTTTCTTCCGGAGGAACAAAAGAAAGAACTCGAGTTTTTCAGCACTAACTAAAAAGAAGCTGATTTGCTGCTGGAACAATCATTAATTTTACTTCTTCCTGTAGGCCTTTTGTAAATTGTGAAATCAATCCTAAGTGACAGAGATTAAAGATGGTGTGTGCTTTTTAGAGTCTGCACATTTATATATGCCATTGAACCCTTATCTTATTTGGTAAACCAATTTGCATCAGAACATTTCATAATAAAAAATAAATTTTTTTATGAAATGTATAGGGGTTGGTGATAGAGATATTTTTAACTCATGGAATATCTTCATATTTTAAACTTCAGTGCAGGCATTGAAAAAATATCAAACATTTCTGTGATTCTGTAGTGTTGTATGTATTTTATATTTCTGTGATTAAAATGTCTAAACATATGCACGCATCACATTGGAGGTCTATTTAATAAAATTTGTATTTCCTTTTTTTACACAAATCATATTTTTTCTTTACAAATGTGTGGTTTCTTTAAAATTTCTCTAAGTATCTAAAAATGTGTGGTTCATTAAGGGGCAGATTTTCAAGGGTTGAATAGTGAATATAAATTTTCAAGTATCAGAATTCACACATTCAATTTTTAATCCCCCTATTTGAATATAAAAATGAATGAGATTTATTACAACATGACCATGGAAACAGTCCTTATTTAAATATTGTTCGCCTAAAACCTGCCAAGTTCATGTACCAGTCAATGGCAAAGGTCCGTTGAACCATATGGAGATGTTAATAGCCTTCCAGACATTCAAGGTTTTTTTTGGGGGAGAAAAAAGTTATTCGTACAAATCTGCACGACTGGGAAGTAAGTTAGGGAGGTGATCCCCTTGCTGTTTGAAAGTAGGATCTTTTTTCGGCAGAGCAGCAAAGGACCATCTGAAGTTTCCTATCCACATCAGTCAGAGTGGATGGAAGGGGGGGATTTCACTGCAAACTGTCAGGTTTATTATAAAAACCGTACACATTTTTTAATTAAAGTATATTGGGGATAGTTTTCTTTTTCATTATAGAAAGTAAACATGGGGTTTTATTTGTTTGCCTTTGCATGCCCTTTAAGAATAAAATAATTATTTCTGCATTTTTCCCCTTACCCAGAAAGCACCAGGTTCCAAGCATTCTGGATAATGGATCCCATGCCTATAATCATGCAATGCTACTTTTTTCTCAATGTGCCTCTACATACCCATTCAGTTACAATAATGTTAATATCATGATTAGTCAGTGCTTTGCTTTCACACATAGTAAATTTTTTTTATGTGAACCCATCTTCTATTTGCTTCAGGCATGCAGGGAAGAATTCTGATTTCACTGCAATGAGCATAAAAAGAACAAAGCTTCAGTCTAGAAAGTAGCAATTTAAAGTAATTACAAGAGTACATAAAGGTTTTAGGCTTAGCCCTTGATCAATTTAGGTATGATGACTTTATATTGTTCTATGACACTACAAACTGCCATGAAGTATGGAAACGCAACCAACAGTACCTGACTCAAAGAGATTATTTTGCCTGTGGTGTTTGATAGGTGGTTCCTAATTACTTGTCAACTACAAAGAATACTGGATCAAAGAGTTTCTAAAAGAATTATAATTTTGTAAGAGAAATATCTAACACTTTTACAACTTCTGAATTCCACCATAGATAAATAACCCCCCTAAGTATGGAGATCCAATTTAGCAAATTAGGGATAGACCCCTTTGGAAATCTGCAAAACCCCAAGTCCCAAGAATTTTTGAATAATAACACATTTTCTAAAAATGACAGGTGGTTGAGATTGTCTGATATAAGACACTGCTTGATTTGCGAGGGTCATGTTTCTCTCTGGCAGCAATACAACATACCTCATTCTCCTTGTGGCATAAGCTACAAAAGATTAACAGATGGTAGCATATAAATATTTGGTATCTCTATTGTGATTTATCAAGCTTAAAATCATCAAAAAAAGCTTCATTTATGTATAATACTCTTTTTGGTTACTATAACATTCTGATTCTACATATTCTGTGTAGGATAATATACATGGCTATTTTGCTAAGGGATTTAATAAAAAATTCCACAGCCACAAAAAGTAATTAAAGGAAAAAAAAACTCTAAAAAATGAATATGGCTACAAATGCCATATTTTATATGCCAAATGTATTGCACCAGCCTAAATTTTCAGCTTGTCAATTGCAGCAATGATCCAGGACTTCAAACTTGTCACAGGGGGTCACCATCTTGGAAAGGGTCTGCAACACTCACATGCTCAGTGGGTTCTGAGCAGCTGTTGAGAAGCTAAGCCAAGCAACAAACCATGTTCATCTTCCATAAAAGCTGATGCTACAAGGTTGATTATTAGGTTCTGATGCTAACTACACTGGTGCTGCCATGTGGTAATTATCTGTATTAATGACTAATCAGCCTTATATTGTGACTATATTTCTATTCTATGTGTACTGTATATTGTGAGTGGGTCCCTAAGCTCAGTAAGTGACAGCAGCACAGAGCATGTGAATCAGTGAATCAGCAGAAAAGAAGATGGGGAGCTACTGGGACATCTTTGGAGACACAGATCTTTACTGCTGTGTGGTCCCTTGGGCTGGTACAGAAACATATGTACAACATTTCTAGCCTACTCCTTTAGTTTAGCTTTAGTTCTCCTTTAAATGTTCCTCAAACTCATATCAAACAGTATGGCAGATAAGTATTTGGATCATTTAGATTTTCATGCTAAATCGAGTAACCAGCCTGCAAATGTAGCAATTTTAGCGGTTACTTAAGAGCAATTTATGTAAAGGCCTTATCCCGGTTATTTTATCAGAATAGTTTTACACGCAGTTGATGATTTCCACATTTAAACTCAACAGCATTGTAGTACATTTCTTAATAGGAGTAATTTACTCTTTGGGGGGGCCCAACTGTGTTGGCACTATTTCTGTTCTTATTTCAGAATTATTTGTTTTGTGATGCCCCGGGGGAGAGAATCCAGAACACAAAAGGCTAAAAATTCCCAGAGAATTCAATATGTTGATCAAAATGAACAGATGGTTTCAAGGAGAGAAATATCACCTAGCACTTCCAGTCTAACCTTTTTGTGTCTCTGAATGCCTGCCTATACAGTGCTTTATGAAGGAGACGAAAACAGAATAAACTAGTATTCTTATATTGCAGATGTAATATCAGATTAAGTGGGAAAACCTATCCCTCATAGATAAAATAACCCTCAGTTACCTACAAACTACTGTCAGCAAATGAAAATATTCAAACAACTAAATAGCTTTTTTATCAATAAAGATCAAACTGACTTTGCCATGTAAGCAGTGCAATAGTTTAGTTAACGTACACTAACCCTGTTTCAATATATATTTAATTGAATTTTTAAGAAAAATACATTTTCTAAAACTGATTAAAATGACTGTGTTAAAAAATGAATAATGCGAAATTATTCAAAAAGGATCAATACAGTACATTTTAACTTATTGCTACAAAGTGATAAAATATAATCGTTGTTAGTGATGAGTAAATTTATTTGCCAGCCATGGATTTGCAGCAAAATTCTGCATTTCGCCATGTTCATGTTCACGAAACTGCGGCAAACTTTTGCCAAGAAAAACCGCCTATTGACATGCATTTGGGCAAAAAAACTCGCTGTTAGACAAAAACTCCCATTGACTAATACATTTGGTGCGAGAAAAATTGTTGCGTGTGTAAAAAAAATGTTGAGGGTAAAAATGCCCTTTGACAAATTTTTTTGCGATTTTTGTGGATTTTTCGGCAAAGCAAAATGGGACAGATACACTCATCGCTAATCATTGTGAATCGCTAACATAGGTACATTGGGATGAAATGGAGTCATTATTGTTTGTGTAAATCAAGTTATGGCCAATGTTTGTATCATTGCTAACTGTCTGGCAGTGAACATAACATATGTCAACAGTAGGTCGCAACACCTATGGATATATCTATATATTTTTAGACATCACTTCCTGATATGAAAAAATATGAACCTCCAAACTCAAACTTGTCAAATAAGTGGTGAACATACTTTACACTGATCTGGATCCGGAGTTATATGGCATGGGAAATATTGTTGGTGGGTTGAGATAAATTGGTGGGCTTTTATTTAAATTGGAGGGAAAGTTTTATTTTTCCACAAGCATGGTACCATACTTATTCTAAGCATACATATTCAAAGCTTTATTTTAATGAAAGTTATATTTTAAGACTATAGGAATACACTTGTCTAAGGTTGGTACACTGATTTAATGGCTGTAAATAAATGTAGAGGTTAATAGAACTGTATATATTTGTATAAGTATAGGATCTGTTATCCAGAATGTACTGGACCTGGGGCTTTTGCAATAAGGGGTCTTTCCATAATTTGAATCGTTATCCCTTAAGTCTACTAAAAAAATAGTGTAAAACCTTAAATAAACCCAATAGGCTGGAGTCTATGGACGATGGTCTTTCCATAATTTGGAGCTTTCTGGATAATGGGTTTCCATATAAGGGATCCCATAACTGTACAGTATACAGGCAGCAAATTGGCAGTGATATTACAATTATAAGGCTTCCCTGAAAGGAGCATAACTGCCACTATATACTGGGATTTTTGTTTTTATGACAAATGAGGAACTATCTGCAGGTGGCAAAAATATGTATAACTCAGAAGGGAGTCAGTGTACAGAGATCCTCCTATGATGGCTTTTTTTTTATTTTTTTATTATAAAACAAAAATGTATATTATATAATGTAACATTCTGTAAATAAAAAAAAATGATTATTGTTCTCCAAATAAAGGCACTTGGCTAATGTCTTTAAGCACAGTGCTTTTATTGGAAAAGTGGTTTGCAATTTGTCATTGTGATATTTAGTAGCATCCCTTTATTCAGTCCGTTGTATGAAATCAGAAGTGACATGCAGCCAGAATCACTGGCAGTTTACATGATACACTGAGACAGAGTGTGTTTCATTTATTGGATTATGCTTCATATAAGATATGTACCTCAATGAATGCATAACACAAACATCTACTGCCGACACAACTCAACATCGGATCACTTAATATTACTGTATTCTGTTATATTGTAAATGTTATGCAAGAAATATTGGAGAAAGAATCTGAAACATGGATCCTCCAAAGCACCCGTTCCGTTAAAAGAAATAACATGCACATTTGAAATCTTTATTTTCATGTAGTAGCGCATGCGATTTTATATGTATTTAATTGTACAGTAGCTAAATGCGCATATCTGAGATAACATCATTACAAGGTTACTAATGTTTACATCTTACACTATTTGCCATTTTGGGTGTTCTTAAAGATCTCAGAGTTGCAGGGTAATTCAATATATAAGTATGGAAGCTATTATCCAAACTGCTCTGGGGCTTTCCGTATAACTGATCCCTGCAATTTGGATCTTCATACCTTAAATCTAATATTTAAATATTAAATCAACCTAATAGGCTGGTTCTGCTTCCAATAAGGGTTCATTATATCTTACTTTGGATCAAGTACAAGCTACTGTTTTATTACGACAATAGGAAATCATTTTTAACCATTTGGATTATTTGGAGTCTATGGGAGATTGCCTTTCTGTAATTTGGAGCTTTCTGGATAACGGATCCCATACCCGCACTGGTTTACTAAGTTTCTGCTTACCGCAAAAGAGAAACAGTGCTATGGGGATTTTTAGTAAGCTTAAATCAGCAAGCTTGTTTATGAAATGGTAATAATTTGTTAGAAAATCCTCACCACAAGGGTAGTAATGGGCGAATTTAGTTGTCAGGAATGGAGTTGTGTTGAATTTCTAAGTTTCACCGCCCGCAATGTTTTTGTGAGCCTTGACAAAAAAAAATTGTTGCCAACATAAGAATTGTTGCACGTCAAAATTAGTCAGACGCTCATTAACTTTTAATGCATTTGGACAAAAAGTTGCGCATAAAAAAATTATTCACGTTAAAATTGTTGTGCGTCAAAATTATTTTGATGCCCATTGCAAGTTTTTTGGAGAAGCAAAACGGGACAGATTGACCAATCAACAGTTGTGTATTTGGGTCCACAGCAAATGCAATATAGGGCCCCAAACAGGCCCAGATTTGTGGAGAGGCCAAGTAGGCCCGGGCATAGGGCAGCAGGATTTTAGGGGGCGGCATGCAGCACAACCACACCCACATTGGTTCAGAAATGTAAATTTCCTGTGCAAATTCCCATTGCTCCATCCCAATGATGAAAATTTGAGCAAATAAAAGGGAGGGGACAGGGCAACAAATGAAATCGGGCCTTGGGCCACCCGCTATGTAAATCCGGCCCTGGCCCCAAAACATTAGTAAGCTGAACGGTTCTCTCAAGATATATTGAAACGGTCCCTTTACATCCGTAGCCTTTGGTCTTCCTATTGTCCATATTAATGACTTTTATAGGCCCCTATGCAAACAATACAATAGTACAATATTCAAATTCTCTGCAACTGTGTTCTTTGTATACACATGCATTTATGTGATAACTCACCCTGGTAGCCTAGTGGGGGGACCCGCCCGCGCAGGTGCCTGTTTGTTAGGGTGCGCTGCGCGTTCTTCCTTAAGTTAAAGGCGCAGGCTTGATTACATCCTTCAGTTAAAGGCACAGGCGTGATTACGTCAGAGCGCAATGGTGCCAAATTTGAATGTATAAATAGCTATTTGGGCTTCCTGTCAGTGCCTGTTATAGGATCTTGTTTCTGGTGCTTCTGAGCTTTGTGCTATTTACTGTTCTTGTTTCTGATTCATGTTGAGACCCCTGCCCGGCTTTTGACCATTCTGAGTATCTGTATCCTCACCCCTTGCCTGATTACCGACTCTGATTCTGCTTAACCCTCTGATTGATCTCCTGGTTTGACCCTTGCCTGCCTGTCTACGCTTGTACTACACCTGTCCCGGCCTGATCTGACTACGAATCCTGTCAACGCGACCTTTTGCCCAAAAGACTTTGCATTACAGTTGTGCCCCTTCGTTTGTTTAGAACCTCTCGCTTTGCACCTCTCGTTTTAAGACCTGGTGGCATCTGATTAGCTGAGGGCTCCTCCCGAGGTCAAAGGCAGCTGCTATAGGCAGAAGTAAGAGCCTAGACCAGGGTGCTTGGCATTGGTTCTAGATTCTGGGTGCCAACCGTGACATTTTATTTAGTATACCTCCATAAGTATTTTTAATCTTATTGCAGCTTAGGATCCTTAGTATAATATTGGAAAACCTAGTAGTAGGCCTGTTCAGAGGCACATATCTTCCCTGCTAAAGGGCTGTGGTTGCCTTGGGCTGGTTCAGAAGCCCAAAACATAGGGGCCGATGTACTCAATTCACGAGAATAGATCGAATTTGATCGAATTTCGATCGTAAGATTTACTTGTTTGGTCGAATATATGAATTTTGGCATATTTGATCATCGAATAGGGAATGGTTGAACGATTTTGGCATATTCGATCATTCGATTAACGAAGGATTTAAATTTTAAAGTTTAATCGATTGCCTACTTCGGCAGATTGGACCTACCGAATTGCAATAGAAGCCTATGGGAGCACTCCCATAGGCTTCTAAGGCTAAGTCCTGATCGAATAGGATTCGTACGATCGAAGTCTTCGATCGTATGAATCGTACGAATCATTCGAATGATCAAATGATTTATTCGTTCAGTCGAATGATTTATTCGTTCAGTCGAATGATTTATTCGACTGATCGAATAAATTTATATTCGATCGTCAAATGATCGAATAAAAGGTAGCGCATAACTATTCGTTTAGCATTCGAAAATCGAATGCTAATCGAATATCGAGTTGAAACAAATTTTTTTTGGGGAATAATAGTAAATTTGCCCCATAATGTACAACATTTCTAGCTACTTCTTTAGTTAAGCTTTAGTTATCCTTTAAAGTTTGTTATAGAACTTTGCACTAAAACTTGCAATGAGATATTAAATATTTTCTCTGCTTTGGAATGTGTTTAATTAAAGCAAATGCTAATTAGTGCCTGATAGCATAGCTATTGCCTTTCAGTCAGATAAGTAACTTAGGGTCCCCCTGCCACATACACTAGACGGCCCTTTGTCACCCACACCAATAGGCTCCATGTAGCAGTGATTCATGGAGATGGAAACATTAACCAGGCCCTTTCTCTTTGTGTCCTCACCTTTGTTCATTTAAGGGTTCGGTCCTCTGCTTTTTTTTTTTACAAATCTTCAGTATTTTGGGGCACAAATATTTATTTTAGAACTGTCAATAGGCTAGCATGAAATCCTCTTTGCAACATCTAACAATGTCAGCCCAATAGACAGATATGTGGTTTCTCTTATTTTCTCTAGATATAAGTGTATAAAATTTTTATTGGAATCTATAAATAAAAAAAAAAAAATGAAATGAAAAAGTTATATATAATCATGGAGATACAAATAACAAAAAAATAATATTGCAAAGACAACTTCAACTTTATTTTATAGGAAAATAATTGATCAAAAAACAAATAATTCTTGGACGACCTTGATTTCCTGCCTGGGAAAGTGACCTGCAAATGTGTTATGTAATCTGAGGAAAGCCCATCAAATATTGATGGCCAGTGGTCTTAAGAAGCATGGTATCTTTCTGCGTAATGTATTAATGCATACAGTATAGCATATATTCATTCATATTTAATGCATGTGGTGTAAACTATTAAACAACTTTTTCAAGCACATTGTCTTAGGATACCAGTGTCTGTATTATACTAACATAGATGAACTACCCCATCACCACACAACTATTCGCTTTTAAGTGCCTTTAACCAAAGGGAATCATTATCTGTTATCGATTTTATCATAGAGAATTGTATGTATATAACTAATAAAGAATAGCATATTTTATTGGGGTTTGAAAGGAACTAGAAAATATCCAGTGTTTATTATTTAAAAATGTTTAATTAATAATTTCACAAAACAGAAAATATTTTTGGACATTTCAGCAGCCTCAAATTTGTTAAGTGAATGAGAAAAAATCTCTGTGAATTGTGGTAGAACAAGAATTGAGTCTAATTATTGCAAAGGACATGATGCTGGTGGGAAGGAAACAATTCTCTCTGTTCCTGGAAAGATACCAGATTGGAGTAGTACAAATCATTATTATACAAGCATGAAGAAGCCTCAGCAGAGATAATTGCAAGAATGTACTATTTTATGAACTGCAAATTACTGTAAAATGCAGTGAAATTTGTTATACAGGTATGGGACCCCTTATCCTGAAAGCTACGACTTATTGAAAGGTTGTCTTCTATAGACTCCATTTTCTCCAAATAATCCAAATTTTAAAAAATAGTTTCCTTTTTCTTTGTAATAATAGAACAGTACCTTGCACTTGATCCAAAGCAAGATTTAATTAATCTGTATTGGAGGTAAAACCAGCCTATTGGGTTTATTTAATGTTTAAATTATTTTCTAGTAGGCTTAAGGTATAAAGATCCAAATTACAGGAAAATACATTATCCGGAAAAGCACCAGGTCCTGAGCATTCTGGATATGTATATATAATTCTGCTAATTGTGTATGCATACCATGACTGAACTGCCTTTTATTAAATATATATAAGGGCAGCTTTATTAAGGGTCGAATTTGAATTCAAACATGGGAATACTTGGGAATTGTGTGGGAAGTAAAATCCTTTGAATATCGAATTAGAAGAATTTTACCGCAAATTGAATAGAAAATATTCGATCGATCGATAAAATCGTTTGAATTGATCAATTTGAAAGATTTTAACCATTCGATCAAAAACCCAATTTGGAAGATTTGATCTGGCGAACTAGGCAATCAAATAAAAATTTAAAGGGGAAGTAATTTGACTGTCGAATATTCAAATTGATTTTTATTCTAATCATTCGATTTGATCAAATTTTCAAAATTCACTGGTCAAAGTCGTCTTCAGAAACATTTGAAAATTCAAATCTTTTTGAAACTTTGATCGAACTTCAAATCCTTCATGTGAATTTAGTAAATCTGCCCCATAGTGTTATGGTGTTCTAAAGAATCATTTAGTATGCTATGGCTTACTTGACACACATTTAATTTTTTTTCTGAATATCTTTAATTGGGGCCTTAAGCAATTGTAAACCAGAATAGAGTGGGAGATGGTAGCATTATACATTCTAAAGATTTCTATTTTACTTTCTTTCTTTTTCTCCAAGCCCCCCTACCCTACCTCCTGAGCTTGGAAAAGATACCTGACTTTAGATATCTCATAGCTTTTATGAAAACTTGGTTTCCTAGGCAACAAAGAAAAGCAGAACAAGAGAAAATAGAAGAAATATTTAAGGTAGAAGTGTTCCTAGCCATCTTTGACCACTTGGTGAGATTAAGGTGCAATTTTCTTTCAGTGACTAAAATTACCAGGCTATGGTGGTTTCTTGCACATTCTTTCAATCAATGTTTTGGCCCTGTGCCGTTATATTAATAAGCAGTCATTTTTTTAGTACTTCAAACATAGCATATGTACGAATCTTTCCATCTGCACAAATATCGTAAAACTATGAAATTCTAATCCAAAAATGAATTTTCCTTCCAGCTGAGAAGTGCATAATTCACCTCAGATTTACTTGTTTCTGAATTCATGGGTTTAATTGTTCTTTTTTATATTTCATCATGTTTTCAGCTCAATTAATTCATTTCAGTTAGCAAGTAAACAGCAAGTACAATGATTTTACACAATTTTCCAAGCTGTAAGAGTTAGAATGTACATTCCTTTTTTTACTGTTGCATAAAAAATGAATCACAGAAACTTTCAGTGAGTTTTTGGCAGCACTTTACCCCTTGTTCGATCGGCTTGAGAATAAGTAAGTCAGTTAAAAGTAGAGCAATGCCAAATAAACCAATACTGTGAAATGAAAGTAGGTTTGAAAATTAGAGGTTCAAATTATGTGGTAGCTGGTAAAACAGGTGAACCTGTATACTCAATGACACTTGATGTGGAGCCGTGGCTGTTTTTCTATTACCCTATCACTTTATACCAGCAAATCCTTTACCACTGCAAACAAATTTTCCTTCACTCATTTTCTTTATTCTCTTAATTACTTCTCCTTAAAAAATATTATCTATCCATTCTTCCATTTCTTGTCTTTGTTCTTATATAGAAATTGGTAATAACTAGTGATGGGCGAATCTCCCGAGATTCGCTTCACCGAAAAATTCGCGAATTTCCAGAGAAATTTGCGATTGGTGGAAAATTTGCGAAACGAGTAGCCGGACACTTTTGACGCGCGTTTGGTGCACGCGTCGCGTCGTTTTTTAGCGAATTTTTGCTAAGCGAAATCTCGCTGGTGATTCGCAAATTTATTCGCCAGCGGCGAATCGCGGGAATTCGCCCCTGGCAAATAAATTCGCCCATCACTAGTAATAACATAGGTATATATGGTAAATGGTTGGGTGAGCAAGAGGCCGACCAGGACTTTTCCTGGAATGTTGGTTGGCCAATCTGGCACTGGTTACAGACTGTACTTTTTAACTAAATCTAATCATACCAAATCTGAAAATCTTCCTTTTTACAGAAAGGTTCTTCCCACTATACCTTTCCTAAAAATGTTGGGGGGAGGGGTTTAGCACAGGATGGGTAGACTTCTCCTTTAATGTATAAAGCCCAGTGTGTCTACTTGAATGCACAGAAGCCCACTGCATAGTAACTACAGCTCCAGCCATCTTTGTATATCCACTCTTAAGACTTCAGTATTAACACTGTGTATTTACTGCTTATACTGTAGATGTTTTTTGTTTAAATGACTCAAACTACATAACACAAGCTCAAACTAGAGGGAAATCATTATGTGCTTTATGCTATATTGGGGTTGTAGGTGCCTGTATAAAAGTCAACACTATAACCCAATATGTTATATTTATTAGAATAAAGAAACATTTGTTCTTAAAAAGACCTTTATAAATGCTGGTTGGGCTAGTAAGATGCCTGATAGGTATAATGGTTTGGCTGTGATTAATTGGATATTATTTACCCTTCAATGCTAAATGATTGTTTTGTATGCCATTCTGTCGCAGTCATCAGTTACCGTTAGATGCCATCAGTTCTCGTCGTTATGTGAGGATACATGCTAATTTAGCATTTTACCATTTCTTTGACTGACCCAACAGTGCCTTGCCATTAAAAGTAATGAGAAACCAGTCTGGGTTTTTGTCTCCCACCTGCCCACCTGTAAAGCTGTTAATCGGCTTGACAACAAAATGACGGGACTTATGCTGTGTGTCACTGGCCTAAAGAAGTATTCCCATTATTTTGTATTAGCATTGTGATATATGCGGGGGCTCTAGTGCTTAGGGTACAAATAGTGGGACTTTCCATTTTTACTTTTAAAACAATGTATACAGTGCAAATCATCAGTGTATTTGTTTGCAGGGCATTCCATGTTGAATTTCTGTATGTAACATGTTAACTAAAACATCTACTGTAAATATAAAGAATACTCACTAATTCTTACATACTGTATATATGGTGTAGGATATTTATATGCATCTGCACTCTGCAGCTGAAATTGAACTACTCCAGCAGTATAGAAAACCTTATTTTATAATAATGAATCCAATGATGGGTTTACTAAGGGCCCTTACACACGGGCGTTTTTGACCCACGCTCCCCTGCGTTGCGTTCGGCGCAGGTCTAGACGCACCTCATTAGTTTCAATGGCGTTGTACCCACTAGACGCGTGTAAGCGCCGAACGCAGATTCAGACGCAACATTCTGCATTTTTCCTGCGTTTGGCGCCTACATGCGTTCATGTGAGTACAGCCCCATTGAAAATAATTGAGTGCGTCTATATCTGCGCTCCCCTGTGGCTGAACGCAGAAAAACGGAACGCAGGGGAGCGCAGGTCCAAAATGCCCGTGTGTAAGGGCCCTAACAGACTTCAAATGACAAAAATAATTATTGGTACACTGCACAGTTTAATGAAAGATTTACAGTAGTAATAGAATTCAAACCACAGTATAATGCCATAGCACTCTGAGCACAATTTATTAACAGGCAGGGCTCTTTATTCAAAGTGTTCACTGTATAAATGGCACAGAAATGTCAATATGTAAATCCACATACGTGAATAAATATCATATTAAGGATTATTATTGTTTGTTTCTCTGCTACCTTGTTTGTATCTTTATGAGTCTTTAACAGCTGCTATAAGAGAGAAACAAAATATCTTCTGAATTCCCCATCCATGTTTTTTTTAATTGCAGTGAAAAAAACACTGCTCTGCTGAAACACAGTCCTGTTTCATTGCAGCCTTGATTGGAGGCTTTGTCCTGAAAGCAGAAGATTGTAGCTACACTATTATGTGCGCTTTTACATTCATGTGGGCGATATTTTCATGCAGCAATCAACCACGCATGATTAGGTTCAATTTAAGGAACCTGCAGAAAAAACAAAAGCGGCCTCATTATTACAGAAGTGTTTTGCAACATTGACAAATGCAGATAGGTCAGTGCTTATTGGAGGAACTACTCATAGTTGTGAATAGGAAGGTCAAGTAATACGTTCTTGGTTCATCTAAAGATTTGCAATTTTTTGTAAGAGAGACCAGGGAGAACTTTTATTGCTGAATCAACAGGCTGAAGGGATTTTGTTGCCTGCACAATTAATATCTTGATATTTTACTATGCAAGCCATTATTCATGTACCATACAATGGCTAATAGGCTGCTGGAATGGTCTGTAGAGGCCAAGTCAGCAGCTTTTATCAATGGCCAATATGCTGCCGGATCGGTCTGTAGAGGCCAAGTCAGCAGCTTTTATAGGCCCTAGCTTAAGCCAAGAAATTCAGGAGAACCCATTATGTATACATGCACCACACGTTTCTCAATTTGTGATAGATCGGATAGAACAGTTTGTTTTTGTTTCTCAGTTATCAATCAGCTTAATGGGCAAAACATGTCTTGTACGTCTTGCAGAAATATTTCTAGTGCAGTAAAGGAAAGTTCTGTCTGTTTTCATCACTGTCATTGGCATCTTTGAAATGAAAAACAACTTTTAAGTAGATATGTGTTCTGTAAAAATGTTATATGGTTTAAAACAGAAAGAGAAGCAATTGATATTATAGACTAAAAACAAAAAGAAAAGACTGCTCCAGCTCGCCGCTCTTCCCTTACTCCAGGTGCTCAGTCAAACAGTGTCCCCACTGTAATACATCAAAAACTCCACAAGAAGACGGCACATAGATAAATAGATGTGCCGTCTTCTTGTAGAGTTTTCAATTGATATTATAGGTTCTTCTGCCAACATGCCCCATTATTATGTCTATAATACAGGTAAAAGTCTTCAACGCGAAGCATAAACTGGAGTTATGTTGTGTATGACCAAATAAAATTTACCTTTCTTGCTGAAACCTGGGGTGTGCCTGGGAGATGGCTCACTCATACGCTTACAGGGCAATGTATGTTAAAATGAGCTTTTTGTGTGATGTAGGCAATAATACAGTTCATTTGCAGATCGTTCCAACCACTTACCCCCTGGGCCCTCTTCTGCGCACTTTAGCAGTTATTAAAAAGGGGGAGGGGTGACTGTATGAGTTGGCTTTTACGCTCCGTCATTTACATTTTTCATCTTGTTTAATGCATGTTGGCTCTGATAGAAAATTCCTAATGTTATTAATTAGAACTGTATAATTAATTCCTTGCTATGCTGTTATGCAAAATCTTGCACTGTGGGCAGTTGATGAGATTTAGGTCTGGGGGTGTTGCACTCTTCTGTGTCTATGGGACGTCCTGCATTGATTCCCTTTTGGAGCTGCAGGAGTACTTTGTAGGAAGAAAGCAGGCATTTACAGTTATGGCATTCCTTTTCTAAAAATCCATTATCCAGAATCCCGACTTACTGGAAGGTCATCTCCCATAGAGCCTATTATAAACAATTATAATTTTTGAAATAGATTTCCTTTTCCCTCTGTAATAATAAAACAGGGTCTTGTATGTGATTCCAACTAATGAATCTGTATTAGGGGCATAACAATCCTGTTGGGTTTATTTAATGTTTAAATGATTCTTAGCAGACTTAAGGTACAATTATCCAATGTACGGAAAAATCCCTTACCCGAAAAATCCCGGGACCTAAGCATTCCATTCAACAGATCCTGTACAAGTATATTAATTTGCAAGCCTCCATGCAGGGTCAGGACACACTATGCTTAATTGCACTATACTGTGCTTTATTGAACCACAATTACAACTTCAAGAAAAAAAAGATTTATTTATAGAAAAAAAAATTTGCACGTGGAGACAGCTAGCGAAAAAATCGCCAGAGTTGGTGTTAGTGAATTTGTGAAGTTACGAAATGACATCACACTGGCGAATAAGCGCAAGCGTTAGCCGCTTTGCGCTTTAGTGAATTTGCCCCAGGGTGTGCGATGGGCAGCAAAGTTAGAGAAGTAGTACTGAGCTTTGCATTTAGCAGGTGTAGGGTTGACACATTTATGGTAACGAAATACCAACCTGTTTTCATAAGATTGGGGGGGGCAATGAGAGGTTGGGGGAGGACAGAGATGTAGTGTAACAAATCCTCACCCTGGTGGGACACCCGCCTGCCATCCTGCTCCTTCCATGCTGGCTTCCTAGTGCGCGCCGCGCATGCACTTCTGTATTTTATAGGCACATGTGCGCTGGCGTGAGTATGTCAGCGGGCAACGGCGCAAAATTCAAATGGTATTTAAAGGGACATTTTTTCTTTAGTCATTGCCCGTGATAGGTTTTATTCCTGGTGCCTTGAACCTTGTGCTGAAAAGCTTCTAGTCTTTTTGATTCCTGTGTTTGACCCTGCCTGGCTGTTTTGACTACTCTGATCTCTGGAACCTGACCCTTGCCTGAAACCAACCTTGATTTGCTTAACCCTCCTGATTGACATTCTGGTTTGACCTCTGCCTGTTATTTGACTCTGATTCTGCCTCAACCCATCTGATTGATTAACTGGTTTTGACACTTGCCTGCCTGATTCGGCCAGTCTGACCACAAATCTGTCTACTCCTATCTGTACTGTGACCTTTGGCCTTACTGACATTAACCAACAGTCGTGCCCCTTATCCAGAACCTTTCCCTTGCACCTCTCGTTTAAGTCCAGGTGGCATCTGAGTAGCTCCTCCCAAAGGCGGTCACTTAACTGGTGAAGCACGAGCCTAGACCCGGGTGCTTGGAACTGGTGTTGGGTGCCGACCATGACATGTAGACGGTGGCACAGGACATATATTAGGTGAGTTGGAGTGTGCAGAGAGAGGGGCAGGAGAAGGCTAGGCTAGAACTAAGTATTTGGGGCAGGCGGGCTAAAGACTAGCTAGGTGGGGACCCTAAGCAGGTGGCAGTGACATGGAATAGTGTAAATTGAATAATATACAGGATAGCAATGGAGATAGTTATCCACAGCCTGCCTACAGTGGTAATACTCTAAAAAATACATATACTGTACAGTACAGGTAAAAAATCTATTATCTAGAATGCTTGGTATCCTGACATCTTCCAAATAATCCATAATTTGGATCACAATACCTTAAGTCTACTAGAAAAGATTTAAACATTAAGGGTTAAATTTACTAAAGGGTGAAGTTACAATGATTCACCAGCGTTACCGTTTTCAGTCACTTCACCAGTTTACTAACTGGCTCAAGTGTCACTTTGCTAGCAAAGGCGATAGATGCTAGCTTTGCTTCGATCTCTAACACCAGGCAAATTGTGGTGAATGGACGTAACTCTGCAAATTCATTAAGATGCAGATTTTACTGAACGTTACCTCTTTCCAGTATTACCGTTTTCAGTAACTTCACCAGTTTACTAACGGACGCAAGCGTCACTTCGCTAGAGAATGAGATAGACACTAGCTTTGCTTCGCACTCTAACACCAGGCAAATTGGGGCAAATGGACGTAACTCCGCAAATTCATTAAGACGTGGATTGTACTGAACGTAACTCTTTCATTAGACTTGTCTTTGCCAGCCCTGACCTGGCGAAGTGCATAGAATATCCTCAATATTAATTTTTGTGTGGAATATCTTCTAAGTCCAAAAAACACTGGTATCTTAATTTTTTCAGGGGTTTAGGCTGCAAACAGCAATTATTTTTTTCTGGTACCTGGTTTCCCCCATTAATTTTTTGCCATATGGCACATTATTTTACAGTGGCCTTATGTGTAGGGCATTAAAACAACTCTATTGACTTTATTAAGGTTCCCTTGGCATGTCTCAGTGTAAATGTAATGTATTAGATGCACCATGTAACATAAATAGCTCCATTCCACTTTAAATTTCCTGTCATATGCAGAAAATGTTGCTGCCTTTAGCAAAGTTGCACTAGGCAGAATTGAATATTATTATTAACAAGTATTTCTATAGCGCCAGCATATTGCGTAGAGCATTAATAGCGAATCTTTGAATTGCTCGCTCTGCTCTCGCTACTTAAACAATTAAATTAGCAAATTTTCGCCTGGCAAAGTGTTGCAATGGCTGAGAAACCATCGCTGGCGAATTTGCACTCTTTAATAAATTTCCCCTAAGGGCACTGTTTTATTCTTACAGTGAAAAATAAAATATGTATGATCTATTTGCTTAAAATTTACTCATTATAGGGCAAATTTTCACCTGTGAAGACTTTGCCCCATTTCACGCCACTTCAACAGGGTAACAATTGTTTGCCTAAACAAAAATGCACCTGGCGAAAGTGTGCAAAACTTTGATAGTGATGGTCTCTTTCGCTTGCTATGTTTTGCACACTTTCGCCAGGCGTGTTTTTGTTTAGGAGAATGATTGATACCCTTCTGACAGGGTTTGTTCTTTACGCCTGTAAATTGCCGATGTCTCTGTAGGTGGTGTGTCTGACAAATTTTTGCTAGCAATGACCAAATTAGTAAAAATATGCTTTTTAGTGAAAAGCTTGGTAAAATTTTAACTATTTTTCCATAAGTTTTTATTGAATTCTCGTTTTTTTTTTCATTATAATGAATCCTGCCCGTTATTTATAACCAAAAGCAAATAGTTCAACTTCTGTATAAAAGTAAATGGTAGTACTTGCACTTCTGCTGTATACGGTTACAAGGAATATAGTGTTCAGCTTTTCCAATTCATGATGTGTTTGGAATGCTATCCTTGTTGCTGTATGAAAATAAAGTCATGATGTTATGGTACAGGCCATGGGAAGATACCCTGTGGGAATAAAATGATGACTGGAGCTTGTGTGGCCGCAGCTTCAGAACTGGCAATTGCTTTGTTAGAAGAGTAATCATGTCAGTGAGCTCTGAATGCACGTGTCTCTGTAGCTCTGAAATGGTCCTCGGTACCCCTTGAAGCTTGAATATGCCTCTGAAAACAGTTCTGATCAAAGGCATGTAAGCATGTCATTTTTCAGTCTGTTTTATTCATGCTGCGCTTGGGGAAAAGAGATCTCACAGAATGTCTGTTCTGTCTGCAGTTGCAAGGTGTTTGTTTCTTTTATCTCAGATGCCAAATTATATGGAGCTTCTTCCCTGTTACATAAACTTATTCATGGTTCCTTCTGCTGTAAGAAGTTCAATTGCAGCCCTGTTTTGTAAAGGGGATAATGACATGAGGGAAAAAGAAGTAAGAAAAAACATGTACGGACTAATGCCTTTTGTTTAGGTGAGAAAAAACGCAGCGAAAAACTGACCGTTGACTCCAATGCATTTAGGGGCAAATTTACTATTATTCCCGAAAATTTGCTCAACCAAATTCGTAATTCGATAAGCATTCGACCATGACCATTTTGCTATCATTTTGCTCAATATACGATTTCTCGATGAATTTGTACGATCGGATACCGATCGTTCGATTTCACGAAAAATTTGTACGATTCGAGCGATCGAACGCTCCGATCGTACGAATGGTATTCGAGCAGGACTAAGCCTCAGAAGCCTATAGGGAGCTTCCCATAGGCTTCTATTACAATTCGGTAGGTTCAATCTGGCGAAGTAGGCAGTTGAATAAAATTTTGATTCCTTCGATCATCGAATATCCGATCATTCGATGATCGAAGAGGCCAAATTTGCATATCCGATTTCACGAAAAATTTGTACGATCGGTATTCGATTGAATACGATCATTTCACGTAAATCAGCCCGTTAGTGTAGTTTCACAGTTTCATCAGTTTTTTCCAATTTTTTTTGGCAAAATGAGGCAGCTTTACTCATCATTAATGGTTTTCACCACCCTACCCCTGCTATGTACACATGCACAATAGGGATGTCTCAACAAATATGGGACAGTGCAAAAAATGCATTGCACTCATTGTCAACATTTTTAGGCTGTTAGCCACACCTTGTAGCCATAATTACTCACACATGTCAGTAAGGAATGGACAATGAGCATATTCATCTCAGAGATGTGAGTAATAAGCATATTAAACATAGACAAGCCAGTAAGATCACTGCAGAAGATGAATATATTTTGGGGGAAATTCACTAAGCGGCGAAAATTCATTAATGTTGCCAGGTGAATTTTTGCCAGCATTACGCAAATTCACTAAAGTGCGAAGTTACGCTAAGGTCGGCAAACGTTAGCGAAGTAGCGCTACTGTTAGTTCGCCAGGCAAAATACATTTACGCTAGCGATGCCTAATTTGCATACGGCGTGAACTTAAGCGTAAAATAGAAGTATATGTTACAGCCACTGCATTATTTTATTTATTAAAGGTTTCCTACACTACACAAGCCCAGGAAACCTTTAATAAATAAAAAAAAGTTGTCCTATTGCCCTACATGTTCCCCCTGTATAGTTGTGTTGCCATATGTTAGGAAATGTAGGGGGGAAGGAGGGTAACCCCCCCCCAAAAAAAATCGATCTTTTTCAGACTATCACCCTAGAATGTTAAAACTCTCCAGCGTTTTTTTGGGACGTAGAAAAAATTTCCAATTTTTTTTACAAACTCCTATCTATTGTATTGAACTTCGCCAGGTCTGAAGTCTAGCGTAAGTGGTAACATTCAGGAAATGGTGATCTTAGTGAATTTGCGTAATTACGATCCTTCGTCAGTGCGCAACTTCGCCTGGTGTAAGGGTGCGAAGTTGCGCTAGTCTATCTACTAGTCAGTGTTAGTAAATTTGCGAAGTAACGAATTGACGTCACGCTGGTGAATTATTGCTAGCGTTAGACTCTTCGCGCTTTAGTGAATTTCCCCCTTTATGCATTACCTCCCACTCCTTCACAAGCAAAATTCCACCAGCTTTGCTCTTTTCTCAGCCCTCTCATGATTCTTGTCCCACTCTTCAAAAAATATTTAAGATGGACGTCTGGCCTGCAGAGTCAAGAGGAGGCCCAGTGGGATGATGGGGAGGTTAGAGGGGGGCCCAGCAGTTTGATGGGGCAGCAGAGTGACATTTGCAGGTTGGCCAGAAGTAGTATTAAAGATGGCAATACTTTTATAAGTGGAATGCATTGACATTTTTACCACAGTATGTGGTCAGTGGGAGGCCCAGCAGTGAGGCAGCAGAGTAGAAAGGAACCCAGGGAGGGAGTCAAACTGTTTTTCTTATGTTTGAAATGATATATTGCTGGAGTTGTGCCACAATGCTACTTGTGCAAAATATTATAACAGTACTATTATATATCACCTGTTTTGCCTTCTGATGCAGATAATATATCTTAACTTAAAAAAGGTAAAAAAAGTAGGGTAGTGTGATGTAACTGGCTGTACATATTTCAGACTAAGTATTAACTTTTATATTGCTGCAATAAAAAGGAACTTCTAGGAAGCCCAACATTATAACTCTACCTAACAGATACACGAGTTTGGGAAGCAGTGTCCAACAGTCACTTCAATACAGTAACCCCACCTTTTGTACAAGTTTGGGCTTCCCAGGTACATCTACAGTAATTTATTTAATACTCCCTCAGTCCAATGTCCTGGTGATGAGATATTAGACCAGTGGTGTCCAACCCAGGATAGATATGAATGCAGCCCAGCTGGAAACACTTAATTCCGGAGGAAATGTCAAGATGATATGTCTATTTACTGTAATATCCAGGTGTCCCATATTCCAGTGTTTAGCTCCAACTGGTATTGTAGTTATTTTGTGTATTTTCTTTACTTTTACAAATATGTTTGTGTGTCCCCAGACAATTTTTCTTTTTCTAATGTGGTCCTGGGAAGCCAAAAGGTTGGACACCCCTGGATTAGACATTCATGGAATTTTCTTTGTAAGATGGGGTTTAACATATATCTGCTGTTTATAAAGTTTTTTCTAAGTTTGTTTAGCACGATAATACAAATTTGTGTTATTATCCCCTGTCATTACTCTATCTACCAGTGAATGCAATATACAATTGATCTGTTCAGTTTTTATCATGGGCATAATTATTTATATGGTTGCATTACAAATCTCAGTGTGTATGGTCCAAGAGATCAGAGGGTCCAAACTTGGTATGTTACACAATATAATAATTAAGGTTTTTTTGTGCTATGTGATACATTGAAAAAGTGAAAAAGTAGTGTGCAAAATTCAGTGTTTTATCATTATGTCTAAAGTAGACTTTAGTTGCACATCTGGTTACAGCAATGATGCAGAATATCGCCAACTGCATTTTGTTCTTTGATATGTGCATGGGATCCATCATCCGTAAAGCTGCTATACAGCAAGTTCCAAATAACAGGAAGGCTATGTCTCAAAGACTAAATTTTAGTCAAATAATTCAAATTATTCTTTGTAATAATAAAACAGTAGCTTGTACTTGATGCCAACTAAGATATAATTAATCCTTATTGGAAGCAAAACCAGCCTATTGTGTTTATTTAATGTTTAAATTATTTTTTGTCAATTTAAAGTATAGCAATGCAAATTATGGAAAGACCCATTCTGGATAACAGGTCCCAGTCCTGAATCCTGCATTTTTTTTAACCTTAGCTGCTAAAGTGGAAATTTCTTAAAAAGTCAGTTCTTGTAAAACAATCATATGCATAATTTTGGCACAGCTAAGGTTTTTAAAAAATAAATGTCTATAGAAAGATTTTATATTAAGTCCAAATTGCTTATTTGTTTCTTATTTTTCAGAAATAAAGTTGTGCTCATCATCCAACATCACTAGTCAATGACTTAGCAGTATTCTTCTAAACAACAATGAAAGGATTATCAAGCAGCCGCAGCCATCATCATGGGGTTGTATGTGATTCAGTATGTGAAACTCTGCCTCATCACAACGATAGAAAGCCATATTTGCTGAATCCAGTTGATCCTCACCCTGCAGATCACCCATACTATGCTCAAAGGAACTCCTATCCAGTAGATCATATGATTTCCTATGGGGACCCAATTGCCAGCAGTACATTTCCCAGAAGACATTATAGTTCCCACCATGATATTAAAGATGACTGTGCTCTAGTTCCCCATGGATCAGTTGGAAAAGGCAACCGCATTCCTTCATCTATCTTGGATCAGTTTGAAAGACAGATTCCCATTAATCGTGATGGATATCACACGTTGCAATACAAAAGAAGTGCGGTAGAACACCGAAGTGACAGTCCTGGGAGGATACGCCATTTAGTTCATTCAGTTCAAAAACTCTTCACTAAGTCCCATTCCCTTGAGGGTCCAATGAAAGCAAATGCCAATGGAAACAAAGCTAATTCAGACGAAATGCAGACTGTGAGATATGGAAAACGTAGTAAGAGTAAAGAAAGGAGAGTAGAAGTGAAACCTAGGGCTAATATATCAGGATGGTGGGGATCACAGGATAACTTAGACAACGATGTTTGCATCTACCATGGTCCTTCTACTGTCATGACTATGGGGAGATGCCCTGATCGTTCCACTTCCCAGTATTTTATGGAAGCATACAATACTATTAATGATCATGCATTAAAGTCATCTCGAAGCAATAATGATGTGAAATGCAACACGTGTACAAATCTACCTGTGAATCTGGATAGTCAGATACTGAAGAAAAGTTCTTGGGCATCTTCACTAACAGTGAGCAGGGCACGGGAGGTCTATCAAAAACCTGCTATAAATATGGACCAAGCTCTGGTTAAATCTGAATCAATCAATCAGCCACAAGAGCGACCATGTCAGTATCTGCAGGTAGGAACTCTCTATTTTGGCTTATTTTATTTCATTAATTGTACCTAGACACTGCCATCTTACTTTTGCTAATTTCAGAACTGTTGGGAGCATATGTCTTACAGTTAGATTATACTGGATCTATCAACATATGGCATGACCAAGTTATAATGTGTGTTATACCCAGTGTGTTGCAAAAGACATGTAATTGTAGTAGCTCCGCTGTTGTCACTGGGGACAAATGCAGACTGAACTGCTAATGAACTCAGGGACTGATTGGTGTAATCATTAGCATAACTTAAATAAATCCTTTTAGTCCTAAACAGATGCTATTACAGCAGCAAAGGGATTTATAGGCCCCTGTTGGAATGCTAAAAAGATACAGTTGATTATTCAGTCCAAGTATATAGGGTCAGTGTTACCAAGGATTTCATGACATAAATTATTAATTGCTTGATGAAAATTGAGCCACCAAATTATATATATATATGCAGACACTACCTAGGAATATACACTACACAAAGTTTGTAGAATCAGGGTGTATTTATTCTGTGTATTTCAGCTTAAGCTCAGCCCTATCTAACATTTCCTAGATTTAAATGTTAAAAATCTATCCCTATGTTCTGTTTACGTTTTGGATCCTAGACAACCATAGCGGAGAAAATTAAGGGCTTGTAGGGCAAATTCAAGGTGTTAACCCATTTTATGACATGGATATTTCTTTTTTGTCTTTATAAATATTTCTTTGCTGATTTCTAAGATTAATACAACATATAACAAAGAAAGATCTAGAGGTAGCTTAAAGTGAGAAATAGGAGAAGTAGAAGGAAATTTGGGGATGGGTAATCCCTATAAATAAAATTATCGAAGAGGTGGTTTGAGCTTTGCACAGTTTAAATGTATTTAAAAAGAATAGCAGCACCGAAGAAATTGTGGATCCACAGGTCCACTTTGGAAATATGTAGAGGCTGGATTCAGTGCGCTGTTATTCGCTGGACTTATGTTTCTCGAATGTCTAAATAACAATAAATCATAATATGGTGCAGTATGTTCAGTATAATTTAAATAGGTGTGTAGAAACCTACTCACATATTCATTGCTTGTATGTTGGCAATGTTCTTGGGCATAAACGGTCATAGTAGGTCCTATAAAACAAAGGCTTCCGATAGTGATGTACAACCAGACCTGCAGTGAGGGCCCTGCGGGTAGTTTGCACTTAGCAAATTGTAGAGAGGGTGAAGCTTTGATTCTCAGTACTTCCGATAATGTGTCTGAAGTTCCGCCTCCTATTTTTCCAAAAAATTCGTGAAATGTTCGATCTAAGTCTGAAATGCTGGCACGAAGTACGATTTCCTCCTGCTGGTGGGATTCACGATATGGCGACATCTTCGCGATAATTATCTTGTACTGGAATCTCCACAGTCTTGATAAATCAGTAGTCCAGTCGTAGAATTCAAGAAAACATTCGTTCAGCAATTATTGTTGCTTAATACTGAAAAACTTTTTTTTTAAAAAATAGTAATAAACAGGCCCAACGTGTTTCATATCAAAAGATACTTCCTCAGGGGTATAAATCCAGCGAATAACAGTGCACTGAATCCAGCCTCTACATAATCCCTATAAATAGTTTGCACATTCTGCCAAACCATTTGTCCCAGATTTTCTGAATCTTTTCTGGGCATCCTCGGGGTATGTACGTAAGCTTTATGACTGAGAAGGTTGGGGGCTCCACTACCTTCCCGGTAATCATTGTCGGAGGCTGCATGTTTGGTGGCCTAAAGTGGGAAGAATTTCTGTCCATCAGAACATCCTGGGTAAATATGTGCCAGCCTGTGTGGAGTAAAATATACTCTATTTAAGAACTTGGTATGAATGTTCCTATCTCTAACTGAGATGTTAGTGTCAGGTATTTGGTCCTTCCAGGTGCCCTCATCCAGTTGTGTCAAACTCAGAGACAAGGTAAGGCTATTTCTGGTCCACAACACATAAAAATAAATGTAGAGAAATTTACTGGAAATGTGGGCATCTTAAAACATAGGATCTACTGAGATAACAGTTAAACCAAATCACTACTTGTACAGGTATGGATCCGTTATGTGGAAACCCGTTACCCAAATTACATCATGGTCATCTCACTCCATTTTATCATAGTCACTTCATTTTATCCAAATGTATACAAATTATTTCCTTTTTCTCTGTAATAATAAAATATATTGTTCTTGATCCAAATTAAGATATAATTAGTTCTTACAGGGAGCAAAAACAACCTGTTAGGTTTATTTAATGTTTAAAGTGGACCCGTCACCCCAAAAAAATATTCAAAATCATATTTT
>CM044441.1:107612818-107631066 GCA_024363595.1 Xenopus borealis
TTTAAACAATTTTAAAATCATTTTTCTGGCCAGAAATGTCTTTTTTAGCTTTTAAAGTTCACCTTCCAATTGAAGTCTATGGGGTTCGCGACATTCGCGCGTTTTGTCGTAAGTTCGCGAATATGTTCGCGAACATTTTTTCCGCGGTTCGCGCCATCCCTATTTAAGGAACAATATTACATTGCGAGACGTGGATTTTTACTCTCATTGGTGCTCTTTTTTTTGCTCTTAGTGACTTTAATTACATTCCTCCCTATGGGTTATGGCCTTCCTATATTTTGGAGCTTTCTGGATAAAGGGTTTCCAGATCGCCCTACCTGTACTCATAATGATCCAATGTAGTAAAGTATTATCTGAGTAGATAGGCGTAGAATGCATTTGTTTTCCTACAGTTGAGCCAGTGTGTGCCTAATGTGACCAACTGTGTTTTGTGTGTAGTCAGCAAGCAGCTGAACTCATTCTACAGGAACCCATACCAGGTGCAGCTTCAGATATGTCAGACCTCATACATTGAAATCCGTTGATGCAGAGAAATGTTCCATTGTTACTATTTATGGACATATTTCCCTTTTAAGGACTTACATTAGCAATAGGAGTGCAGCATTATGTTAAGGAAACACTATTTGCTGCTTATACAAGTGGAATATGTTCACTGACATGTCATTCCGAAGCTATTTGATTTGACTGCCGGGGCTAGTGAAGAAATAGCTGCAATCTGCTACACCATGACATAGCTTAACATTCAATGATAATTCTATTCCATCACCAGGAAGTCTTCCAGAATACTCTGCTATTGGATATATTCCCATGCATTAGTTAAGACTAGTATGATATGCAGAGCTGGATGGAAGCCTGTAAGAAGTATGTACTGGTTGTATGGAAGGTATATTTCTGTTGATCTAACACTGCTTGTATATGCAGGGCTGTACTATGATGCATAGAATCATTTTTTTATAGCTATTTTATTCATTTCCATGATGATGAGAATTATCCTTAAATGATACCGTAGGTCTGCTTGTTTTCTGGCTTCCCAGATGCACAAAATGATGCCTTAAGGAAGTTTGGCTGCTTGCCCATACGGATGCTTTAAGCGCTTGAACTTTCATTGCCTCTTAATGTGGCACTTTTGTAAATCAGCAGCCATTTTCTTCTCTCTGCTATTTATTTTCGGGTTTTGTTACATTTGGTTATATTGTTTTTCTCCTTTGTGCTAGGCTGCTCTGTTTGTCTCAAGCCGGTTTCTGTGGCACTGGAGCACAAAACCATGCTGTGTCTTCCACTCGCAAAGCCTACGGAATATTCAGCTAGCTCCACATGCCAGGGAATGATTATTGACCTTGCTTCTGCAGGCTGGCATCCTTTGTGCTATTATACATACAAAAAAAAAAAGAAAGAAAGAACATGACAAGCAAACTCAGTATATAAGGGAACGGGGGGGATTAATGCTGCCGTCCTTTTTTGGCTAAGGGAACTATCAAGTTAAGGTTGAGTAATAACTGGTGGGGACACTAAATTGCATGTGTTTGACTTTCAGTGCTGAGCAGTCATTAAGCATTGTTCTTTTCTTCTGTGATCTTATTTCATGAATTATTTGCATTTCCCAAGAAACCTAAAGTTACAAATGTACTGTTTTGTGAGTGATGGTTAAACACACCCCTCCAGCCCTTTGTGTTTACTGCTGGAGTCACCCACTCTCAAATGGCAGAACACTGAGAAAAGCCTAAATCTTTTCTGCTGCCTTCAGCCGGACAGATGATGAACATTATCTACCACAAACAATGCCTATTTGCATTTTCAGCAACTAAGGTAAGTCAGAGCATTGCTGTGCGTAGCCGGGATTGCAATAACTCGAAATAATCAATCAGCCGATTGCTAAAATCTTGTTCTTTCTGGCTCAGAATGCAGAGTGTGACTGCACAGTGACAAGCTGTACAGTTCTCAGTAATAAATCAAGTGAGGATGCAGATATTCTCCCATTTTATAAGACTTTCTCAATTAAAAGCAGGCTTAGTGTAAGAGGGGATTCCATTACATCCAATACATAATTGCTTTTTGTATTATTATTATTATTACTGTTCATGTTGCTGCTAATAATATTGAATTTGTTCGGCAGCATGGGCAATTGTTCCTGCATGGTATACTTATTTTTGTCCTGAATCATTTGGGCATAAAACCACTGGGAATCGATGAATCTTGTTTTTAGTTGATGACATATGGTTTCTCCTGTGAACCACTTGCACAGTACGCTACGTATTATATAAATAAATATTGCATTTGTGATTTTGTGTGTGTGTATAAGTATATGTGTGGGTGCAAAGATAGTTGATTGATTGATAGATAAATAGATAGATACTGGTAATCTATCATGCACCAGGGATCATGTAAAACATTGTAGTCACTATACATATACTAAGTGCATAACTTTAACGCTTGTTCACAGCCTGAAAAATCCTAGGTGAAAAAACTGATACTCCAAAATTGAGCCTAGTTCAAAACTAGTATTGAAAAGCAATTTAAGAAGAGCTGTTACATTACTAGTACTAGAAAAATATATCATATCAGAAAACACATGCATAGGATTCCAAATCTCTGAAACACAGAGCTCATCACAGCATGTTTAGATATTTCTGTGTTGGATTAGGTTTATTCTCTTTAATTTACTGTTATTATTAGAACCATAGATTTGGGATTATTATGTGCTTGCTTACTGTATATCAGTCTCACTAATAGCAGTTACCATAAAGATTTGCTGTGCATATATACTAATTCTATTTGGGGCACAAGTTCAAGTGTTCAAGTAAGACAATTTGCAACACAGGGAAGACTATAATGGAAGAACATGAAGATATGAGCCCCCCCTTCAACCCCACTTGGAGTAATCTGAAAAGGCAAGAACTGAATTGCAGCTGAAATGATTCATGAGAAATTTGTCAGAAAGTTTGTTGGACGTTTATTTTCTCTAAATCTGAAAATTTTGTCCCCAAGCTTTTAAAAAGGGGCCCGAAAGAGCACAATGTTATTTAGATTTCTGCTGAATTGCTAGTATCATACACAGTTTTAGTAAGGTATTGGCTTATGAAATGAGATGCAATAGGTTCTGTATGCTACCCCCAAAAATCCACTCTGTGCCCCAAGCTGCTAGGAACATCGTCAGTTATTTGTAGCAACTGCTTGTTGCTCACTGTTGCCTCAAATGCTTGTCACTTACTAACTCACAACACCCCATGATTTCAAATGAATTCCACTGGGGCTCATTAGAGTATATGAAAATTACTAAATGCACTTTTATGTTTTATTCGTTTACCTGCTAATTGGTGGGAATCTTTAGGTACAGTACATGGTATGTTAAACCCAAAGTATTTGCTTTGTCTTTATTTCATTGGCTATATATATATATATATATATATATATATATATATATATATATATATATAGGGACAACTTGAAGCCCTGGTGCAGCTCCCTTGCGCATTTACTTTTCCTGCTTACACCTGGAAAAATTTTCCTCTGAAAGCTGTAGCTCAGCTGATTTGGGGACCTAAGGGATATATTGATAATTAAAGGCTTAAAATTATGTATGGTATCTTTAAAATGATCATACAGCCACATAAGCTCTGCTATCACTGGCCCGGCAATCCCAGGATATTCACTATTTGGCCTCCAAAGGTTGGTTGTGGCCACAGTATTAGATTATATATATTATTGGTGTCCTAGCTGAGACATTCTAAGATAAACCTAAATATATAGGAAAAGTTTTTCCATAAGGGAGGCAAAACTTCATCTGAGACCCATTTATTTTCTTCATCTAAATGAATTTAGTTTGCATTATTTTGCCCTGCTGCAGGAAATACCAAGTCATACAGTTTTATTTCAACTTTACACATATTACACCAGTATACCCTGAGACAGGGCTTACTGTGATTGGAATGGTGTTTGTCCATATTGGGGGCAGGATTTGAGCAGATCATAAGTGGGGTTTGATTGATTAGGGCCTTGTCTATAGCAGCCTAGCTTTAGACAATGCTGTTTGTATTTTAGGGACATTGTTACACAGCTTTATAAATATGCCCCTACAGATCTGAGTAGTTGGCATGAACGCAGATTTACTACGGTTGGACTGGTAAATTCAAATTTTTGAGTTGTTTTTTTTTTTTGGCAAAAAAAATTTTGAGTTTAAAATCACAAATTTGAATCCGAGATTTATCATTCCCCAACTCTGGAAGTAATTCAAATTTGATAGGTTGCAACCTAAAACCTGGCGCGTTCATGTAGAAGTCAATGGCAGAGGTCTGCTGAACTATTTGAAGTAAAAAGCCTTCAAGTTTTTTTCATAGAAAAACGAGATCATTGCGTTCAAATTTGATCTGATTATTCGAGTTGGTAACTTTCTTTCGTATTTTAGATGTTTGAGTTCTTCTTAAATAAGATACCATTAGAGTTTCAAGGTCATTCAAGTTCATTCAAGGTAAAAAAAACTCCCAATAACCCCCAATAAGCATATTAGTACAGGTCATTAATATTTCTAAACAGTGACTTCATACATTCTTGGACCACAAGAGAAATTAAGTAAATAAATATTCAGAAGGGTTGTAAATAAAATGTAATAGGATTATGTCTAGCATAATTTGTATACGTAATTTAGTAACAAATTAAATGCTGGGCACTTTAATCTAAGTCTGAGAATTTTCCTCCTGTCTTCAAGTCAACCCACTCATGCTGCAAATACTGATGTCCCTTAAAATACTTTGTTCTAGCACTTATTGTACCTTGCAATTGCATTTTTAAACCAACTGCTGGCCTATTCTCTCTTTAGAGTGCCAAGCAGCACAGAAGCCATTTTGGTGTTTTGGGCTGAATAACAGTAATTTTCCACAGGACTCAGTTGTGCACAAATGCACTTTGCATCAACAAATATCAGTCCCTCGATGCGAAATTGTTTGTGCCTCTCAGCTCAGTACCTTTGAATGCTAAATTGGAAACAACTAATGGGGAATACTTATTTCTTATTTTGAGTTTCTATTTGCTTGTTTTTATTTACTTTTTAACGTTTAAAAGGATAAAAAGGATGTAATGTCTATCACAAATGCACATTTTATGAGGGACTTTGCTATTAATATTTCCTGGCAAACAAATGGTCAGTCTGTATATGGTAGAAGGGCCACTATGCTTACTTTATTATATAGTTTTTTATAATTATTAATAATTGATTTTTCCTGTCGTCTTAATGATTTTGCTGCCATTGTACAGAGGTTTCCCTAACTCCTCTCACAGCCTTCCCAACATGTTATACTGCTCTTACATGATGCAATCTGCAAGAATATTCCACATGCATAAATTTCCTGCGCTTGAAATCCTGTATTTCCTTCACATATGCACATGCTTCATACTTAGTTTTCCTGCATTACATGTGTACATAATCTTCATTATTCCTTTGAACACAACTGAACATTATCCCCAGTATTTCTGCACTACCACTGAACTACTGTATATTCCTGATATGTCTGTGGGTGCATTTTAACAAACTCCAGTGATCCAGAGAGTATCTTTATACATCATCTTCAATAAAAAGCAGATCTCTGGGGATAAATGTAGTATAAATGAGATGCACAATTAAAAGAGGGTGGCACCAGCAATTTATCCAATTTAGTTGATAGTTTAAGGAGACTTTTGAGGTGTACTAGAGTAAAAAGACGTTTATTGCTTTTTTATATTTTAACTGTTTTATTTTCGAGTAATGTTCTGCCAGTTTACTCTTCTATAGCTTAAATTAAGTGAAATCCACAGTTATCGGCGGAACTGATATAGATGATATGGAAATGAGAATATACACAGATTAGCAGACCATTCTTTGTCCCAAACCACAAGATCATCTCATTCTCTCAAAATCTTACTTGTGTTTGGAAAGTAATAACTTTTTTTGTGCAGTGATTCCGTGGCTTCTGCTACCATTCTAAAGCGTTTAAACACAGGAAGCTGCCAAGAATAACTTTGGGCCCAAATATTGGAGATATCAGGCCAAAATTTACCAACCACCTGTAGGAGAAGCGATTGATACATCACCGAATACATTTTTGATGTCTAGACCAATGTCTGTTGGTTTTGGAGATGCTATTTGTACATGAATGGAGAACTATATAAAATAGAATATACAAAGAATAGCTGTCATTTTTGCATTCGGTATTTGAACTAGGGTTTTAAGTGGTGCAAGTTTCCATGTTGGGTTTACTTTTTATTTAATCTGCACATACTGTAAATGTATCTGTGTGTGTAATTGACACAAAACTATGTAGGACTAGCGATGAGCAAAAATTACGCTCCTAGACTTCAATAGGCGAAAAAAAAGTGACACTCCCCATGGCACAACAAAAAAAATGCCCATAGATTTTACTGCATTTTGGCGAACTTGAGCCGTTTCACAAATTTTTATGAAGGGTCAGATTCGCCATCACTATGTAGGACAACTCAACTCTTCCACGCTGGTTATCCATACTGGGGGATCACAAGAAACTAGAAATCTGGGCAGCAACATGGCAGATGACATTCAAGCATAGATTATGCACTTGGGATATGCAAACTAATTATACCATTAATGGCATTAATTAACTGATTAGTAATTTCCAGATTGAAGGATCTACTCACCCCAGAGGTTTCAATGACCTTGGCTTAGGTGGTCAGACTGTAGGGCAGGTATAGAGAAATTAGATGAGACTCCCTATAGCTTTCATAGATACACATGGAAGCCCAATTTGAAAGTCAATTATAATGACTGAAGTTCAACTGCACTTTTAAAATACTTTTTATATAAATGTTATCTCCCTGCCTATCTGTGTTTATTGCACTTGCTTCAAGTCTTTGACTCGTGGAATATTCTCCGTTGCCTTTTTGCCGTCCAGCAGAGAAATATCTGAATCCAATATGTCTCCCACTTACTTGAATGGGAAATGTGTTCTGGTACTACCTTTTTTTCAAAAAGTGCCAAACCCTGTGTTATTGTGCATATCCAATTCAAGTGAATTAGAAGATAAAGTTTTTTAGGGTATATCTAATGAACCTTTGCCATTGGCCTATCAGATTCAGAGCAAAAAAGGAAACATGGGCCAAATTGGCAGCACTGCATGAGATTTGCACATATAGACAGCTGCTTATAGCCGTAAACCGCAGCAAAATATAACCATATTAGAAAAATCACTTTGTATACAAATATATAATATATTATTGAGTCACATTTAAGCACACTGCAAGTTTGGGCAACATTTCCCAGACCTTAAATGGGCATGAGCAAAGTGGCATGGTTTTTAATACCTCCAGTTGATCACATATCTTTGTCCATCACTAACATTTTGCATGCATATGCATGGGCATTGTTGGACCAACTGAAAACACAACAAAATGACTAAATAAGTAAATATTACATTCTATATAAGTGGAATATTTGTTGTTTTGTGTGAATGTGTGGGAAGCCTAGAGCACAGCTGTTGTGACTAAACACACTGGAGTTCAATTTCCCTTATACAGAGGGCTGAGTTGACACTGCTGTTGGTATCTATAGACCTACCTAATAACTGGTTTTAGAATTATGCATCTGACTTTAGATTTGCAGCCATGTGTTATGTAAAGTGCAATAATTGTGTCTAAAAGACTAAAATATCTTTTTTTTCCTTTTGCAAATGTTCATCCGTTCCTTGAATATGCATAGATTTGTTTACACTCAGTAGTTATAGTGTGGTACATATATATGGACAATAGAGTATACAGTACAGTATGCTGATCATTTATTTAATGTTCCTCCTGTTGCTGCTGCTGTTCCTAAGAATTTGATTTGTGTCATTCCCACCCACGCACATACCCAAGTGTATTTTTCACTAGTTCCAGTCTCATGCTGTGTATCTTGAGAATATTGACTGTTCCTGTATGTAAATACAAGGACTAGGGAGCTAAAAAGGAATTACAATGAGAAGGAAAGGAATAGGCTAAAAGGAAAGCATAGAAAAGACTAAGATTTACAATACGAGGTGGTTACTAATAGATTCTTGTTCATGAACAGCCAAAAAAGGGAAACAAATGTTCATTGCATCATTTTGATTCTAACAAGAAATTTGAACCATCAAGTGGATATTTTTTATACTAGGGAAGCTGCAGTGGGTTTCTAGTAGTGATGGGCGAATTTATTCGCCAGGGGCGAATTCGCGGCGAATTCCCGCGATTCGCCGCTGGCGAATAAATTCGCGAAACAGCAGGAAAAATTTGCCGCCAAAAAGAGTCGTGCATCGTTTTTGACGTCTTTTGACATCTTATTAGCAGCTAAGGACATTAACAAAGCTACTGGGATGCAGGAGGTGTGTTAGGACCCGGGCCCACACCACCTTAGGATCCACCAGAGCCATGAAAAGCATATTTTGGGTGGCAGCGCAGGGGTATTTCTCCAACGTAGATTTCCAGATTGTGGAGTAGTGCAAGGGACCATGGTGCACATACTGCAGACTTGTTACTCTGCTGTAAGAGTAATAATTTTGTGGGGTGGGTTGCACATTTTTGAACATAGTTCATTTGCTAGGCCACACATAGAAAGAAGAGCAAAGATATACTAATGCTAATCAAACACTATAGATAACTTCAATGTGGTACAAATGGACCTGGTAGTGGCAATCATCAATAACAGGAGTCTCGGCAGTCTGGCTCAGGTGGAGAGTACTGTAAAAAACAATTGCATTCACTGAGATTGAGACTGGTGGTCTTGTGGCATCTGATGTGGGCCAATATAATTTCAAAGCAGTGAAGAGTGATTTTTTTTGTCAAGTGCTTGTATTCTCCAACAAACACTGAAGCCCCAAGCAGTTTATGTACATTTACTTTAAAAACATTTTTCCTCATTTTATTTTAAGGAACATTTTTTCAATTAACATTTTGTGGACAAAACAGAAAAGAATATGACAGCTGTTACATGTAAGACACACAACTCAGTCAAGTCAGCATTTGTGTTTGCCATGGCTCAGACTGCACAGAACATGTTATTTCAAAGCAGCTTCCAAAATGCCACACCAATTAGTATCTTTTCAAACATAGAGTGTAGCTCCAGACCAGGTTTCAAGATGGCTGCTAGTGTCTTTACTGGTTAGTGTATAAAACTTAGTTTCTACAGCTCTCCGCTTATCTTAAAAGTCTTGGCTGCCAAATGGCCAGTTGAGGTGGCCACTCAACAAAAACCAGTAATAAAGAAATTGTGACTATTGAGTTGATAAATTAGCAGCCACAGCTTTATTGAATGTAAATAATAATCCACAACAGATATGCCAGCTGCTGGGAAGCCCGGCAGGCACAAAATACAGCCACTTATAACAGGAGCCTCTTGCAGTTGGCCCCGGCCAGCGGCTGCGGGCCACACTGCTTAAGGGCCCTTACACACTAGCATTTCTTACCTGCGCTCCCCTGCATTCTGTTTGGCTGAGTTCAGCCGCAGGGGAGCGCAGGTAAGAAACGCTAGTGTGTAAGGGATCTAACTGACCAGATATTTAACCATATGCTGTCAATTGTTGCAAGCTACCAAATAAAGCTGTGACGATAATACATAATGCTGTATGAACAAAGAAAATAGAATTAACAATGAACAAGGTAATCAGTTATAAAAGATCCCAGGCTGGGTGGGGGAAAAGCTGTAAAGCTGTGTCCCTGAGTAAAGACTGTGACAAATGTCCAGAGGGGAGGGGGAAGGTTTGGTTGCCAGGTAACCATTATACTCCCAGCTCACTGGTCGGCAGCTATTGCCTATCAAACACCACTCTGTGAGATTGTTGGGCAGACTTTGGATAGACTGTAAACATAAAAAGTTTCTGATATAGTTAGTTAGCCAAAATGTAATGTATAAAGACTGGAGTGACTGAATGTTGAACCGAACAGTACTTCCTGCTTTTCAGCTCTACACTGACTGGTTACCCTGGTTACCAGGAAGTAACCAATCAGTGACTTGAGGAGGGGCACATGTGCCATAACTGATGCTTTTGAATCTGAGCTGAATGCTGAGGATCAATTGCAAAGGCCCCCCTTGAAGTCGCTGACTGACTCAGAGATAGAGATCTGAAAAGCAGGAAGGTGTGTTATGTTAGTCACTCCAGCCTTTATACATTACATTTTTGGCTAACTATATTAGAAACATTTTGCCTATCTATCCAGTTTTTATGTCCCATTAAAGTTTTTCCAAATGGGCTGGCAAACGGCAACAGGTGCAGTCTTGTCTCTCATAGCAGTGATGGGAATGGCATCCCACAGTCACTGTGTACATTGGTTAAATTTTTAGATGTCTGAAAATCTCTCAACTGTACATAAATCATCTAAGAATCGTTATTTTCTGTTTCACAAGGGGAGTCTACACTGCATAGATTCTGGGAGAACTTACAATTGGGTAGGGAAGAGAGGCAGCTAGCCTGTATGGGACTGTGAAGTATCAATTTCAGTTTCTAGCAAAACTTGGGTGCTACTGTTTATTCTTTTTCATTTTATAGTTTTTACACACTTAAAGAAGAACAAAACCTTTACTTTAAAAAAAAAAAAAAAACCCTCCCCCCATAGACCCCGCTCCCCCCAGCCTACTTGCTACCCTGGGCAAATGCAAATTTTTTACTTTCATGACAGATTCAGGCATCAGAATTCACGGCAGTCATCTTCTTCTTTGGTAAACTTTGTGAATTGAATGGCGTTTCAGTGCTTGTGCAGTTGGATCAAATCTTCGTGTCTTCTTTTGCCTCTTCAGCAATTCCCATGAGTTTCGGTGTATGCACAGTTGTCTGGAACCCGGGAATTTGCTCCAACTGCACATGCACTGAAAAGCCATTCAATTCACAAAGTTTACCGAAGAAGAAGAATATGGCTGCCGTGAACTCAGATGCCTGAATCTGCTGTGAGGGGTGAGCAAAAAGCATTTGCCCATGGAAGCAAGTAGGGGAGGGTTATTTTAAAGTATGGGTTTGTTCTCCTTCAAGGCTATTAAAATCATTCCAACTTAAATATATAGCATTTTCTTGCATCCAGCATGTATATATGCTAGCTCAGTTGACATGATGTATATGTTATGTAGTATTATTATTATTATTATTATTATTATTAAAAAAACAGAAATTGAATTATAGAATAAAATAGTAATTGCTATTGAAAGCAGTATTTGCATAATTCCTGGTTGTTACATTTTGCAAAAGCCAGCCTCCTCCAGCAAAACAGGTCTGTAAATCGGTTGGCTTATGTTACATTGTTTCAAAAGCCAGAGCCACCATTACAGAGAATAGAAAGGGACAAACACTGCTTTCAATGGCAATACATGCAAATAACTTAAAAACTGTGTAATGGATGTATATTGCAAAGCTGTTTAGAATCATATTTTCTTTTATTAGGCAAAACATTATTTTTGGGGTTGACATGTTAGCAGTGCGGCAATGGATTGTTTGCTTGGGGGGGAATGGGGAACAGACTAAATGGAAGTGAGGGAGAAATTTGGTGTTAGTGTTTATGTATGCTCCTAGACATTTTTGGATGCTCAGTCTGATGGTGAATTAGAGTAAATCTGAGATTTTGTTATAGATATTCTTGTAATATATGCACAGCAGGATGATTGATATGACATTTTAATATTTTTGGAATTTTGTTATGAAATATGGGGGCCAACAACGGTATTTTGCCATCCAAACAGTGAGAATCCCAGTCCTGTTTTAAAGTCTTTATTAATGAATATATTATTAGTTATGTATTTTTTAGCATAGTTTGGTGGACGTTATTTTACATACTGTACTATGGGGCACTTCTGAATATAGGCAGGAAATATGTTCAGCATAATGTTAGATATAAACGGTTTCTTCTTTATTTCATTTATTATTAGCATATACTGTAAGTCTACTACTAAAAACACATTTAAATATTAAACAAAGTAGAACCCTGCTTTTATGTTTTCCCAGGGGCTGCTAAAAATCTGCATAAATTGTAAAATTTTGCAAGTAATTGGGAGCTTTCTGGATATCGGGTTTGTGAACAAGAGATCCTATCTTTCTTCCTGCCCCTTGGCCCAAAATGTTTTTAGAGGGGGTTTACATCTGACTAGAAGAGAGAAAGTATAATAATTTTAATAAACTCTTATCTAATAAATTCCTATTGCTTCCAGGTGCCTCAAGATGAATGGAGCGGATACTCCCCTAAAAGCAAAGATGAGGAGATTCCATGCAGGCGAATGCGCAGCGGCAGCTACATTAAAGCCATGGGAGATGATGACAGTGGAGACTCTGACACGAATAGCCCTAAACCATCTCCAAAGATTGCAGCTCGAAGGGAGAGTTACCTTAAAGCTACTCAGCCTTCACTCACAGAACTCACAACACTTAAGTAAGTTGACATTTCTTACATTATCAAACTTTTACTTTTATGTTAATAGTATTGTCCTTCAGTTATCAATACAATCCATAGATTGTTTTTCATTGGTACAGCACAGTTGACTGCAGTCACTCATCTAATTCAGCCCATGTCAACATTTGTAAAGTCAAAATCTAAATCTGTATGAAATAACTATGGTAGCTAGGGATGTAGCGAACGTCGGAAAAAATGTTCGCGAACATGTTTGCGAACTTCCGGACAAAAATGCGAACGGTTCGCGAACCCCATAGACTTCAATGGGAAGGCGAATTTTAAAAGCTAGAAAAGACATTTCTGGCCAGAAAAATGATTTTAAAGTTGTTTAAAGGGTGCAACGACCTGGACAGTGGCATGCCAGAGGGGGATCAAGGGCAAAAATGTTTCTAAAAAATACATTGTTGACACAGCGCTGCGTTTTGTGCTGTAAAGGGCAGAAATCACACTACGTCACTCAGGTGATGTTTCTGGACACGGAATGTGAAAAAGCTCACACAGCTACGTGGCACTTGGTTAAAGACTGGGCAAACAATGCCTACAAGGTCAACGTATACACTACTACAGCAGTGGATACGGATTACGGAAAATATTATTGCTGCTTGAAAAATGTCACTCAGGATGGTGTTTCTGGAGACGGTATTATTATTGATATTTAGACAGAATGTGAACAAGCTCACACAGCTAGATGGCAGTTGTTTGAAGAACAGTAGATTACTAGCCAGCAAACTTACTATCAACTGTCCCTCAAATCACTAACAGCTCTCTCCCTACACTAGCTCTTCCAAGCACACACAGGCAGAATGAAAAAACGCTGCAGGGCTTCAGTTTATATATGGAAGGGGAGTGGTCGTGGGGGTGGTCCAGGAGGGAGAGCTTCCTGATTGGCTGCCATGTATCTGCTGGTCTGGGGGAGAAATGGCAAAAAAAAAGCGCCAGCTAAGGCGAACCCAAATTGGCGAACGTTGCGCGCCGTTCGCGAACATTTGGCGAGCGCGAACAGCCGATGTTCGCGCGAACAGTCCGCGACATCCCTAATGGTAGCTATTGTACCTGAAAGAAAAGTATTTCATAATTTACCTACACATTCTCTGGCATACCTCTTAAAAGCCAAAAACATTAATGAAGCAGTATATAGGCTACTATGGTGTCTCTTTTGTGTGATGACAGTGTCAATAGTGTCAGTAATACAAACAGTATTCTGGGTATTGATTAACGCTGAAAATAAATAATAAGATGATGCAATCTGTTTCTTTAATGGTTGGATATGAAAACTGGATCCTAACAATGAATATTTTATGCCATTGTTGTGAACTGTCTTAAATGACAATATAAGACCATATTATCTAGTTATCCTAAGGTAGGCTTAGCCTATTTTATATTTCTTTTCTGTAAATAAAAAATCAGGTTGATGTTGTTTTCAACTATGTAGAGAGATTGATATTCTGAGACAGTTTGTAATTGGATTTAATTTTATTTCTGTTTTTTTTAAGTTATTTAGCTTTTTATTCAGCAGCTCTCCAGTTTACAATTTCAGAAATCTGGCTGTTACGATCCAAATTCCCCTAGCAACCATGCAATGATTTGAACAAGAGACTGGAGTATGAATAGTACAGCGCCTGAATATATAGATGAGTAATAAATAGCAGCAATAAAATGGGGTCAGTGACGGTGAAGTTAAGGTGACCATACACGGAGAGATCAGTTTGTTTGGCGATGTTGCCAAACGAGTGGATCCCTTCCCAATATGCCCACCTCAAGGGGGCGATATTGGGCTGATCCGATAATGGGCCCTGCGATCGAATCAGAACTGAGGAAATACAGCCGGTTGGATCGTGGACCACATCAACGAGCAGATGCGGCAACAAATCTGATGAGATTTTTAGTCCCATCCGATCAAAATCTGGCCGAATCAGCCAAATATCAATTGAGAAAGCCCATCGGAAGTCCCCATACACAGGCCAATAAGCTGCCGTCTGTCAGCAGCTTGTATCAGCCCCGTGTTTGGCCACCTTTAGATGAAGAAGGCAAAAACATATAAAAAGAAAAAATGAAGGCCAGTTAAAAAGTTGCTTAGACTTAGCGATTCTAAAACAAAAGTAAACGTAAACTTAAAGGTGAACCACAACAGATACTTAACCAGCATACAGTAGATAGCTGAATTAATGTATTCAAAAAATGACAGAGCACTGACACTTTGTGGTGCGCAACATTTATCAGGTCCTGTAAACACTGCATGATTGTTCTTTCTTCACATCCATACTCATCTTTCTAACACCTTTGCCACAAAAGGCATTTTACAAAATGTAGTGGTTAGAACTTGGTACTCACTTATTCAAGGCACCTATGGTAGATGCTGAAAATGTAAGATAGGGACTGCTTCCGAGTTCTCATTTAGGGGAAAATTTACCAACCTGCTAAAAATTCGCCAGCGACGGCAAGTTTTGCTAGCATTACTTTGGCAGAGCGAGCAAATCAAAGCAAAGATGCGATATTGTTCAATTCTGCCTAGCGCAACTTCGCTAAAGTTCTTACGCTTAGGCTAATTTGCATACGGCTGGAAATTTAAAAAAGAATGGAGCTATTTCTGTTACATGGTGCATTCCACTCAAATATTATGATGTAAGTAACTGAAGATTGAGGATGTTCTATGCATTCCAATGCACTTCGCCAGGTCAGAGCTGGCGAATGCAAGTCTGGCGAAAGTGGTAACGTTCAGTAACATCTGCATCTTAGTGAATTTGCAAAGTTACGTCCATTAGCCAGAGCGAAAATACACCTGGCATTAGAGTGCAAAGCAACGCTAGCATACATCTCCTTTTCTAGTGAAGTGGCGCCTGCGCCCGTTAGTAAATTGGCAAAGTGACTGAAAACGTTAACACTGGCAAACCATCACCAGCATTAGTCACCCTTTAGTAAATTTACCCCTTAGTGTTTCTGATTGGTCTTTGCTTGTCAGCACCAGAACGTGCCTTAAGAAGAACATTTAAAAAAATGTAGCCATAAAGATTACACAAACTCCTAGCATTTTGTGCAGGAAACTTTGGTGGCTTATTTTACACACCCCACAGTAGGATTGTTGCCCAATATTAAAAAAAGTTAACTAAAATTTTAAAAATCTGCTATTGTAGAACTACATATTCACAAAATCATAGGATGTAAAATGGGGGTTCTACTATAATATGAAAACCAGGTTATGGATTTGAGCCAACTAAATTTACAAGTGTGTTTAATTTAGCAAAGTACAGAATGAGCCAGCGTAGAGACTACACTGAGGCAATATGTTCAGCAGATGAGCCATTATCAAATATTTGATATTTTGATGGCTGCTTATTATCAAAGGAACACCTGCTTGAAAAATTACAGTAAATGTATCACTCTGCCAACACTCAATCACTAGGAGATAGGTAAAAGTGAGGGATTTTACCCCAGAGGTTTCTGTCTTTTTCTTCACTAATTAGTTTGTGGGAAGCTATATTTTCATCAATGTGTCACTGATTGGCCTTGTGGTCATTCAATTAGTTCTCTTTTCTGGAGCTTGAAAGCTTTGCATCTAAGAGGAAAGTGCAAGGTGGCTGTTCATAAAAGTGTTGCAGGTCGCTTAAATATCATTTGCTCCATCCTTCCCCTTTGTAAAGAAGTTAGGCACGGCTTGCTTAAAGAGATCATTCACCTATAAGTTCACTTTTAGTATGTTAAAGAATGACCAATTCCAACCTGCTTTTTAATTTTTTTTTAAGTTTTTAATTATTTACCTTTTTCTTCTGAATCTTTCCAGCTTTCAAATGGGGGGTCACCAACCCCATCTACAAACAAATGCTCTACAAGGCTACACATTTGTTGTTATCAGTGCCGGGCCTATGACACCCTAGGCAACCCAGTCAGGCCCCCCTCCGCAAGCTCCCTCACACTCACAAGCGCACCTGCATGCAACCAGCTTGCGCATGCGCATTAGCATAGAAGTCAGAATAACGAGTAAGCGGAGAGCATCAGACGAGTAGGGAGAGCATCGGGAGGGAGGAGAGCAGGACACAGGGCAGCAAACACAGACTAGAGGTAGGCAGAAGATGGTTTTACATGCACCTGCCTGGATCCCCTTGTTGTTGCTTTGGTTGTTATTTCTACTTTTTAGTAGGAAGGAATTTTTTCCCCCTCTGAGGCAAATTGGAGAGGCTTCAGTTGGGGGTTTTTTTTCATTCCTCTGTATCAACTAGCACTTAGGCAGGTTAAAAAAAAGTTAAAAGGTTGAGCTTGATGGACGTGTGTCTTTTTTCAGCCTAACTTACTATGTACTAAGTATATATATGAATATTGTGTGAAGTGTTCTGAAACCGCTAGGGTACAGATGTGAGAACAGCATTGTATGTAGCATTGTATGTTTTTCCCCCCATGGAGTTTAATCATTGTTTCAAAAGGTCTATACCACTACAATTCAGCCTTTATTAAACGGTCCACTATTTATTAGGGCCCTTACACACGGGCGTTTTTACCTGTGCTCCCCTGCGTTCCGTTTTGCTGCGTTCAGCCGCAGGGGAGCACAGGTATAGACGTACTCAATTATATGTAGGCGCCAAATGCAGGAAAAATGCAGCATGTTGCGTCTGAACCTGCGTTTTGCGCTTACACGCGTCTCATGGGTACAACCTCATTGAAAAGAATGAGGCGCGTCTAGACCTGCACTCCCCTGCAGCTGAACGCAGCCAAACGCAAAGCAGGGGAGTGCATGTCCAAAATGCTTGTGTGTAAGGGCCCTTAACGTGTGTTTTTTTTCTACACTAGACTGATGCCGTAATTTACCCCATTTTTGACACCACTTTAGACCTGTCTTTAACAAATCATTTGCACATTTTGGATACAACATTAAGCAGGATATGTCCTTAGTTGGAACACTCACTGCTGGCTATCTCCATAAGCAATGTGAGTACAAGAACTATTAGTAGGTAGTTTGGAGTTGTTATGGGTGATAAGAGGCAAGCAAACCTATCATCAACATGTGTAACCAGTTAATTTTTCACCAGCTTCGCACCCTTCACACAACTGTGCACAAATGTGCTACAAATGTGCTACAAATGTGCTAATTCACTAAAATGCAAAGTAACGTTCCAGGCATCGAACAATGCTGACTTTTCGTTACAGTTAATTCAGCTGTGCAAGCATTTCATAGCAAAGATGTGCTAGCGTTCACTTGTGCCTACCGAAAATTCACTAGTAATCTTGCGCTTAGGTCAGTTTGCATAGGGCTGGAATAAAGTTGTATGGATGTCTTTATTATAAATGGTGCAAATACTTGAAGTTACCACTTTTTATTACATATGTCCAGGGAACCTTAATAAAGACAAGAGAGTTAATATAATGCCCTACACATTAGCCCACTGTAAAATTAATGTTCCACATTTTTTTTAAATGTCTTGAGAAAACCAGCTACCCAAAAAAGTAAGGCAATTTCGTTTAAAAAAGTAAAAACTTTTTTTTTCAACTTGAATGCATTTTCAGCAGACAGGATATCATGTAAGTGACAGAAGATTGAGGAAGATCTAGCTTCTTCTAGCACTTCGCCTGGTCTGAAGTGGTGAAGTCAACTCTGGTGAAAAAGGTAACGTTCAGTAAAATTCACACTTTAGTGAATTTGTGGAGTGACAATCTTTTGCCAGAGCAAAAACAAAAGTCACCTGGCGATATAGTGCGAATGAGCATTAGCAGAGGTCTTGTTCGCTAACAAATTGGCGCCTGCACCTAGCGTTAGCCACTTCGCCCTTGAATAAATCTGCCCCAAAATGCACAAACATAGGTCTTTACTGAATGGGTTTTCTGAGATGAGAGTACAAGAATTTGACTTCAGAGCTATATATATATATATATATATATATATA
>CM044441.1:107636060-107663048 GCA_024363595.1 Xenopus borealis
GAATGCACTGTCGGGTGATGTTGTGATGGCTGATTCTGTTGATGCTTTTAAAAGGGGCCTAGATGATTTGGAGAGTCATAATATCAAAGGCTATTTTGATACTAAACTTTACTGTTCGAAAAAAAAATTCGACCATGTGAATAGTTAGGGCATAAAAATTCTTCGAATTCAATTGGTTGAATGATCGAATGTAAAAATTTTAACCATTCGATTGAATTATTTTATTCAATGAAACTTTTTGAATCCCAATTAGGTAGGTTGAAACTGGCGAACTAGGCAGGCAGTCGAATAAAAACTTAAAGGGGAAGTCATTTGACAGTCAAATATTCAAATAGATTTTTATTCGAATCATTCGATTCGATCGGATTTTCATAATTCACTGGTCGAATTGGTCTTCAAAAACATAAGAATTCGAAACTTTTTGAAAATTTGATCGAACTTGGAATCATTCATGTGAATTTAGTAAATCTGTCCCTTAGTATAGCTATGGACATATATGGTTTGTGTGAGAGACTGGAGTGGTGTGTGTGTGTGCTGGATTTTAATTTGGAGGGGTTGAACTTGATGGACTTTGTCTTTTTTCAACCCAATTTAACTATGTAACTATGTAATTTGAATAGGGGAGATGCATAAAAGTCATATACATGTATTTAGAGAGTGTGGCCACTTTCTATTCCATATCTCCAAGGGAGCTTAATACAGAAATAAAAGATCCTTTAATACCCTATACATAAGTCCACCCTAAAATATATGTGGCATTCACACAAAAATCTTTAAGTATACTCTGGTGAAAGAGGTAACTTTCAGTAAAATCTGCATGAACAAACACTAGTGACAGTCTCTTTCACTAGTGAATTGTTATCTGTGCCTGTAAGTTGTCAATGTCCCTGCAGATTGGATTTCTGGGGAATTTTCGCTAGAGATGACCACTTCGCCCTTCAGTGAATCTGCCCCTTGGTCTGCATTAAATGGATCCTCTCTTTGTCTGGTTGCTTTTATTAAAATATCATTTAATGCTTAACACATTTGTTTTATTATTATCTGTCACATGCAGTTCATAAGTTGAATGTTTGTTTCTTCTGCCTTAGCTAAGTTTTCTTATTTATCTGTCCTTTTTGTTTAAATCAGCATCAGTGCAGTAAAAGTTAATTAGCTGTTCATATAAAGGATATTTATGTATCTAAAATGAGATGACTTATTCTTGATTCTGTTTGCCAGAAAGTTAATAGAAAGAATCACCTGAGTATTAGTAAATGTATTTCTCTGGCAAGTATGAAAATTGGCAATATGCCGAACTGAAGATATTTTACTCCAAAGTATTATTATTATTATTATTATTATTAACATGTATTTCTATAGTGCCACACTGTTTTATACAATACTAACAATTGATCTTTGGTGTAAATACATAATTATTGTAATGGCAATATAGTTAAGAGGTTACTTGAAATAAGTTGTTCTTTTGTAAATACTGAACTACAAATACTCTGCCTTTTATCTTCACTGGGCATTTGTTTCCTTTTTTAATTTGGGATTTCTTTTAGTCTACTTAGCAATGATAACATTTTTGTTTCAATTAGAACTAGCCTTATTTTCTTTTCTGACATATTGTTCCATTTTCTCTCATTTGTTTCTTCTGAATGGGCAGTTTGTCTGCTTTTCTTTTCCTAAAACCACACTGGTTTCCCTATACATATTGCATTTTTTTATTGAGAAGAGTATACCTGCAAAATGTGTTGTGGGACAGTTGTTATCCAGAATATCTTGGGACCTGGGGATTTTTGTATCTTAAATCTTCTAGAAAATAATTTAAACATTAAATAAACCCAATAGATTGGGAGTCTACCACCTTTCCATAATTCTGAGCTTTCTGGATAACTGGTTTCCAGATAAAGTATCCAATACCTGTTATGTATCCACGTGCTGTGGTAGAATATAGGTATTATTAAAGATCTAGCTTGATTTTTTTTTGACCATTGATAATTTGTAAACCTAATGTTTAGAGTGTGATGCATATTAATGCATATTATTTTTCTGGTTTGGTTCTAAGGTTCCTAGGGTTAGTTGTTTATAGGTTAATCATCTGTTCACAGTCACCAATAGGTAACAACAAAGACCACAGCCCTACATGCCCTTGTCTTCCCCCACTAGGTGCTGTTCAATATTCAATATTTTCCCCCAAAATTTTCCCTAGCTCACAGTGCACAGTGAAAACCATTAATATCAGTTACTGAAACTCCTATCCACAATTTTAGAATAGTTATCATTAAAATAACCTGAATAATAATAATAAATCGAATTGTACTTTTTTTTCCCTGAATCGTTCAATTTTTTCAGGTTTTTGCCTGAAAACCCCGAATTTTTGGAATATTGAGCTAAAACAGCACAAACCATGATAGCTTCAAATCCATACATATACACACATGCCCTCAACCGTTCTGAGATGGCAGATCTTTGGATTCTGGCTTTTTACAGCATCAGCATTTAATCGTATACAAAAAAATTGAGTTTTCTCCCCAAAAAGCATGACCAGAAAAATTTGAGTTTAAGTTAATAACCCCACAGAGTCCTTGACCACACTACAATACTGGTCAGTGTAATCAATCACCTTAGAACTTCCCATGATATCAGTAGCCACATAAAGGTGTCTCAAATGCCCCAAAGCCCAAGCCTGCATCTAATAGAGATTGTCATCCATGGCACTATCCTGATGGACCTATAGCGTGGTCTACAACATAAGTAAGCAGCAAATCTTGATTCAAATGAGGAGAAGGGGTGTCTGGATTTGTTTGGCAATATATTGTATATTCACTAGCGGGTGAAGGGCATTGCAGCTAAAAGGATAAATATGTAAATGATTTTGCTAACTCCCTTCTATTGCCTCTTGATGGTATCCAGAATTCTAATCACTGAGCGATTACGTTTTTTGTACAGTAATATGCTTAATTACAGAGATCAAGATATTATGTTACATACTGTGAATTGGCATATCCTCTGCCAAAACCCATATTAATATTTAATGAGATTATTTGAAGTGAGTCATTTGTAATTAAGGTAAAGGATAGATTCAGATCTAGTCCTTTCTTTACTCATTAAGTGCAATCCTTTGAGTCATTAAGATAAGGAATGCTCTGAATTGTTGAAATGCACATAAAATCTGTGTTGGCTTCCTTCTAAAATTCATTGACAATAGACTGCAAAACCCAGTAGAAGCTCTAAGTTCCCATATGTATACCTTGCACACTAATTCAGTTAATTTTCACTGTGAAATTTAAATAAGGGGCCAGATTCACTTCAGTGAGATAAAGGTTTATCACTTGAAAAGTAATGGACAATACACTTTTTCAAGTCTATTGGGAAAAACAGAACTGAATTAGAACATTTTTTTGTCCTCAAATTGAATTTCATCCATGAGTTTCCATGTGATAAATCATGAGATGAGATGAGCTCAACTGAATCTGGCCCAAAAACTGAGATACAAATTATTTTGTCTTCTACTGGGACTTGGAAAAGGTTGAACCAATAGTAAATGTGCTCAAGAGACTCCATCTATTCCATCTATTGCACACAATAAAGACATTTGTTGCACAGGGGAATATCCTCCTAATTCCAAGTACAGCCTGTGAGAAATATAGCCCAGCTACAGCTAGTTTCAGGCTTAAAGGGGTTGTTCGACTTTGAGCTAACTTTAAGTATTATGTAGAGAGGTTTTTTTTTTTAATTGTGTTTTTTAGTTATTTGGCTTTTATTCAGCAGCTATCTAATCTGCAATTTCAGCAATCTGGGCTAGGATCCAAATTCCCCTTGCAACCATGCATTAGTTCTGAATAAGAGACTGTAATATGCATTTAAGTAAAGCTGCTCACAAATTTGCATTCACACATACAAGTAAGCTTCCTATTGCTGGTCTTTATTGAGGCAAAAATAAAAATTCACCATAGGACATGCAATAACCCCATCTATTTATTATCAACTGGGGTGTTGTTGTTGTTCATTCTTATGGAAAATGTCAGCCTTATGTTTTTTTTATAGAGCTGAGCAAGACCACAATATGGGTTCTCATAAATTTCACATTACAGAAGGAAAACACATAACAATGTATATTGGCATACATTCTATGTTGTAGCAGCAAAATCACAATATACATTTTCATTAGCAGAAGACCAGACCAGAATCTTACTCATGTAGATTTCTTCTTTACACAGTTATAAAAGAAGTAACTGGTGAGAAATACTGCTATAAATTACTTTACAAGTGCGGCAATAAAATGTTCTACAGTCTATATGGTATGAAACTTACAGCTTTAAAAGTTTTATCTCAGAAGCTCTTAAAACTGGTTCAAACAGTAACATTTACAGTATTATTATGTACTGCAAAAGGCATATTATCTAAAGGAAATAGTGGATATTGCATACCTGTATTTCTATTAGATGTCTCCCTAGCTTCTGTTAGAGTAATGGCACACAGGACAGCTTTAGGAACCCATAATGTTAATTAGGCCAGGGGTGAAGTGTCCCAAACTGTCCAAGTAAATTACTATAGCAGTCAAATATAGAAATACAATTATGCAACCTTAAATATTTCCATGAGCTAATTACATATAGGAGCTTTGTAGTGATGTGACGGGCCGACCTCCAGATAACAGATCCTATACCTTTACTATATTTACAGGTATGGCACTGATTATTCGGAAACCTGTTATCCAAGGAGCTCTGAAATTTCGGGAAGGCTATCTCTCATACATTTTGATTAAATAATTAAACATGTAAGAGTAATTCCTTTTTTCTTTGAAATAATAAAACAGTACCATCTGCTTAATTCTTAAATTATAATTAATTATTGGATGCAAAAATAATCCTATAGGGTTTATTTTATTGTTTAATGATTGAAAGACCCCTTGTCTGGAAAATCCCAGGTCCAAAGAATTCTGGGCAGGCCATCTCTAGATTCTATGATTCCCTTATTCTCTGTAATTAAACAGCGCCTTGTACTTGATCTGAACTAAGATATAATTAATCCTTATTGGTGGCAAAATAATTTTGTTAGGTTGACATTATCCTTTGAGTAGACTTAAGGTATAGAAATCCAAATTACAAAAAGACCCCTTATCTGTAAAACCTCATGTCCTAAGCTTTCTGGACAAAAAAAGTGTCTTAAGGAAGATGTATTTGCTGTCTCAAAAGTGCTTGCGATATAAAAACCGGTAGCAACTCTTTGAAATACCATGTCCTTATGAATATTTCAGATTTAGATGAATATTTCAGTTTTATTGTCATCACAGCTATATACTGTTGATATATAATATATATATATATAAAGTACATAGTGAGCCAAAATTATGAATGTTTACGACCATACTAAAACCTTCATGTTCATGATATAATAGATAAAAAGCAGTATGCAATGTTACAATATAATAAAATATAATACATTATGAACTAAATTGTGAAAACATTTGTTAACACCCTAAAGTAATACACTTATTTCCATGTGTTTTCTCTGCATCTCAACCAGATTAGACATGCCTTTAATTCTACCCACTTATTAAAAAGGCATATCTCAAGGTTGCTCTACTTCTTTTATGACATGGTACAATAAAAATTTAATAAGCCTCCTTCATTAAAAAAAAGGCCCTGAAGATCTATAACTAGAAAACAGAGCAAAAAAAAAAAATAGGCTTGAATTATTGTAGTGCTAAGAGATTATTTCCCAGCCAATATGAGTTGACTTATCCCGTTAATATTTGATGTTATTTAAAAGGAAAAAAAGCAGAGTCAACAAATACATTGAGCAGTATTGCAGTTCTGCTGGATTGTTTGAAAGCATGATGTATGTTTTAATTAATTATGACTTTTAGGTTTGTTTGGTTAAAAAAAACTGTGCAAATCTGCAAAACATTAATTTTATATATCTGTCTCTGGGGGATGCAGGTCTGTGCTCCTTAGAAACTGACCAGATTTGTAATGGAATATAAAACTGCCTCTTATATAACTCTGAGCCAGCGCAAGCTGTATTGATGCTTGGGAGAGGGACAGGCTGTACAAATCAGATGGCCATACTGCCTTCTCCCAATTATAATTGTTTCAAGGTCACCTTTTGTTTATTTCTAATGAATTCCAGGAATCTAAAGAGGATGCAACTCTTTGAATTATTATATTGCTGTGTGCTTGAATTTGGTGATCAGGCTTCTAATATATCCAGAGACAACATGTATGCACAATACAGATTTTTAAAAAAAAAAATATATATATATATATATATTTCTACCTGACAGCTTTATTTATCTAGTCTGCCCTTTTTAAAGCAGATTTGATCATCCTAAACATATATACAAATTACAGTTAGTTAAAACAAATACAAATAAAACTTCTAACCACCAGTTATATTACATACAAGTATGGGAGGGAAACCAGTTTTTCAGAAAGCTCCAAATTACGGGAAGGCCATCTCCCATAGTCTCCATTTTAGTCAAATATGTAGTAAAATAATTCATATATTTATAAATATTTCTCTGTAATAACAAAACAGTACTGAATACTTGATCCCAACTAAGATATAATCATTAATCCTCATTGGTGGCAAACAGGGCCAGACCAAGGAGTAGGCAGAGTAGGCATGTGCCTAGGGCGCAAAGCTGGGGGGGCACCAGGCACGTACCTCCTCTGCCACCTACCCCCAGTCTCTACCTCCAGTCTCTTGTCATATTTATTTTACCCAAGCACATGCAAGCAACCATTCATGCATAAGCGCACAAGCAAATGTCTACGCATGCTTGCGAGCACACCTTCGTGCATGAGCGATAGGCCGGCTGCAACCGTCCAGCTTCTCTAGGGTGCCGGTTCGGTGCCGGTGCGGCCCGGCTCTGGTGGCAAAACAGTCTTATTAGGTTTATTTAATGTTAAAATTATTTTTTTATTAAATTTATGGTATGAATATACAAATTACGGAAAGTAGACGTGGATAACAGGTCCCATAACTTTATTATAAAATGTAGTGGTGGTCGGTTGATTTGATGTTAACAGAAAGTACTGACTAATTCATTATGCATTTAAATTAATATACAGTTATGGGATCCTGCATGCTGAAACCTGTAATCCAGGAATGCTATTTCCCACAAAGTCCATTTTAAGCAAATATTTCCAGTTGATCTTTTTTTCTAATTCCTTTTTCTCTTATTCTATCATGATTTTATGGTGTAGTTAGTATTCCAAAATTTCACTGTGTAAATTGCAATGGAACTGGAGGAATCATAGTGGGACTTTAATCTTGTTACCTGCCCATTGTTCTGCTGATAGGCTACTGGGGGGGTGATATCACTCCAACTTGCAGTGCAGCAGTAAAGAGTGATTGAATTTTTTCAGAGCACAAGTCACGTGACTGGGAGCATATGGGAAATTGTCATTTCTAGCCCCATGCAAGATTTCAAAAAGTGCTTTCAACTTATGAGACAAAAATTTAGTTATTTTGTCATAACAAAAAGTGTTTTGTATGGCGGAAGAACACTGCATTCCAAGAAAAACACCTGCTACCTACTGTCAAATTTGGTGGAGGTTCCATCATGCTGTGGGGCTGTGTGGCTAGTTTTGGGGCCTTTGTTAAAGTTGAGGGTCAGATAAATTCAACCCAATATCAACAAATTATTCAGGATAATGTTCAAGCATCAGTCACAAAGTTGAAGTTACACAAGGGTTGGATATTCCAACAAGACAATGACCCTAAACACACTTAGAAATCTAAGGCATTTATGCAAAGGGAGAACTACAATGCATATTGATATTGTCTATTAATCCAATAGACTTTATGTCACTGCTGAAATACTACTGTTTTATATTAAAAGGAAGTTGCTACTTTGAAAGCTCAGCCAATGATAAACAAAACTCCAAAGGATTAAGAGTGGTTCCCAAACTTTTTCATATGACAGTATAATTTATTACTGTGCCAACTTTTGTCCTGCTCAAATAAACTCATATATGCTATTCATTTTCAGCAAGAATTCAGTAAAGAATTAATGAAAGGTACAGCAATAGTAACTACCCATGGCAAAAAAGATAGGGGATTGATATTATCATTATAAAACCTAATGGTTGTAGACATTAAACATACAAATTACATATGAAAACAACAACTGACAACAAATTATAAATGACCCAAACTGTAGGTATCCTACAAGGATAATCAAATGGAAACAATGTAATTAACTCCATTTGGTTCACAGACTGATGCTTATTTCCTGTAGGTTCCCTGTGGGTACCAGTGAGTATATTTGCTCTAAACATGCTCAATTCAATGGGTAGTTTATGATGCCCTGTAGAACCTCCTAGTGCCCATTTCACCATTTGCATTAGCTGCCCTCCTGGCTTTCTGGTTTCTTAACTGTTAAAGGAGAACTAAATTCTCCACATGAATATGGCTACACAGTACAGGTACGGGACCCGTTGTCTGTAAATCCATTATCCAGAAAGGCCATCTCCCATAGGGGCAAATTTACTAAGCATCGAAAATGTGCTAGCGATGCCTTCGCCACACTTCTCCAGGTGTATTTCTGTCCAGGAAGCAGCTAATTCACTAAAATGTGAATTTGCGCTCAGGGAGGCAAAAAGCATTACTTTGCCAAGCAAAGCAAAATTATGCTAATGTCTAATTTAAAGTTTAAGTACAATGGGCCTATATGTAGCCACAAATACATTATACTACACAAGCCTGGGAAGCCGTCAACCAATAAAATATAGTTACAAAAATAATGTACATTTTTTTAGGGTGCCCTCCTTCCCCCTACATTTCCTAACATATGGCAACACAACTATACAGTGGGCACATGTTTAGGGCAATAGGACAACTGTATTTTATTTATTAAAGGTTTTCTGGGCTTATGTAGTGTAATGTAGTGGCTGTAACATAAACGTGTATTATACAGTATGTTAAACTTCACACTGTATGCAAATTAAGCATCGCTATTGTAAATGCGCTTTGCCTGACGAATTAACGGGAGCAGAACTTCGCTACTTTTCGCCTCCCTGAGCGCAAATATGCATTTTAGTGAATTAGCCTGGCAAATTGCAGCGAAGGTGTCGATAGCGAATTTCTGCACTTTAGTGAATTAGCCCCTAAGTTCTAAGCTGAGAAGAAAACAATTATCTAAAGTTAATTGTAGCACAAGAGAGTTGTATGGTTAGACTTTAAATGCTTGGCTGAAATTCACAAACATATAAACTACTGTTGGTTTTCCTCTTAGGGAGATTTCCCTGAATCAGAAGATTTCCCATGTTGTGCCTAAAGCAATTCCACGAAATATTGGCTGATGCATATCTAATGTTTGTCAAGGGATCATCCAGCTGTTTAAAATGCATGGCCAGTGAAGTGAAGACTTCGTTAAAAGAAAAAGTTTTTTCCTTGGGCAGAAGCAGGCAGTAGTATTTAGGGCACCTTGTAACATAAAAAAAAAATAGCAGATACAGGAAAAACAAACAGCTTATAACACAAGTGTTGTATTTCTGTGGAGGGATCATATATTAATAAGAAAGTTATATAAATATTCAGTTTAATTTAAAGGTATTTATTTCATATATAATATATTTAATATATAATTTATTTCAGGTTGAAATAACATGCATTAGAAAAAGGAAACTGTAACATATATGTAATTATTTCACTATTCCCATGTCATTAATATGAAATCTGTAATATTTATTGAAAAACAAATGAATATGTAACATAAGACCCTAATTTACTTGTGGTCCCATCAGGCTCTGAGCTCAGAGAAAGGGAATAGCTTAGTGCAGGGATCTCCAACCTTTTTTGCTCGTGAGCCAAATTTAAATTTAAAAAAAGAGTTGGAGAGCAACACAAGCATGAAAAAGTCCATGTGGATGTCAAATAAGAGCTCCGATTGGCTTTTTGGTAACCCCTATATGGACTGGCAGCCTACAGGAGAGAATGTTTGGCAGGACATCTGTTTTTTATGCAACCAAAACTTGCCTCTAAGCCAGTAATTCAAAAATAAGCACCTGCTTTGAGGCCACTGGGAGCAACATCCAAGGGGTTGGAGAGCAACATGTTGCCCGTGAGCTACTGGTTGGGGATCACTGGCTTAGAGTATGGGTTTGGAACAAGCTCTGTTTTCTATTATGGCTTGCTTAAGACAGGGGGCAATAACCAGCCCTATCTTTATTGCCTGTCCTGTTGCTGTCTGTGTCCTCTTCCATGGCATGGTGTATAGGGGGCAGCAGTAGGGCCTATATACCTCTCCCTCCTGCCCCTTATGAATACATTTAGTTCTACAAGAGAAAGTAGCATGTTAAAAGCTAAAAAATGGGACCATTGCACCAGCTTTTGCACACTGCCTCAGGGAATCACTAAAGATTTTCTCTGGTTTTAGCTTTTGTCTAAGCTATTTTTACAAGCAAATAGCATATTTCTATTTAGCGGGCTGGCCTTCTGCTTAACTATTACACCAAAAACTCTTATGGGCAAAAATGTCTATAAGAAACACACAGAAAGACAAGAATCATATTGCCTAATCATTTTCTGGCTTTGAAAAAGCAAATATAACTGAGTACAATTGCTTTTGTGACCTAGAAAGTTATTAGCTGAAAGCTGTAACCAAATAATTGCATCTCATTTACATGCCGATTTGCTTTCTGTGCACCAATGTACAAGTAACTCTGTCTATTCCAATAGTTTGTATTAACCTCTAATGCTTCATAAACCATGATACTCGAGTATACTTTTATAAATAGGATCTAAAAAAAATCTTGTTCTGGCATAAGGTTTTTTGATTGAATAAAAAAATTTGATTTTATTGATCGATCAAATTTTTCTTATTGGATCGTTCGATAAATCGAATTGCGTTAAAACCCCTCGAATTTTAATTTGAGGTGTTTTAAAAGAAATGTTCAGTATAAAAATAAAATAGATAGGCTGCACAAAATAAAAAAATTTTCAATATAGTTAGTTAGGCAAAAATGTAATGTATAAAGGCTGGAGTGATTATAAGTCTAACAGAACACTACTTGCTTTTCAGCTCTCTTTTGTTTACACTGACTGGTTACCAGGCAGTAACCAATCAGTGAATTGAGGGAGGTCCACATTGATCATAACTGTTGCTTTTGAATCTGAGCTAAATGCTGCGGAACAGTTATATCCCATGTGGCCCGTATTCAGTTATGTTAGACATCCAGTCACTCCAGCCTTTATACAGCCTTTTTTATTTTGCACAGCCTATCTATTTACCCAGTTTTTATTTTTACCCTGAACTGTTCCTTTAATTCGAGGGTAAATTAATCCTCTGATTCGACCCTTAGTAAATCTGCCCCTTGGTGTCTTCAGTCTTTTGTAACAAACATGTAGGCACTCTGTTTAGCCAAGCTTGAGATGATGTAGAATGTTTTTTTATGTGTAACAAATATGGTAATTTTGTGTGACCACAACTGCACTTGTGGGTGGTAAATGGCGCCTTGTCATTTGTTGATTTACTTATCCCTGTACTTTGACAGTAAAAATTGTAATCCTTCCACCTCAAGTTGTTTGTTTTATTGCCCACGTGAATGAAGTCCTCATGTTGCATTTTTAAGGTTGTAGTCTGTAAGCAAATTCTGTAAGACTGTAAAAACTGCATGAACTTACTAGATGGAATGGTAGTACTGTTAGAGGACATTTGTACTTTATTTATACATAGAATTAAGTTTTAGGGGCAGATTTACTATTGGTCAAATTTCGATTGGTTGAATGATCGAATAGGAAATATTCGATTGATCAATAAATAGTTTGAATCGAACGATTTTATCAATCGATCGAATATTTTTTATTCGATCAAAAATAATGAAACCCAATTCGGTAGCTTTGATCTGGCAAAGTAGGTGGTCGAATAAAAATTTAAAGGGAAAGTACTTCGACAGTCGAATAGTTGAATATTCGAAGGAAATTTTATTCGATTCGATCAAATTTACAAAATTCACTGGTCGAAGTTTTCTTCAAAAACTCGAATCTTTTTGAAAATTCAATCGTACTTTGAATCCTTCATGTGAATTTAGTAAATCTGCCCCTAAGTTTTATCTGAATGTAAAAATAGCATTGGGATCTTCTTGTATGCACACTCTGCAATGAGTTTGTGCTCTTCCTTTCTCTTTGAGTTGCCAGTGCTCTGAATTATTCCCACATTGCAAAAAAAAAAATACAGACAGGTTAAAGAATAACCAAAGTTTTTTTTTAAAACAATGCACAGGCCCCCTTCCTTAATCTCATCAACCAGACTCCCAAAAGTAGGCTTTGTGCATCAAATACAGAGCTTTGCAGTGGGTTATATTTGGCTGCAACACATCCTGGCAGTGATTGCCAAGTAAAAGAATGTTCACTTCAATGAAGCAAGGACCCGGTCATATTTGGTGGGCATGCTGCTGGTGATATGCCAGGGGCAAGCATGGCAGCCGCTGAACCCACTTTCAGTGAGCTGAGAGGGTTAGCTGAAAATTGTGTTTTTATTTGTGGGCAGATAAAAAGGGGAAACTATGGTACTTATGTGGGAATTAATTCATAGAGGGTAAGGGAAAGTAAATCGTTCACATTGGAGTTAGGGACTGTGGAGATTCATTTATGGGATAGAGAATGGAGCTGTCAGGGAAAATAATTCTAGACTTCTATGATGAGTAAGATGCAGCAAGAGGGCTTTTTTCTATTATTGAGACTCACTGTATAATGTGTTTGGGCTTCCAATACCCATTGCCTCTCACTATGTAATGTACCAGTGGTACAAATTCCCATGGTTCTCACTGTATAATGTGGTATAAGCATCTGTTCACACTGCTTAACATACATAATGTGCTGGATGGGCTTTCTAATCACTACTTGCAAGTATATACAGAACCCTCATTTTCCGTTTTACGGGGGACCAGAAAAAATTGTGTAAAATCAGGGAAATATAAAATTGGGGAAGAGCATTATATATCGATGATATCACAAAAGTTGTGTAAAATAAGAGAAAACTTAAAATAAGGGTATGTAAAATTGACTTTTCACTAAATATAATTTTCAGTGGCTAATGATCTCACTATATAATGTAGGGATGATGCAATTACCGTTTTAGCTCAAAGTATATTGTACTGGAAATGTCCTTTTACTGGACATTATGTTGGAGATTCCATTGACCCAAGCCTACGGCATATGTGTGCTAAGGTGTTTTGCAATGTGTCTATTCATGGGGAAATTTTATGTACACTTTACTTTCATGTCTTACATGAATAAAACACCTCAACTGTAGCAGTGAAATATAGTTTTCCCGATGTTACTTTTTTTTTCATCCATAGAAAAAGTGGTGTCTTCCTTAGAAGCATCTCCAGCAATTCAATAATTTGTTCAAATACTGCAGCAATTGATTGTTCAAGTGCTTTGTTTAATTGCTTTCCTGGCACTTTATTTTTTTCTCTAAATCATAACATCTGGAACCTTTAGGTCTTCTATCTCTACTGAATGATCATGATTAGGCTCTCAGCTGTTTATTCACTAACCACCTTCAAGTGTTCTTGGGACAGTGCCATCTGGTTCTGGGATTTTATTATGCGCTTTATACAATTTCTTCTACTTGTATTTTTACAGTTATAACTGTTCCAGGGAAATTTCCATGACATTTATGAAGTATATGCTCATTAACACATTTTAAGTAGCCTTATCCGGGTCTTAACCTGCCTAGGGTTGATAATCATTAAAACAAATTCTGCCTGAAGCTGCAAATTTTATTTTAATTCAGGTCATCTTTTAAATGTGGCAGCATAGCTTGTGATTATGTTAAGTAATAGCAACATTTATTCTGCTTATTGAAATACATTTCAGCTTTACAACATACACATTTTTTATATAGAATTAACTGCATTTATTTTTAGTATTTAAAAAACAAAATTGTGGTCTCGCTGAAGGAACACTGGAGCTGCTGCCACCATGAAGGTGGAAATAATTCAAAGGTTCCTACTGTGAGCTACATCAGTACATACACTTCCGCCTGAAGCATTCCATCCCAGTTTTGATAGGAATTAATTCCAATTCATAAAAAAACGCAATTGCATTTAATGCATAGGATTCAATTGCTCCTGCGGCTTCCATTACACTAGAATGAGAGGGAAATGCAGCATTATATGTACAAAGAATAATGAATTGTGTCCACATTTGCAATAAAGGGATAGTTAACCTTATATTTGGTATGGTAAACAATGGTATTCTTAGACATTCTCAATTAATCTTCCCTTTATGTCTTTTCAATTTGCTTGCTTTTTTATTCTCCAGTTTTCCAAATTTGGGGCAAATTCACTAAATGGAATATTCACCTGTGAAGGCTTTGCACAAATTCACTACTATTATGCTAATTCACCAAAAGACAAAGTTGCATCTCACCAGTTGAACACTGATGATTAATTAATTTGTCAGAGCAAGCATTTCATAGCAAACTTTCACAAACCTTTTTCTGCCAAGCATTAATACACTTGTGCCTAGGTCAATTTGAATAGGGTGGATACATATACAGGTTGTATAGACGTCTTTATTAGAGATGGTTCAAATGCCATTTATTATTAAAAATGTCCAAGGAAGCAAAGTAAAGACAAATGAAATCCTCTAATATCCTAGACATGAGCCCATCCTAAAATATGTGGCATGGTAAAAAAAAAAAATGTTAAAACAAAAATTTTTAATACTTACATCTTTTGAAGGTAATCTTACTTTAAAATATGAAAAGGCGCCAGCATATTTTAGAAATTTTTATGACATTATGTTCAGCATACAGGATATGATGTCACTGCCATAAGACTAAGGAGAACCTTGTTAGTTCTTAGGTGGCGATGGGAACTCTACACAACTAGGCAGCAAATCAGGAAATCAGAACAGAGGAGAGAGCATGAATAGAAAGATAAAAATGTAAGAATAAAATGAAAGTATTTTCTGTCTGATTTGGGACAGAATGTTAAAGAAATGTCATAGATTCCTTTGACTAACTAGAGGGCTGTAGGGGATTCAGCAAAGAGCTGTCTCATTAACACACAGTATAAATATCATTATTGTTAAGCTAGATAATTAGTAAGTTACCAAATAAGTAGACCATTGCAACCTACAATAAGGGGTGGGCTATCCAGCAACTGGGTACCCAATTCCGTCCTCAAAACAATGGGATATTTCCCCTTTCACAATTGAAATCAGCCTGAGCCCTGATAGACAGGTCAGTTACCTGATTATTTTGTCATGACGGTGGAAATCAGCAGCCATTATTTTATTATCTTACCATATATGGCAATCTTATCACTTTAAAACCAGACATTCATGAATATTGGCAAAAAGGATATGTGAGTTAGACATGCACCAAATCTTGGACTACTGAAAATGAGAATTCACAGAGGCAATATTTGATACATTTTCATAAATTTTCATACAAATATCAGTATTAATTTCATATTCTTTATTTAATTTCATATTTGTCTGAATCTTTGGTGGAGAATTTGGTATTTGGTCAAATACAAGAGAAGCATTAATTTTAGCATTCCTAAACTGGGCACACCATATATTTATTGTATCTATAAAACACTTGGGGTACAGGTAGGGTTGCCACCTTTTCCTGAAAAAAAAATACCAACCTTCCTATATTTTTATCTTTTTTTCCTATTAATAACATTGGGATCAAACATCAAAAATACTGGCCAGGCTGGTAAAATACCGGCCAGGTGGCAACCCTAAGTACAGGACACAGGGAAAAGTGCAAAAAACCACTCACAATCTGACATGTATTCTGTACTTTGCTCCCTTCCCTGTGCTTCTCTAAATGAAGCGCAGAGACTTGCATTCTCCCTATTGGCACATTGCATCTGTGTGGGGAATCCAGCCCATCTCCTAACCTGCACTTTGTTCTAGTGTGCAAATTAGGGAGCACTGGTGGGTGCAGATTCAACAGGGCAAGACAGTCTTGAAAAGTGCACTTGCGGCAGGGGCAGTAGTTAATGACCCATAATGTTCTAAAGAAAATTTAAATGCAATGAAATTTCAGTGCTATGCAGACGTATTTGAGGTACAATGCTGTAAATAACACTAGGCATTACATTTGTTTAGCAAACAGTCATTTACAGATGGAATTTATAAAATGCATTATCCAACAAACTATGAATCGTATTTATCTTCCAGTTGCATGACAGCTCACTCCATACTGTGCAAAGGATACACTTCTTTAATAACTGTTGTTGGTGTTGGGAAGAACAGTGCAGTTATTCCCTCTTCCCCAAAGCTTGTTATTAAATGCATCCATCAATGAAATTTGTATTGGTAGTTTGTGTTTTTACACTAGTTGCCCTCAAGCCTCAAAAACTGCATATCCATTACTCATGATAAAAAGCCTCTAGCCTAGGTATGAAAACAGCATCAACAGACTTGTTCTTGCCAAGAAAAGTGGATGAGGTACAATATAGTTCCATCCTTTCATATGGTGCAAATTGTATTTAGTGCTGCAGGGACTTTCCTTATATTTCCTTTGTTACTTTAACAGATTGCATTCATTCCTAACTGCATTATCCATGCACTAATATTATACCCACTCTAGCAAGGAAACATTGTGACTGCAGCTTATAGAAGAAAAATGGTATTTCCTTTGTGAAATGTACTATTGATCCTGTTCCACTTAATCTCAAACTTTTTCACGTTATATAAGAAAATGTCAGTTTTTATACTAGTAACATTTTATAAATCAGAAATTAAAAAGATATATTGAGCCTTCCATCTTGTGCACAATGTTTATAAATCTAAGGTCATACATGTTATTGATAAGCTGGTAATATATTTATGACCTACACTGGCGGATGCATAATCTCACTGATATTTCCCTGTAGAGGTTTCTCCAATTTGACAATGAAAATACATAAACGGTACAGGTATAGAATCTATTATCCAGAATGATCCGGACCTGGGTTTTTATAGATAAGGGATCTTTACACAACTTGGATCTTCATACCTTACGTCTGCTAAAAGTATTTTAAACAGTATATAAACCCAGCATTGTTTTGCTCCAAAATGGATTAATGATATATTAATTGGGATCCAGTACAAGGTAATGTCTTATTATTACAGGGAAAAAGGAAAACATTTTGAAAAATGTTAATTATTTTATAAAAAATAAAGTCTATCTGAGAAGGCTTTCTAGTAATTCAGAGCTTTCTGGATAATGGGGTTCGGAATAACAAATCCCATAGCTGTACCCAAAATCATATTATTTATTCTTCTCTCTTCATATATATTATGAGACCAATAGGCCAGCAGTCAGTCAATCCTCTCAGTACTTCTGTGCTCTTTTCAGACATTTTCTAGATACTGCTTCACTATAGTATTTACTTCAAATTAAAATTATTTGTAGGTTTTAAGTAGTTTTGAAAATGTTATCAACTCTGCAACACTTTTCTTTTTGACAAATGTGTCATAGTAGATGTGTTACAGGTCCCAAAAAGTAAAGCTGCATGCAGAACAGGGGTAGGAATCCCAGTGAATGAGTATGCTGTTATAAAAACAGTCTACTTAAAATAATTGGTATCTGCTAAATTAATTAAGCATACACTTATACTGCTATTATGTTGTTGCAGGATTTCAAATGAACATTCCCCAAAGCTTCAGATTCGGAGCCACAGTTACTTGAGGGCTGTAAGTGAAGTTTCAATCAACAGAAGCATGGACAGCTTAGATCCATCAACACTTCTTACATCTCCCAAATTCCGTTCAAGGAATGAGAGCTATATGAGAGCCATGAGCACAATAAGCCAGGTGAGTTTTTCTAATAAAGACACCAGCCTTTCTATACTTCTAAGATGTTCTATTGATGCTAGATTGGTATGTCAAATTGCTGAAAATACTGATTAATATAGACATCAAGCTTTATGTATATATATATATATATATATATATATTTTGGCCAGCATTTTCCAACTTTGGAAAATAATTTGTATCAGAGGTGGCTGTAAGATCTATGAAATGAACTATAATGGCTAAGAAATATTTGGCTAAGAACCTACCACCAAGAGGCTAAAGAAAAATGGGGTCATGCAGGCCACAGTGCATTGATCAATTTACAAAACAAAGCACAACTGGTAGGTCAGATGATGTAAGCAATCTCAAATCCCATAGGGATGGCACTAAAAATGGAGCAACCATATAATCAGACATAACAGGGTTATTTATCAAAGTTCAAATTTGTGAGGCTTTTTCTACCTCAAATAAACTAACAACTTGATTGCTTCCTTATTTATGAAAAAAATGGTATGTAAGAAACTCGAATCAGAGAAAAAACTTGATTTCTTCTAATTATCGAGTTATTAGCAGAAAAAAACCTCAAATTGAGTTTTCGAGTGAAAACCACTGTAAAAAAAAAACCAAATCAGGAAGGCAAAAAACATCTTCAAATGGTTCAAGGGGCCTCTGCATTGACTTCTACATGACACCAACATGTTTTAGCTGGGGTATTTTTTGAGTTCTTGGTAAAACTACCCTAAAAAAAAAAAAAATTTTTCTGGAAAAACACAACTCAACCTTTAATAAATAACCCCCTACATATTGGTAGCAAAAAGAGCATAAACTTGCCCAATTCAACTGTATCATCCTATACTGTATGTGCCATCATGGTTGGAGGTGTTTTTAGTGGCCATTTGTCAGAATAAATGAACAATACATATATAGGAATAATACTTTCTTGAGGTTTTGTATATCAAACTGCTCTATCATTAATCTAGGAACTGGTCCAATTGTCATTTTGGAGCTAGGAAGGGATTTTTTTGCCTTCCTCTGGATCAACTAGCAGTTAGCCAGGTTATATATAGACATAAAATGTTTAACTGTGTGTCTTTTTCAAATTAACTTTCTATGTACAGATGCAGTCACTTGGATTTGTAAGTTAAATGCGTCGTGACTCAGGGCTAATTGAAGAAACTGTGTTATCTAAAGTTATCTTAACTCATTTAATGCATTTAACCTTTTCATTAGCATACCAAAGCACCATTGTTTTCAATGGAGAACTCTTTAATTGGATGGGATGCTGTGATACAATATTCTGTGCTAAGTGGGATAAATGGGATAGATGAGTTAAGTCACGACGCATTTAACACACATTCCAAAGTGACTGCATCTGTATGTTACTATGTTTTTATTTAAAAGGGTGTGTCCAACCATCATCCACTTACAGCAAGATAGTAATAGACGTGGCACTAAGAGTATGGGAACCCTTTAAGTGCACTTAGCACAACCTTTTTAGGATGTAGTGTCTATATGATATGTACAGTTTGGGATGACAGATTTCTAAAACTTATAAGTCTGTTAGTACTGATAATATTTATTTGCTCTGTTTTTGTATTGTAGGTTAGTGAAATGGAAGTCAATGGTCAGTTTGAATCTGTCTGTGAGTCTGTATTTAGTGAACTTGAATCTCAGGCTGTGGAGGCCCTGGATCTTCCCATGCCAGGCTGTTTTCGAATGAGGAGCCACAGCTATGTTCGAGCAATCGAGAAAGGCTGTTCTCAAGATGACGACAGTCTGTTACTTAGGCCATCGTCACCCCCACGCACAGCTACTACAGTAAGGACTATCCAGAGCAGTACGGGTGAGTAGTTTTTAATTGGTCAATTTTATTATCCTACATTGAGAAGTTTCTCTTGTTAAGGCCTAAGCTATTCTAGAACCCTCTTACTAATTCTGTAGTTTAAAAATTGGTTTCATATAGCTTGCACCACAAATAATATTTCCATATCCAATATATCCAGCATATTGTGATCTGCTACAATACAACTAGTTAGCAAGGTAAAGTAAATATCATTACCAAAGCAGGCCAACATTATGAGGGGTATGACTATGAAGAGTTTCATTCATCCAGCTCATGATATATCTAGCTAAAGTAGTATAAGTAAGTCTAGTATAAGAAGCTGCCTGTATGAGTAGTGAAACATTTTCAACGATTACTCAGCAAGTCCCGTTGTTTTAGAATTACTTATACCAGATATTATGGGGAGCATTTACTTTAAAACTAAAATTTATCTAATTTTTTCTTAACTCATTTATCAAAAAATCAGCTAAAAAAAGTCAGTGTGGAAACGGTCTTGATAAAATCATGCAACAATATGAATCGTATGTACTTTTTCGAATTTGACTCGAATTGTACCACTATTTCGAGTTGTTGCCCAAAAACCCCAACTTTTTCAGAATAATCATACGAAAAACGGCATCACAATGTCAAGGAACAATTTCCAATTGTAAAAGGCCACTGACTTCTACATGACCTCTTCAGGTTTTTAACTGGAGTATTTTTGTATTTGGATTTTTAGCAGCTTTGGGGTATAACAAGTCTCAAAAAAATCAAGGTTTTTCTCAAAAAATTTAAGTTTTCCCCAGAAAAAGTCAAGGCTTCATAAATAGGCCCCTATATGTTGTAGACCAGATTTAAAGCTCAATGCTCAGGCCATACATGGGGAAAGAAATGACAGCTTGCCTGACCAATATCTGGCTGATATTACACCATTGCTCAAAGCATATAAAAATGTATTTTATTACATGTATGTTAAATGATGGTATTTGTTATATTAATTATTTTATCATGGTTTGGTTTATGTGTTATGTATATGGCTAAAGCTATAGGCAGATGAATCATTATGAAAATAGTTATTGATTATGTCAAGCACTAGAAATATTCTTATTGAATACAAGAAACCTCTGGAACACATTCTGGAGCCCCAGGTGATTTATGGTGTTTTGTTTTGCTGGTGATATCGGCAAAACAATTGTTTAATTACAAAAAATGAAAATGTGCGGCCATGTTATAAAAATATATGTGCTGTGAAGGGTTAACTTGTGGTTTTTTTCTGCTGGTTTTGCTGTGGTTTTATTTGACTCTTGAATTTTGGGTGCTTACACAAGTAACAGGTGGGCTAGGGGTGCCTTTATCATTTATTTCTTGGCTTGTCTTTTAACTTCTCCAATGAGCTCCGGGAAAATTATGGGTTTATAAATACCTTACCCCACCTCCCAAGTGTAGCCAATAATCAGTACGGTGTTTTGACTGTCCTAAGTGAAAGCACCACAGTGGTCTTTGTCTTTAAAAGGCCCTAGACTTGAGGTGAATACATTGGAAATGTTGTAATTTGTTTATTATGTTTCAGATAACTTTTTACTCATTATGCTTACTATTTCACATCAATAGACTTATTGATCAATCTGCAGCATGTAGCAGACAAGTTCCTCACACAATGTCAATAATCCAGCTGCACAGTATTTCCTAGTGATGCTACTATCTCTTTGGTGCATATCTTTTAGTTTTTGTTAAATCAATGTGGTGTCTGTGATGCATTAAATACACTGCTGGAAATTACATTGTACAAGTAACCTTGTTTTTATTGTAACTGCTAAATTGAAATCTGTCCACGTTAGTCACCATTCAGTTGCGGTAGGAGATAAGCAAGCACTTGATTATTGTTATTCAACTCTGGCATAAGTTTATTTGGAAAATGGTTGTATTCAGAGATTTTCCAGATGAATTGACACCTTCATGTGCTCATTAGTTATGTTTTTGGGCAGGTTAGAAATGGTGAGGCTAAAATATATTTGATCAAAAAAGCAGTACCTTATTCATATTTGCTGCAAAAGAGCTTTTTTGTAATTTAGTTTGTCTATTTAATTCCCATCAAGTTTTGGCTGCCATGTTGTTTGTGATGCTTGTGCTGGCTATTTATTTAAAGTGGACCCATCACCCCAAAAAAAATTCAAAATCCTATTTCATCACATTAGTCAAGCAAAATGAACATTAATTACACTATATAAATTATTTTAATCTTGTTTCCTTCAGTCTGGGAATTCATAATTCTAGCAAGCAGGCAGGAGCCATTTTGTGGACACTGTTATTAAGGCAAGCCTTGTATCATCTCAGAATCTTGTTTGTGCACCAGAATGGGGGACCCAATGTCTATCCCCATGTCCTGGCTACACAATTAAATGGTTAAGAGAACTGGGGGAATGTTTGGGGAGCAGTGACATCTAGGAAGTGCTGAATGGAAAGTGAAAGTAATTATCTGCCCCGCCTCTATGTCTAAGACATAGAGGAGTGGCAGGCAATATTTGATTGACAGCTGAGATTTTTAAATGAGCTTAAAACAGCTATGAATGCTTTAATAAAAATTTGAACTAGGATGTCATGTTTAATTTGAAAATGACGTTTATTATACAGATTTTTGAGTCTGGGTGACAGGTCCACTTTAAGCCATTGGTTCTATTGTTACCCTTCCACATGCCTGCTTTCTGGATAATGCAAAGTTTACAAGTGCACTGGGTGATAGCCACGTGGTGCGGACTGTATACATGTACCGCAGATGGTCAGTTCTTGTAAAACTATTCTACTTTTATCAGGACAATTTGGAGTGAATACTGGTTAAAGAATATTATTAATTTAAGCAGTAATTCATCTCAATTTACTTTTAGTATATGATTTGCCTTTTTTTTCCAGCTTTCAAATGGGGGTCACTGACCCCATTTAAAAAACAAATGTTCTGTAAGGGAACACATTGTGTTTACTTCTTTTAATGCTAATCTTTCTACTAACAGCCTCTCCTGTTCATATCCCAGCCCCTTATTTCAATCAATGTATGTAGAGTTGCTGAATAAACAGCTAAATAAATTGGAATGCCACTCTCAACATCATACTAATGTTCAACTTCAGCTTTTGTAAAAATGTCATCTTCCTTTATGGTACACTTTGAACAGCAAATTATTTGTGATGCAGCAGCACTGATTGATAGGTGTGTGAGATAGCAGCATTGATTAGTGTTATGTGTAAAGTTGCATTGACTCTTGCAACAAGCATTTTATAATTCAGTTAGGCTGCATAGTGTGCCCTGAATGAAGAAGGCTTTGCATATGTTCCATGTGCGCAGTTTAAATTATGTCGTCAAGTCAGGTCAGCTTTTCACGCTTCAAAGTTGCAAATGTAAGCAAGGCCTCTGAATAGAGAAAAGACCATTATGTAAATGGCTGAAACATTTCTCGTCTTTTATTTTGCACCTGCTTTTTAAGCTTTTGCTGTACTGATCACCCCTTTAAACTGCACTATTAATAATTAATAAGTGTCTGCATAAAAATATTCCCTGATTTGCATTCTCTTAATCATTGAGTAGTGAAGGTTTGCAGGAGCTGCTGCCAAAAAAAAAAGCACTCAACATGGCGCTTAAAACAGATGTTGTTTTGATACTGAAAGACTGTGAATGATGCTCTCATTACTCAAAATAGCGTATTTTTCGTGTCGGAATTGGGGTGTATAAAAGGTGACATGTTGGAAATAATTACCCACTTCCCTGTTGGAGTCAGTTATATTTTAAAGATTTTCAACTCAGGCCATTATGCATGTATATATATATATATATATATATATCTTCGAGTATATATATATATATAGCAGCAGTCCATGAAAGCACTCACAGCTAACACCATCCAGCGTAAATCAGCAAAACATTTATTGGTGCATTAGTGCATGGTGTATCAACGATTTTCGGCTCACGTGGAGCCGTCCTCAGGATGAATATATATTCCCAGGGTAAACACTGCATTTAAATAATGAGTATATAAGTTAGATTTAGGGCTCATTGACTACTAATGGACCAGTGTAGAAAGTACAAAAAAGCTGTTGCAAAGCAAGTTGCCCTCTTCTAGCGACTACTAGCATGGAACTCAAAGAGCTGCACTTTATTTTGAATGCAGGTTGTGGTTTGAAGGTTCAGTGCATCAGTCTAAATTTTGTACAGGTATAGGATCTATTATCTGGAAAGCTTGAGACCTGGGCAACTAACTCCTGAAAACGCTTTCCCATTTGCATTACTGTAAAGCACCAGTGGTAAACATATGCATTGCCTGTGCTGTGTAGTTGAGGCAACTTTAGACCAATTAATTAAAGGACCAGTAACATCAAAAAATGAAATTGTTTTAAAGTAATAATAATATAATGCAGTGTTGCCCTGCACTGGTAAAACTGTTGTGTTTGCTTCAGAAACACTGCTATTGTTTATTTAAATAAGCTGCTGTGTAGCCATGGGTGCAGCCATTCAAAGGAGAAAAGGCTCAAGGTACACAGCAGATAAGCTCAGAACATAATGTTATCTGTTATCCATTACTTATCCTGTGCCATACAGCCGTTTTTCAATTTCTGCCATTGCTACTTAGCAGCTTGTTTATAAGAACTATAGTAGTGTTTCTGAAGCAAACAGATTAGTTTTAACAGTGCAGGGCAACAATACATGATATTTTCTTTACTTTAAAACACTTTCATTTTTTGGTGTTACTGTTCCTTTAATATTAATAAGAAATGGTTGGCAGAAGATTAACTGCCTGCCTAGAGCAGATTTACAGCAGGCGACTTGACTCTTTGTGTACCATCACCCTTACATTCCTTACACTGGTTTGAGCTATTTCTGACATTCAATAATGTTGTAAAACTCCTCAATTGACTTTCTGGACAGATTAACTTTACAGATGTGACTAGTGTGCAGCTTATCACTTTTTTGATGATCTGCTAGCTAGGTATTGGCCTTTGTCAGTCTGAGAGCTCTGCATCTTTCCGAGAATCAAAAGAGACTGACAATTCAGTTTCTGCTTCCTAGGAGCTAAGCCACTAGTGTTGTGTCTGTACAGCCTATCAAGTAGTCTCAGAAGAGGTCAACACACCAAGGAAAATGATCTTATTCTCTCTTGTACAGACAGGGATATAATCGAAAAGGTTTTCTTCAAGACATTTTTATTACAGTACATCCTGGATTTTATGAACCCAAAATGCAGGATTTCTGTCATTTGTGCCATTTTGATGCCATCTAACTTACTAAATGTCAGTTGTTTTGTGCAATGCCTTTGTTCTACCTAATTATTCATTAAAAGTTTTCCTGGACAGTAATGTCATGGGTATGGGGCATGACAACTGACAGGGGAGGAGAGGAATGATGCAAGGTTACAGGTGAGGACATTTAGGGCCTAGTGATGATGTCAAAAAGTGGGTCAATGACATGAAAGGCATGATTAACAGAGTATTGTCAGGTTGTCAGAATGCTGATACCCAGGCAGTCCATGTAAAAACTGACATGGTGGTTAAAACAGGACAGGTGGCAACCCTAGTTAGCAGCAGTCTTTTACCCATGCTCTAAATGCAGCACTCACCTTTAATCCATATGGTCATTTAGTGATTATTGTATAAAGGTATTGGCATGCTGTAATTGTTGTTTACACTTTTGTATAATACTGTACATCACATAGGGGCAGATTTACTAAATTCACATGAAGGATTCCAAGTTCAATCAAATTTTCATAAAGATTAGAAATTTCGAATGTTTTTGAAGACCACTAACTTTTGAAAATTCGATTGAATCTAATGAATCGAGTAATTTGAATCAAAATCTATTCGACAGTCGAATTACTTCCCCTTTAAATTTTTATTTGACTGCCTAGTTCGCCAGATTAAAGCTACCGAATTGGCTTTCATTAATTTTCATCGAATAAAAAAAGTCGATCGAATGGCTAAGATCATTCAAATCATTCGATTCGAACGATTTTATCAATCGAATTTTCGCTATTCAAGCAATCGACCAATCAAATAACGGTAAAATCCTTCAAATTCGATTCTTTTCATTCCCCAAGAATTCCCATAGTCGAATTTGAGGATTTTTTTAACCCTCAAATTCGTTAGTAGATCTGCCCCATACTGTCCAGCTTCAGCAGATATGTTCTATATGCATAAAAACTGAAAGATATTAGCAAACAGGTTACTACGTTCTCATTCATGTATTTGGTTTTAGAGTTAAAATGCAGATATAATTGTAGTAGCGTAACTACCAGGGGTGCAATTGTACCAGCCCCCCCCCTTGGGGTCCATCAGAGCCACGATAATAGTTATGGTAAGCGGTTATCTAGAGAGAGATTTTACAACACACATGCTATCAACACTCCAGCATGGGATTTATAGAGGTAAGGGCCTGATAGGGGGGCACAGGTGCCCATCCAGTACTGGGGCCCACCAGGGAGTAGTTACACCACTGTATAATTGTGTATCATTACACAATTTGAATAAAGACTTCATCATTATATATAAGGTACAGATGGTACTCTGCAAAATGCATTGCAGAATATCAAAGCTGAACTCAAATGTGACCCTGTATGAATTGGTCCCACTAGCCATAACTTCTTAAAGCTCATTTATTACTATATTTGCTGTATTTAAATAATGCAAAGACTCTACATATTGAATGTTAAAATGCTGCTTGAAATTACCAAAGAGAGCAGTAACAGTCATGTTGTTTATTTCCATCAAATATTATAGAAGACAAATAGTTATAATGCTTTTATTTTTTTATTATTCGTTTCACTTCAGACCTAGGACAGCAGGGTTTAATGTACATTTCTAAAGATCTTCTTATTTGATTTATCACTCTGTTTTTGTAGCATTTACAATTCAGGCTAAAATGGAAGACATCTGTACAACAAGAGGGGCTGTAGGAACTGATGGCATCTTTTAGGGATTCCGTTCTACATTAAATAACTAGGGCCGCTCAGTCTATACAGTACATTCACATATGTAGTAAAACTAAATTCCAGTAGATGATTGCTTAGAAATCTTAGAAATGATGCTTTATGCATGAAATAATCCTAATAGGCTGGTTTTGTTTCCATTAAGGATTCATTATATTACCTTGAATCAAGTACAAGTTAATATTTTATTATTACAGAGAAAAAGGAAATAATTTTAAAGTGTTTTAATTATTTGGATAATGAAGTCTATGGGAGTGAAGTCTATGGGAAATGAAGTCTAATTCGGGAGCTCTCTGTAAAACGGGTTTCTGGATCATGGATCCCATACCTGTACTACCACAGGCAGCTACTGCCATTTCAGATTAAGTGCTGCTGTTTATTTATCACAGAAATATAATCAAACACAATGCAAAGAAATAGTTGAATTGTAGGTACTTGATCAACATATTGAAACTT
>CM044441.1:107665063-107689800 GCA_024363595.1 Xenopus borealis
AATATACATGTAATTTAAAGGGGTGGTTCACCTTTAAGTTAACTTCAAGTATGTTATAGAATGGCTAATTCTAAGCAGCTTTTCAGTTGGCCTTCATTTGATGTTTATACTTTTGTGAATGATTTGCCTTCTTCTGACTTCAAATGGAGTCACTGACCAATTGCAGATTGTCTCAGAACATCATGTGCAAATTTGCAGCTTTGCAGCTATCGCAACACTCCGCCAGGCGAAAAATTCACTCAGACAACACTAATTTACTAAGTAGTGAAGTTTCATCCAAGCCGACGAACACAGGTGAATTTATGCTAGTGTCACTTTGGCAGAGCGATCAAAGCGAATATGCACTAATGTTCTGCCTAGAGCAACTTTACAGTTCTTGTACTCAGACTAATTTGCATATGGCAGGAAATTTAAAGTGGAATGGAGCTTTTTATGTTACATCTAATACATTACATTTACACTGATAACTAGACATGCCAAGGAAATCTTAAAAAAGTCAATAGAGTTGGTTTAATGTCCTGCACATAAGGCCACTATAAAATAATGTGCCATATGGTAGAAAATGTTTGGGGAAAACCAGATACCCGGAAAAAAAATATGTATGCCGTTTGCAGCCTAACACCCTAAAAAGATGAAAAAAGTCAGTATTTTTGGACTTAGAAATTATTCCACTCAGAAATTATGATGTAAGTAACGGAAGATTAAGGATATTCTATGCACTACAATGCAGTTCGCCAGGTCTGAGCTGGCAAACGTAAGTCTGGCGAAAGAGGAAACGTTCAGGGAAACCCGCATCTTAGTGAATTTGCTGAGTTATGTCCATTCGCCAGACGAATTACATTACAGTGTGAAGCTATTCCAACCTACTTCTCCTTCGCAACGAAGTGACGCCTGCGTCCGTTAGTAAAGTCCCTGCGGGCAGTATCGCTAGCGAATTGATGCTAGCGTTAGCCACTTCGCCCCTAAAAGTTAATTTAAAGGTGAACAACGACTTTAATGACTTGTGTGCTTTGTTTTTTCTTGTATTAAAAGTAATACTCGCAGTATATACTTTCCTCTTTACAATGCTCCAACAATACTGAAATATACATTTGCCCTTCATTATTTCCTGCTCTTCAACTTTCTTTATATCTTTCCTTGTTGTAGATTAAAATGCTGGGGATATATATTTTTAGCAGGTGTACTGAACACAAATTCAGTATGGCAGAATGTAACATTTTTCTGGCATGTGGTGAATATGAATTTACATCTTGGCTATGAAAGTTCAAGCTGCATCTTGTCACAAGCAAATCATATACGTGATAAAGTGATGATCGATAAGGTTACCATCTGCCCAGTAAAAATGATGCTTGATGGCAATGTCATTAATAGGAGAAATTATAAAAATCTAGGAAGGCCATTTTTTTTACAGACTAAAGTGCCAATTATACCGATGCTTGGGAACTTCTTGATGAATTAATTTAAATGAGAACCAAATTCTTGACTTTAACATTAAGAATGTGCACCTAAAAGGTTGTTGTGAATGCACTGTAATGCATATTGTCAGAGGAATTAATAGCACTTCTGCATAATAAAACACAATATGTTTCTCTGGAAAATATTATACAGCGATAATTTGATTTGCCAGCCTTTCACACCCACTGCATGGATGAATGAAAGAATTATTAAGGAAATCCCAGTGAGAGAGAACAGGAGCTGTCACTCACTAGGAACCGACTTGATCAAGGTGAGGAGGGTCATAAACAAAATCACAATCCATGCAATGCAGCACTATAAATAGATAGTATTCCACAATCACCAAGTCAACATTAAGGGGCCGATTTATGAAATTCACGTGAAATGATCAACGTTCAATCGAATTACGGTTGTACGAATTTTTCGTTAAATCGGATATGCAAATTTGGCCTCTTCGATCATCGAATATCGAATAGATCAAATGACCGGATATTCGATCATTCGATCATTCGATGATCGAAGTAATCAAAATTTTAAAGTTATTCGACTACCTACTTCACCAGATTGAACCTACCAAATTGCAATAGGAACCTATGGTAAACCCCCCATAGGCTTCTGAGGCTAAATCCTGCTCGAATACCATTCGTACGATTCGATCGTTCGAATTGTACAAATTTTTTGGACGCTCGAAGGAAATTTCACAATTTTTTTGTGAAATCGAGGATCGGTATCCGATCGTACGAATTCATAGAGAAATCGAATAGCGAGCAAAATGATAGCCTAAAACTATTCGATAAGCATTCGGTCGAATTGCGAATTTGGTCGAGCTAAATTTGGGGAATAATAGTAAATTTGCCCCTAAAAGTTTTATAGGGCAGTACAGTTATATAACTAGCAATCCAGAGTAACATTTCTGTTTATAGTGAATAAGCACAGATCTCCATGACCAGACTGTATATAAAGCATTACAATATCTGATTTTTTTTTGAGAAATAAAAACTTTTTATTATTCTGTTTCTGGTTTAATATATACATCCTTCACTGTTTTGTAGAGTATAGAATAACAAAGGGAAAAGATATTAATACAGCTAGTCATCTCATTGACTGTAGAAGGAAGATGGTTCCACATAACGTCCATATGTAAAACAGGCACGATTAAAATTTTTACTGATACCTAACTTTGACACCTTTTATGTGTACAATATAGCATTTAAATTAGAAATCCTTCTGATGGTTAATTGTTGAGATGAGCTTCTCTCCTCCACCCACTGACTTTCTGGCATTGGCAAAGGGAAACTGTCACGGTCGGCGCTCAAACCAGAACACTTTCAGCTCTTTGTTAATTACCAGGCTTTATTTGAGCTTAGCTTATTTTACCAGCTGGGTGTCTCATCTTCCAGGTGACTATAGTATCTCATATACAAGGTGACATTCAAGGTCGGACTGGCCCGGCAGGACCCCGGGAAAAAACCCGGTGGGCCCGACCCCTTATGAGCCACAGCCGGGCTGGTCTCCCCTCTCCTGATTCGGTGCATCACAGTAGGGGGGAGCAGTCTTTGTGGGCCACCACACCCCCAGTCTGACCCTGGTGACATTATTTAGTGAGCCTCCTGTTGTCCATATGTACTTGAGTAAATGTGTCAGTGAGGCTGCTAGCAGTTAGTCAGGGGCGAAGGTGTAGCTTCAGGGGCATGTGGTTGTTTGGTCTGTCCCCTCTATAGTTATGACACTGGACAGGGATACTGTATGGACAGACCTTTTTATCTAGTTAACTATCATTACCTTAATCATCTCTTTCTGGTTAATACTGTCCTTGTGTAGGGTCTCTCTTGAGGAGCTTGCACTTTTCAGACCGTTCCAAGTAGTGTTGACATTAACATCAGTCATCCTTACTTCACCTTAGCATTTCTGTGAGTCATCCTTAAAGCTGCTTCAGAGTGTTGCGTGGTAACCACTGTGTTTCCAGCATTTCTGAATGTTGAATGGATTTCCATATGATCGTCAGTGTTAAACATCTGCTGCTTATTGTTTCTTTCATCTTACCATTAAAGGCAGGAAGCTCGTCTCCCTGGTTGCAATTACCAGAAATGTAAAAACCAAACTATTTGAAATTATAAAGCCATTTGCATCTTTATCCTTTTCTGTCTGGCCTAGTAGGCTCATGTAATAATTCTAAAATAAATTTGACAAGGAATTGAAAATATGTCATGTCATATAAATTTAAAATATGTCATTAGCTTTTTTTTCACGAAAATCTCCTAAATTAGAACATAATATGGGTCCACCTTTTTTTCTATTGTTCAGTGGCTTAATATGGGGAAAGAAACACGCTTCGCACCACGTTGTCAGATGCAAATTCGCTACCAATATGCTAATTCACTAAAATGCGAATTTGTGGATCTGTAGCCGAACGTTGGAGAAGGTAATTCGTCAGTGCAAGTATTTCATATTGATCATTCGCTAGCGTTCAATTCTGCCTAACACATCTACGTTAGTACTCTTACACTTAGGTCAATTTGAATAGGACGGGTACATATAGGTCGTATACACAGCTTTAGAGTGCACACTTATTCCACATGTCTAAGGAAGCTAAATAAAGGCAAAAGAGATATTCTAAATCCCTAGACATGAGCCCATCCCAAACAAATGTGGCATGGCCCTCAAATGAGTTTTTTAAAAATTATTAAGACAAAAATCTTTAATAGTTATAAGTTTCAAAGTCAGCATTTTTTTAGAACTTTTATGACTTTTCGGCATACAGGATATGATGTAACTGACATAAGATTGAGAAGGATGTAGCTTCATCTTATCAATTCACCAGGTCTAAGATGAAGGCAACTCCGGGCAAAGAGGTCCTGTTCTTCAAAATTCTCAATTTTGTGAATTTGTGGAGTAGCGATTGTTCGCCTGAGCGAAAATTTGTCTGACAATAGGGCACGACGCTACACTAGTGATGGTCTCTTTGTCTAGGGAATAGTCCTCTACGCCTGTTAGTAAATTGGAGATGTCCCTGCAGATGGAATTTCTGACAAATTTTGACTAGCGACGGCCACTTTGTCCTTTAGAAAATCTGACCCTTGGTATACCAGTAAAATCATACAACACCTTGGTGGTGAGCTCTTATACCAATAGCATGTGCTGACCCAGGGGGGGAGTTAGTGGGGGGCATTTATTATTCTGCATAGTACAGGTACTGCATTTTCATAGTACACAACACTGATGTATTATTGCTAACATAAATAAATCATATTGTGTCAGGACTTTAAGTGACCCTTTTAAAAACCAGTTGCAGCTTTAATTACTGATAGAAATAAGTTTAGGTTTTTCATTCTGGCATATAGATATGATTATGGACATTTTTATAGTATTTTTGGATGGTAATGTTATCATCGCTTAGTGCATATTTATATGGACATATAATTATATGTATTAGAGTGTCTGGATAATACAACGGAGAGGAGAAAAGATGTGAGAATAGAATCTTTATTTTAAAATGAATAAATCTTTCTGCTAAAATAACCAAGCTGATGATCCATTTAAATAGGTGGACTTATGGACCAGTGGATAAGATTCAGCTATTAATCAGGATTGATATTATAAGGCCACTTTTGCTTCAATGTAAGTGCGATGCATTGCACCATACTAATAAGGGATGCAATGGTTTGGGGCACTGTAGTCATTTAACTGGAACCAATTATATCCCCTTATGGCTGCCCAAAAGAGAAATAATACCTGACGTTTGGTTGTCCAAAGAGTGAGCCATTTTCTGTCAATAACTCATACATCATTAGGAACCATGGCTTATAGTACATTGTGAGTGGGTTGAGTGATTTTGGTGTTAAATCACTAAGGGGGGAATGTAATTAAATTTGCAAAGAGCAAAAGAATGCGCATCAATAAGATTAAAAATCCACATCTCGCAATGTAATATTGTTCCTTAAACTGTTATTGCATTGCGAATTTTAATTGCGTATTGCGACTTTTAATTACGCATTGCGAATTTTAATTGCGCACTCTTAAGAAGTGCTTGAAGGTGTCGTAATCTTTAGGAGCAAACATAATGACTTTTTCAGTAAGACATTTTATTACATTGACTGCGCATTGGCGCAAGCTGTAAAATTCGCAAACTCTCTTCCACTGTCGGAAGTGGTCGGTAAAACAGTTTCTGGTTTCGCAAAAGCTATATTAAATTCGCGCAAAGCAAAAATTGTTCGCACAGAGGCATAACTTTTCGCATTGTGAATACTTTTTGCCTTACTGACTTATATTACATTCCCCTGTAAAACTTTAATTCAGTGATTGTTTATTTGTAAGGAAAAGGAAACAACACAGTCCCAATATTTTAATATTTTGCAACTCAACTGCCTACAGGGTTTTGACTGGGCAGTTGTAGGACATTCACCATTTAGTTCTTAAGATACTTTAGTGCCACTTTGCTTTATGCTTGGGATGAGTTTTTAGCAGTCTCAAACAGGTTCTTTTGCAGCATTTTCCTTCATGTAGCATCATGCTACCACCTCCATGCTTCACAATGACATAATCTTGTCATAACTACAGCAACATTCACTTGTCATTTGGACAGCTGATGACCAAACTCAGCCTACACTGCAAGGACTGTATTGATCTAAATATTTTGTGCCATCATCCAATGGGCATACATTGCTTCCAATGCCCTGTTATAGTAACTATTCATTTAAATTAAAGTCATCTGTACAGAATCGTGTGGTACATGATTCTAATAGTGTTCTGCTTAGTATCAAGGCAATTTCCATATGGGCCACCAGCCTTTAATACATACAATAATCAATAATTAAAGTCTTTATCAAAAGCTTTTGCAAAATCTGAATATAAAAATCAAGGACTTATTAACCATTACCCTAGACACCAGTGTAACAGGGGTGCAAATCTGACAAGAGAAGCTTCTCTTGTCAAACCATGCTGCTTGCTAATGATGATTCTGTTCTTCCCACAGTGTTGCTGAATACAATCAGATGGGCCCAGCCTAAATCTGCATTGCAATTATTGCAACACTATATTTGCTCTCTTCCTATCCACTGCCTTCATGCCAGGCTACAAGTGATTTGAATTTTTACAGTAAATGTCTTGTGTTGAAGAACAATATCAATATTTATAGTACCATTATGTAGGTAATTCCATGGAAATGGAAGACTTATTTGTTAACTGAATATTTTTCCTTACAAAGAAAACCGATCTGTATGACATCTCTTATTACAGTTTAAAACTGTCTAATCTTGCACATAGACGTCATAATGAAATTGCCTGTTGAATTCTGTCCAAACACCTCAAACTACACAGAGTGGTCCTGATAGGTTTCCTTGTCTCTTGCTTCTCGTATGTACAATACTCTGCCTGCCATATGCTCCCTGTGTGTGCCATACTCTGCCTGCCCTATGCTCCCTGTGTGTGCCATACTCTGCCTGTGGGAGGAGAAACTGGTGGGGGTTGTTTAATCATGTGCTGGGGGGTTGTGTTATCCACAGAGAAGGATGAGGCATATGGCTTTAAGGGAATGTTTTGATATGATGTAATAAACTTGTTTCACATATGACTGATATCGCTGCAGTGAGCGCCATCCATTTGTTTTTTTTTTGGTGTGCTACCACCATTAATGTGGACATGGTCTTAAAGGTTCTTGTGGTAAAATATGTATGGTTTAAGTGGCTGTGGTTTAAAAACAGGGAGTGGTGAGCACTTGCTTTCATTATCGGCCCTCTCCCACATAGGCCAGAAAAATTACACTAATCTAGGGGTGATTTCACCACAAGTTACACAGAATAAAATATTGTGGTAGTGTTGCACAATGGTGCAGGTAACACACACTAAGGGTCAGATTTACAAAATTCATGTGAAGAGATAGAAGTTCGATCGAATTCCGATCGTACGATTTTATTGTATATTCGAATATGCAAATTTGGCCACTTTGATCATCGAATGTGCAAAATTTGAGCATATCGAATGATCGGATATTCGATAATTCAACCATTCGATGATCGAAGTACTTTAAATAATAATAATAAACAAATTTTATTCGACTGCCTACTTCGCCAGATTGAACCTACCGAATTGCAATAGAAGCCTATCGGAAGCCCCCCATAGGCTTTTTTTTCTATCACCTGCTCGAATACCATTTGTACGATCAAACACCTCGATCGTTCGATTCGTATGAATTTTTCGAGCGCTCGAAGGAAATTTTACATTTTATTTTTCGGGAAATCGAGCGATCGGTATTCGATTGTACGATTTCATCGAGAAATCAAATAGCGAAGTAAAAATAGCCTAAAACTCTTCGATAAGCATTCAATAGTAGAATGCTTATCGAATTTCAGCCTAATTCGAGGGCTTTTAGCCCTCAAATTAGGGAATAATAGTAAATCTGCCCCTAAGGCTTAGAGTGTACAGTATCTCTGAGTACTTCTGCAATTCTTTCCTGTTTAAAGTGCTAAGCAGGCTTCAGATCTGAACTCTGTTCATACTGTTAGCAGTCTGCAAATATTAGATATTTAGAACTGCCCCTCAGTTGAACATCACCAGTAAGTTGGATCTCTTCTTCTATTTCAAAAGATATGTAAACTAATATTTTCTGAAGAGCACTTTTAATGCCTGCAGATATTTGTTTACTTTATCATTTCTTTTAGATAAATAATATATTATGGTCCTGTTCTGAAAGAAACTTGCACTAAAAAAATTATATTGTCAAGGTTCAGGGGACTTTCTCTCATTTGCATTGATCTGTTGCTGAACTGTAAATGTTGCTATGAAACCAACATCAAAAATAGTAATGTTCTTTTGATCTCTGTAGGTAGAATGCTAATGTTCCACTATTCCTGCAAACAATCTGCACTACATATCGAACAAGCACGTAAGAATTATTCTCAGGCAAACTAATCTTCCCAGGATTATTCATGCACAGTACAATGACTGCTGAAGTCAACATAATTTACTTTTGCTTCCCAAATTCAGTGCATTCTGAACTCCTCAAATGAAATGAAATGCATGGTTCTTATAAAGGTATAGCCCTTGTTATTCAGAATGTTTGGAACTAGTGATGTGCGGCAGGCCCGGACTGGCAATCTGTGGGTTAGGGCAAATGCCAGAAGGGCTGCTATAAGGTCCCATAGAAAGTCTGTATTTAGTGGGCTGGTGGGGGCTGTTTGGGCCTCTGTGTGGGCTCATTGGGCCTCTGTGTACCTGAAATGCCAGGGCCTATTTTGACTCTCAGTCCAGTCCTGATGTGCGGGTAGAGTTTTTCCTGACCCACACCCAATCTGCACCTGCTCTCCCTCCACTCGCCCCCACCCAAATGGACATAATGCTGCAAATTCACTAAGACGCGGATTTTACTGAAAGCTAGCTCTTTCACCAGACTTGACTTCCCCAGCTCTGACCTGGAGAAGTGCAATTTATGACTGTAATATCTTCAAAGTACAAAAAACGTTAAGCTGCAAAAGGCATTAAAAAAAATTTCAGGCACCCAGTTTCCCTCATACATTTTCTACCATATGGTCTCATGTGTAGGGCATTAAAATAACTCTATTGACTTTATTAAGGTTCCCTTGGCATGTCTAGTTACCAGTGTAAATGTAATGTATTAGATGCACCATGTAACATAAATAGCTCCATTCCACTTTAAACTGACCACCGTATGTAAATTAACCTGGGCACAAGAACTGTAGCGAAGTTGTTCTAGGCAGAATTGAACACTAGTGCAGCTTCGCTTTGCCCGCTCTGCTGAACTAACACTAGAGAAAATTCGCCAGAGTTTGGCACCCTGAACACAACTTCGCACTTTAGTGAATTTGCTTTGACTGATCGAATTTTCACCTGGCGAAGGAGACGTTGCTGGTGAAATTGCACTCTTTAGTGAATTTGCCCCTTAGTGCTAAATTTCCCACAGTAGTAGAATAGGGCTTCGTGGATTAACAGATAACAGATACCATACTTGTGTTTGATTAAAATTGAGCCTATAGGATGTGGCCTTCCCATAATTCTAAGCCTTCTGGATAACACGTTTTTAGATAATGGATCCCATATCTGTACTTGAATAAAAGTATATAAACTTACTGTACCAGCTTGCCCAGTGACCCAGGACAAGTTCAAATAAATGTGTTTATGAGACAGCGATTGGTAAAGCAAGTTTCACAGAACAGTACATTGTAAAGACAGATTGGTGGTGGTGTAAGCTGTGCTCCATTCTATTTCCCAGATAGGAAATATATTAGTATTGTTCCCTAGGAGCTGAATATATATATATATATATATGTGTGTGTGTGTGTGTGTGTGTGTAGGGACCCATGGGTTTTCTATTTGGCACCTATGGAGTTAAGTCCCTTATCTCTTGTCACTAGGCAAAAGCTTATGTTGCAATTTGTGTTATGAACCAATAGCTATAGCCAGGAGTATAATAACCGCTTCCTGCCACACTGCCTTACCGTGTATGTGGGTAGTGGCCCTCTTCCTCTTCGGCTGCTGGTGTCTGGATCGACTAGATGTGCCATCCACATTAGATTACATGGCAACACAGGGCCCAGTGCAGTCTGCATATTTTGACTATAAATCAGTCTTGCTGTATCTGCTTCTGGCAGATATTATTTAACTTGTGCGGATTTGATAATTTATGATGCTCCCTAAGCAGCCCAGACCACACTGAGCATGTGCACAGTCTTGGTCTTGCAAAGATATTTAACAAAGTTACCAGATGACAGCCCCCTGTTGCCAACTTTGAAAGCATAACTTCTTTGTTTGATTAGGCTTGTGGAATTCAACCCCTCCCGTGCTAACCCACACCCCCCATAGGCCCCCTCCCTCCTCCCCTGGGGCAAATGCCCCTAAGTTGCTACTTACCCCTCCCGGGCGCCATCTTCTAAAGTAACGCTGGCACTCTGTTCACAAAGTTTGTGAACTTTCGGCAAATGCGCAGTAGTACAAACCAGCAAATATGTCCTACTAGGCATGTGACACAGAGCGCTGAAAAAGAAAACGTTGATGTAGAAGATGGCGCCCGGGAACCTGGCTGGAGGGGACCTGCAACTTAGGGACGTTTGCCCCGGGGGAGAGGAGGGAGGGGAGCCTATGGGGGGTGTGGGTTAGCGCAGGAGGGGTTGAATTCCCCTTTAAAGGGTATGTAAAGGCAAAAAAATAAAATCCCATTTTAGCTTTTTTTAATAAAAAAGAAATCTCCAATATACTTCAATTAAAAAATGTCTACCATTTTTTTAAGAAACCTGATTGTATTAAGTGAAATTCCCCCTTCATTTAATGCTGTGGATAGGAATTGTCAGACAGTCCTTAACTGCTCTGCATGGAAACAGTCATAGTTTCAAACAGCAGGAGGAGCCCCCCTCCCCACCTTACTTCCCAGAACTCAAGCAGCTTTGTCTGTTTCCCTGTAAAACAGCCAGTGACCGTGTAGATATTTGTATCCACAGACCCAATGCAGTCTGTATATTCTGATTATTAATCAGTCTTGCTGTATTGGCTTCTATGGCAGATATTTTTTGACTTGTACTGTTTTGATCATTTATGATGATCCCTAAGCTTAACACTCCAAACTGAAACCCAGACCACACAGAGCATGTGCGGAGTCTTGATGTTGCAGAGATGTCTAACAAAGTTACAAGATGACAGCCCCCTGCACCAACATTGAAAGCATAAATCATTTGTCTTATTAGGCTTATGGTGCAGTAAGTTCATGTTTATACGTCTTTTTACCCACCTGATATTGGCCTAAGAGCCAAATACTATAGAATCAACAAGAGATAAAAAGATAATTTGAAGATTGTCTCAAAAAATCAATAACTGTGTCAAATGTAATTTATTTTAAGGTATAATTGCCCCTTTAAGTGTCATTTTGCCCTTACTAATAGTAACTAATGTAATGAGAATGTATCCATGGAGATCCAGGAATTGTTTTTTAAAAATTTGGAAAGCATAGTATATCCTTGACACTCCCTCCCTTTTTCGCAAAAGAATGCCCGTAAAGGGAGCTCCCTGACTCTAACGTTAGGTAATTTCAGAGGAAATCATTTTTCGCGGTGAAAAGCTTTTCACAGAAACAAATTCCGTCTGATTGAAATGATGTTTTCAATAGATAAATCTATTGTACTGTAGAGTGCCTATTGTGGAACTCTACAGGGATGAATATGACAAGGCAATTAAAATGCATTTCTGCAAAGGTTTCTTCTGAGTCATAATACTGGAGGTTTTCTTCTGTTCCTTGTGCTCATGTCTTCAATACGGTGCTACGAGTGGGAGTCGTTCCTTAGGCTAGAGTGTTAATAGAATGTTGAGCTTTAGCAGTAAGTGTGTTTATAGTATAATGCGGCAGAAGACTGTAGCTTGCATAAGACTGGGGATTAAAACCTGCCCTTCAGAGTCATTAGAACCTTTATCATTAGAACCTTTATGTCCCACAAATGTTCCTTTAGCAACGTAGATGTATTCTGCTACCCTGTGAAACCACGTATGGGCTAGTGACTATTACTGCTGGGCTTGTCACAATTGCATATACAGACAGTTTAGCTGAGTGATTGATAGCTTTTTTCAGATTTTCCCAATTTCCAACTTGATTTATCTTGTCTAGTGGCTCATTGCACTGAGCTTGGAACAATGCAGATGTCCTGCTCATCTAGAATGGATAATCAATCAGGGCCAAAGACAGAGGAAGAGTATCTCAGGATGGAAGGCTGATGAATATCCAACAGAGAATTAGGGGGAGATTTACTAAATTCACATGAAGGATTCGAAATTTGATCGAATTTTTTAAAAATAAAATAAAATTCGACCATTGAATTTCAAAATTCGACAGATTCGAATTTAATTGTATTCGAATATTTGATGGTCGAAGTACTTTCCCTTTAAAAAAAATTTGATAGGCCAGTTCGCCAACCTGGATCTACCGAATTGCTTTAAAACCCTATGTCTAAAGCTTCAGCTTCTCAATAGCAGCAATGATCCAGGACTTCAAACTTGTCACAGGGGGTCACCATCTTGGAAAGTGTCTGTGACACTCACATGCTCAGTGGGCTCTGAGCAGCTGTTGAGAAGCTAAGCTTAGGGGTTGTCACTAATTATAAAGCAGAACATGAGGTTTGTCTGTAATATAAGGTGATTTTACAGGGCTGATTATTAAATTCTGATGCTAATTGCACGGGTCTCTATGCTGCCATGTAGTAATTATCTGTATTAATGACTAATCAGCCTTATATTGTGACATTTCTATTCTATGTGTACTGTATATTGTGAGTGGGTCCCTAAGCTCAGTAAGTGACAGCAGCACAGAGCATGTGAATCAGTGAATCAGCAGAAAAGAAGATGGGGAGCTACTGGGGCATCTTTGGAGACATAGATCTTTACTAATAAAGGGCTGTGGTTGCCTTGGGCTGGTACAGAAGCCCAAAACATAACATCTTTAGTTCTCCTTTAAGACAGTCTAGCCTATATGGGGCCCTCCACTAACACAAGCACAAATGATTTTAGATGCACCCCTTGTGTGTCCTAATGAAATGACCAACAAACAATTAGGTAGATTTGGTAGGACTAAAAAGTAGAAGTACAGCACCAGCTTCCAATAAAAATGCCTTTATTCAAAACATCTGGCAAGACCTTGGGTTACAATAGGCTACTCTTTCTCTTTTAGCAGGGACTAAAGGTTAAACTTTATTTTTTTTAACCATAGCTACTATGATACAGACCCAGCAACTGATGGGAGGCCCAGGAACTTTTGGGGGCCCCATGGAACTAATTATATGTATTGGAAAATATCTTGTTCCCAAAGTTTATGGGTCCAATGATTTTGTTGTGGGGCCTAATAACTAATAATGAACTAATGTGCTAATAAGTCAGTTGGTTTATTGGGGACCAGTGACATTTTCCTTAAGTTTTTTAATTAATTGGGGGCCATTGGAGTTAAACCCTACCCACCTACGGTACCTGCCCCAGTCACGCTGCTCTGCCTTGCCTTGCCTGATACGCAAGTTACATAAGTGTAGGGGGCCCAATAACTAGTTATTGCACTGCTGGAAAGTCGCTATATATATTTATGTATGCCATGGCAGTTTTTGCAGAAGTTACCTAAACTGCCTACTTTTTAACTAACATTATATGTAACTTACACAATTTGCATAAATTTAGCAACAGGGCTGGGCCCCCCTTCAGATGTGAATTTCACCGGGCCCATCACAATTCTACCCCCTTTCCCACCATGATGATGGCCCTGAAACACATATAAATGAATCCTTCCACCACATTTATCTGTTATACCTTGTTATCCCCAGGCTTCCTATCTACAGTCCCTGCTAAGGCAGTTTAATTATTAAAGCACAGGTTGTACATTACTGGTTTAAATAGTATTTTCTTATGTCAGGGGTCACAGCCCTCCTGTTCTACCTAGGCATGTCATCTCCAATTTTAAGTTAAGGATTCCACAGTGACTTGAAGGGGGCCACATGGGACATAATTGTTCAGTGAGTTTGCAATTGATCCTTAGCATTCAGCTCAGATTCAAAAGCAACAGTTATGACCCATGTGCCCCCCCCTCAAGTCACTGATTGGTTACTGCCTGGTAACCAATCTATGGAAACCAAGAGAACAGAAAGCAGGAAGTAGTGTTCTGGCTGTCATGTTACACATCTAGTCAATCCAGCCTGAAGAGCTGGGGAAGGCAAGTCTGGTGAAAGAGGTAACGTTCAGTAAAATACGCATCTTAGTGAATTTGAGGAGTTACGTCCATTCACCAGAGCGAAAATTCACCGGGTGTTAAAGCGTGAAGCAAGGCAGCATAAATCTCCTTTGCTAGCGTAGTGATGCCTGTGCTCATTAGTAAATTGCCCCATAAACCTCCCACTGAGCTGGCCATGATCTGTCATACCTGGGGCTTTCCCTCCTTGTGATTTTTAATTGTGGTGTGGAGCAGGGGGAGTAGGCTCAAGCCAAACGGGAAGATTCGGGGAGATTTGTCCCCTGGCAACTAATCTCCCCGAATCGCTTCACCCTGCCTTCCAGCGACTTAAATTAATAATCGCCTGCGCCTATTCACATGCCGCGCTGCGCTTTCCCAAAATTGCCTAAGCAGGCAACTTTGAGCGACTTCGGAAAAGCCAGCGCCACGTGTGAATATGCGCTGGTGATTATTCATTAAATAAGCTGGAAGAGGTTCAGGGAGATTTGTCGCCCCGTAGAAGAGGCGATTAGTTACCAGTCGACAAATCTCCTCATCTGGCCTTACCCTTAGACTATTTATAGCTGGCCCGGGCATTTTCAGTACACAGAGGCCCAAACAGCCCCAACAATAGTCAGGGTCTATGGCATCTTACAGCAGCCCTTTGGCATTTGCCACAACACAATGATTGGCTGCATGTTAGTAAAGTTGCATAAACCCAAACCCATTTGGGAATAAACTGTTCTGAATGTATTGGGGCATAATTGGTAAGTTACCAAGCATTCTTTTGTGGTGCTTGTTAACTGCTGTATGGTTGTGTTTCGTGCCACTTTCCTCCTGCTTCCTCCTCCAGTTGTGCCTATTAAAGTCACCCCAAAAAAATATTCAAAATCATATTTTATCACATTAGTCAAGCAAAATGAACATTAATGACACTATATAAATTATTTTAATCTTGTTTCTTCAGTCTGGGAATTCATAATTATAGCAAGCAGGCAGGAGCCATTTTGTGTGATAAAATATGATTTTGAATATGTTTTTGGGGTGATGGATCCATGTGTGTGGGGAGCAGTGACATCTAGGAAGTGCTGAATGGAAAGTGAAAGTAATTATCTGCCCCGCCTCTATGCCTAGGCATAGAGGAGTGGCAGACAATATTTGATTGACAGCTGAGATTTTTAAATGAGCTTAAAACAGCTATGAATGCTTTAATAAAAATTTGAAATTGGATTTCATGTTTAATTTGAAAAGGACTTTTATTATACAGATTTTTGTGTCTAGGTGACGGGTCCACTTTAATGCATGGAAAACCAACACCTCCTAATCAGGCAGTCGCTCGTGTGTTCTCACATTTTCCTGTGCAATTTCTGCAGCGCAGAAGCACCAAAAGTATAGGGTGCTGAAATCACTCTCACGCCAAATGACAACAGAAATGACTGAAGAAGATACTGGCATAATTGCACCACATTCACATTGCATTACAAGTGTGCTTTTGTGGTGCAGTATAGAAGTTCTCTTTTGTTCTGCTGTGGTTGTTTCAGCTTTATCTCTATAGAATTATACATATTAGATACTGGCACCCTCATGGAATACGGGTGTTTCTAAATCAAAGATCTTTTGTAACTGGGTGATCCATATGACAAGCAGTTGTGCCTTCTGATGCAGAGGGATTACTGTTGATACATTTTGGAAATTAAACAAGGGACAAAAAAGTTGGCTTGCGTAGAGCAGAAAAATGTTGACCACGTCCATTTTGTGGCCACACCTCCTAATTACCATGTTCATTTTACAAAATTTGGCAGGTTAAGTTTGAACATATTTCTGTGATTTTTTTTGTTTTACAGTTTTGCTAATGAAGGTGAATTTCCATTTAAGCTGAGTCTAACTTTTCCCAAGGGACCTGTTATACTGTTACAGTTACTTATTTGCTTATCTTGAAATTATTAAAAAGTATCGTATCTGAACCTCTTGGCAGTTCTAGGATCTCTGCCAAAAGCCAATTAAGTTAGAAACTTTGTTTCTTTTTCTGGCTGTTCAGTGCAGAGAGAAACTGGACTTTCCAAATGAGGGACTGTAGGTTGAGCTGTCAAATGAGGGACTGTCCCTCTAAAAACAGGATGGTTGGGAGGTATGCAGCAGAGATTTGCCAAAAATTAGGGTGTGCACATGGCTCTCATGCCAAACAGCAGAACTAAAACTGATTAAATAATATTTTTTAATTCAGAGCAGTTGCATCCCATTCTTAATTGTAATACATTTTTATGCTTGGACAGCAACTGTGTCAGAGGCTTCTTTCCCTGGTAACCGCAATTATGCTGCAATCATAGGGGGGAGGGGGGGTTGCAGTGTGGGTAAATAATGGTTTATGATTTATCTCTGTTTTAAGGAAAAGATTAAATTTTTAGGAGGTTAGAGCACACGTGTCTTGTGAAAGAAGTTGTATTATACAGTTTTTATGTTTTATTATTTATGGGTTTGGAGTTATTTAGCTTTTTATTCAGCAATCTGGTTGTTATGGTCCAAATGACTGGAATATGAATAGGAGAAGGCCCAAATATAAAAATGAGTAATGAAAAGAGGCAACAACTACAGTATAACATTTGTTTTAGATGGGGTCAGTGACTTTTGAAAGAAGGAAAGAGAAGAAAATGGCAAATTATAAAATAAAGTAGTAATTGCTCACGCACACCTGTCTGTGTAGATAATTCCAGATTTCCTTGGTGCACAGTGATAGAGGTAAACCGGCAACCTCAAATCTAATACTAGGAAAAGGCACACTGGCACACAAGATGTGAATGCAGGTAAAAACCTTGCAAAATATTTATTACCGGAAGTGCAACGTTTCGGGGCAAGCCCCTTTGTCAAGCATGACAATGCTTGACAAAGGGGCTTGCCCCGAAACGTTGCACGTCCGGTAATAAATTATAAAATAAAACATGAAGACAAATTGGAAAGTTGTTTTTTTTTTTTTTAAACATACTAAAAGTTAACTTAAAGGTGAACCACCCCTTAAAGGTTTTACTACTTTAAACATGCAGAATACCCCCATCTTTCACTTTCAGTTAACAGAATAGTTACTAGTCTGTTTATATCTAATAACCTTATTACATACACTTAAGATGTATATTAATGATTATTTAAAGGGGTTGTTCTTTTAGTACGATGCATAGTGTACGAGTGATATTCTGAGTCAATTTGCAATTTTTTTTAGTTGATTTTTTTTGTTATTTAGCTTTTTATTCACCAGCTCTTCAGTTTGCAAGTTCAGTAATATAGTTGCTAGGGTCCAAATTACCATTGCAACCATGCATTGATTTGAATAATAGACTGGAATATAAATAAGAAGGGGCCTGAATAGAAAGTAGCAATATCAATCCATTTGTAGTCTTACAGTGCATTACAGTGTAGTCTATAAAAACATCATAAATAACAAAGACCAATTGAAAAGTTATTTAGAATCAGCCATTCTATAACATACTAATAGTAAACTTAAAGTAGACAGAAAGGTACAGAGGCATTTTATTGCCAATAGATTAGCTGCAATAGTGCAAACTAGAATGCTATATTTATTCTGTAGAATGTTTTACTATAGAGTAAAAAGCTCTAGAAGCTCTCTATTTGTTTAGGATAGCAGCTGCAGTATTAGCTTGGTGTGACATCACTTCCTGCCTGAGTCTCTCCCTGCTCACTTATAGCTCTGGGCTCAGATTACAGCACGGAATGGGGGGGGGACAAACTGAGCATGCTCACGCCTAGGGCAAGGAGGTTTAGGCTGAAAACAGGAAGTCACTCAGAGCAGCACTAATTTGAGGGTTTACTGGTATCTTTTATCAATTACTTATCCTGTGCCATATAGCCGTTTTTCTATTACCGCCATTGCTACTTAGCAGCTTGTTGTTTAGATGAATTATAGTAGTGTTTCTGAAGCAAACAGATCATTTTTAACAGGGCAGGGCAACACTACATGATATTTTCTTTACTTTAAAACACTTTCATTTTTTGGTGTTGCTGTTCCTTTAAAGGTGAACTACAGTTTTATGGATTAATTAGTATTAATATTACTTGAAGTCCAAGTTACATAGACAATCCAGTCTCTTACATTCTAGGAAAATCAGTTACTCGTTTGTATTAAAGGAGAGTTCAACCCCCCTTGAAGTTAAGTTCCCATCGGCCCCCGTCCCTTCGTCCTCCAGCGGAGCACACAGCAGTCATTTTCGGTAATCTTCGTGAATGGACTCTGCGTTTTGGCGCGTGCACAGTTATCAAAACCCTGGGACAACTGCCAAGTCAACAAAACGCCAAATCCATTGACGAAGTTTAATGAAGATGGTGACTGTGTGCTCCGCTGCGTTCACTCTGCTTTTCCGGTCGCTAGTGGAGAAAGATTCAGGGGTAAGAATCTGCAGGGTGGAGGGGGTCAGGTGCGCACTTACCTTCAAGGGGGGTTGAATTCTCCTTTAATACAAACGAGTAACTGGCATTCTGAGTTTCCTAGAATGTAAGAGACTGGAGTAGATTTGTGAGTCAGCCGCCTACTGAATTTCCATCTGGTAAGACGTTACTGTGGCTGCCACATTGTTTGAACTATTTATTATTATATGCTGCCATCTTGTGGAATTTTACTGGTGCTAGTGCCCTGAGACTGCACAATAAGGAAACCACTTTATTTCAGAATGAACTACAAAATATTAATGCTGTGAAATAATCTTCCAAACTGAACACCACAGTTAAGTAAATCAGGAGAACCAGTTAGTGGATCAATTTGCTAACGGAAGTTTTCTGTAACACCTCCTTTCCTAATACCATGATGCATCTGCAATTTGGCCTCTGTAACAGGATCTCTTTTCTATTTGAAACTGAACATGAAGCAAATGTTATCCTTTTGACAGACAGTGACCTAACTACTGTACAGTAGATTCCACAACTCGTGGGGGGGGGGGGGGGGGGGGCTGGAACACAGGAGGGTTCAAATGGTTGGGGGGTCTGCTGTATGATTCTCACTCCGCAAACGTTGGGTGAAATTTTACAGGCGATGTTACTCATCGCAACCAGTCAGGTATTTGCTTTGGTTATCTGTTGACATCTAGTTGCTGGGTCGTTGCTCTGGGCAACATCACTTAACTTTTTACACGGCATGATTAATAGGGCCCAAATATACAATTCCTCTTCACCACCACTTCCGTTTAGCCTCAGTTTAAAGAGTGGCCAAGTGAGCGGAGGGAGTTGGGGTGGGAGAAAACAGAAGGAGCATGTATGTTTGAGTTTGTGAGCTTGGACCCCCAAATAATTTTCACGGGGAGTGGGGGATGGGGCAGCCCTAATAGATATGCCATAGTTATGCGTATATATATATATATATATATATATACAAGAGCACCCCAGGCATGAAGAGAATGCCTTATTGGAGTACACCACAGCTGGAATGAACTATATATAATATAAAATAGACATAGACAAATACAAGAGGTCCTCTGCACTCAAACCATTATCAATATTTTGAGGACATTGAAACATAAGCTGCTACAAATCCCCGGTATGGCCAGTCATACACTTGATTGCACGGGACCTCTTGTATTTGCCTATATATAGATAAATATATATGTAGGGACCCATAGGATTAAAAATATCTTAGTTGGGGTCAAGTACAAACTGTTTTATTATTACAGAAAAAGGGAATTAAATTTTTTAGATGTCTCCTTCTTCTGCTTGCAGGGTGATATCACCACTTGCCTTCTCTGTACATCTGTACCTTTCTGTCTGTGGCCCCCACTTTAAATATTCACAAGTCACGACCAAGGGCACTTCTGCCATGAGGCAGAAACTTATGCAGTAGCCCCAGATTTACCAGGAGCAGCAAAAAGCTATTAAACTGTAAAATCACATCTACTAGTTCAGAGAACGCAATTTCGCTCTCTGCATTATTGATGCACCCCCCCATGAACCCGCTGTTGTGCAAGAGCTGTAAGTGTTGGGGGGCAATAGCCAGGGCCATCATCAGGGGGTACAAGTGTCCCGGGCTGAAGGGGGGCCCAGCAGTGCCGCACTTTTCAAAGAGCCGGGCCCCCCTTACGAGCACCAAAGCCATGCCACTCTTTCCGATGTCCTGAATGCGGAAGTACCGAACAGACGCGAACTCCTGAAGCGGTGGAAAGACCCCAAGGTCACGAAGGAGTCGACACTGAAGTCCTGAAACTGTGAAAATACCCGATGTCACAACAGGAGCTGACACTGAAGTCCTGAAGCCCTGAGTTCAATTCTACTGACACCAATGTGGGTTTTATTTTAATATTCTATAGGCCCCTGTCACCAATGTTTTTTTAAACCATATTTTTCGGGGCCCCAATTTTTTTTAACTTGTAAGGGGGGCCCTGACCATCAATAACTTTTGTGTGTGGGTGGGGTTACTTTTTTAGCACTGATGTCTGTGTGGTCTTTTAACTGTGATGTGGAGTGGGTGAGATCAGGGGTGGGGCGTGGGAGCTAAGGTGGGTGGGGCCCAGGGGGCCCCGAAATTTTTGTTGTATGGGGCCCTGTGATTTCTGATCTCTGCCCAGCAAAGGGAAATATAAATATCAGAAGTCAGAGAAATGGTGACAGGGGAAGAAAATAGACACAGAATTGTAGAGGAAAGGACACAGCAAAGGGCAGAGACAGAAACAGAATTTTATAAGTCACCAAGGAGTTACATGACTTCTAGAAAAGACCAATATAAAGGCCTGAGGCCTAGTGCTTTTATATGCTCATGTAACGCCTCTGTGACGTATAATTTCCTTATAAATTACTGTAAGGGGCATCTTCAGGCAGTGAAGGGAAATACCAGCATTAAAGGAACTGATCACCCTTGTACAAGTGTCCAACCATCCAATCTCAAAATAACTAGTTAAACTGTTCCTCAGCAATACACAAAATATCTCTTGCTCTACCACTTGTCCGCTCCCCATTTATTTTCCTGTCCACTAAATAAAGGTAGTTGAGATATAAAGCACACTATAGTGTGCATGCCTCTTCCATTCAACGTAATTTGCATATCGTTTATGAAAACGGCACTTAAATGTCTGTATGTATTCTTGCATCAAAACCAGGCTTACACTGGTTCCTGGTGCAGACAAGGAAGAAGGTTGATGCCAGCGTATGACCCGATGTGGCATTAGCCTTAGCAGCCGTTTTAGACTCAATTACAATCTACGTATCTGATTCTTACCCTTCTTAAACGCTGGCCTATTAGGCAATTATTAAAGGGCAGGATAAGTGTGCAAGCTAAATGCAATTAAGAGAGCATGTTATTAAGAAATTAATTTCTTAATTATACATTCAGGCAACAGCAATTTTGATCACCGATCTCGTCATGTAGATAATTTAGTCTAGGATTTTATAAACCTGGATGAGCAACATTACTTTTGGATAGGTGTGTGTAGGGGGAATCCAAAGATTGCTCAATATAACGTTACCAACAAAGAATTATAAAGATCTATATTAAAATGTAGCTTTCTTTGACAAAATAAAATTTGAAACAAAATTCATTAACAATAAATCTTTTTATTTTGTTATTTGAAACTAGCTAGTTATTGTTATTTGAAGCTGGTATAAAATGTTGAAGAAAGAATATCCTGCAGCCAGGAATGGAGATTTCTTGTAATGCCAAATGTTGAAGACAATCCATATCCTATAAAAAAAAAATAATGATTATTAATTATAATGAAATTAATTTCTAGATCTGCAATGCAAAAAAACAAAAAAATATTTGTTTCATTGTTCATTTGCCATGGCTGTTGGCGCTATAGAAATACATGTTAATAATAATGTTAATAATGGCTGTGCCCATTTAGAGATGGATGCAGCCCCAATGCTCCCAGAATCCCACCCTTTTATGGTCAAGCATATAGAGACTATTCTATTTAGGACATAGACCATAATAATTTACTATCTTGGTTTCAGTTGGTGAAAGTTAGAGGCCACCGTTTGATAAATATGCTTCTAAAAATCCCATCAGAATAAATAGAAAGTGGGTGAGATATTCTGTGGCGAGCTTTAATTTCACACCTTACTTTCATTATATTTTTAGAGGCTTATGGCTGTCAAATTACTTTTACATCCCTCCATCTCTCTACAATGAAATATGTGCAAGGATATAGTGTAAATAAATGAACTCAGGAAAAATTATTGCAAACTCACCACGTTCTATTTGCTAATGTGCACAATTGTGATTTCTGTTGTTCATTCGGGGCAATAAAATGGGCACAGTTTTGCTGGCTTTTTCTTCTCAGGTCTATGAAATGAACACAGTTTTGCTGGTTTTATCTTCACAGGTCGATGATATGTGCACAATTTCGCTGGTTTTTTCTTCACAGGTCGATAAAATGTGCACAGTTTTCCTTCTTGTTGTTTTTTCTTCTGAAACCGATAGAAGTTGCATACTTTTAAGCGCTGTTCACTGTATAATAGAAAAACAGTTTTAGGTTCTTCAAATTGACAAAATGAAAGTGAACGAGCATTAAGGAGCAAGTGTTTTTATAGCAATGGAACCATTTATTCTTTTGGTTGCTTTAGCCCTATTTACGTTCACTGATCCCAAATACTGAATCTAAATTATAGCTAAAATGATATATTCTTTTCCCCTTACTACCTGACACTACCTCCCCCACCATTAGCATATAGAAAAATATATTGTATTACTGCACAAAACATTGTAGCAGTGTAATATTTCTATCCAGTAACATTTGTATTGTTTTATGATTAAAATTACTTAAATCTATTGTTTTATGATTAAAATTTACTTAAAATTATATCATGATTTTGCTGTATAACTTAGCAACCTCGCTTACCTTTTATTTGCTTGCCAACTGTTTTTCTTTCCAAACCAATTATATTGGCAAACTTTTCCATTCTTTCTTGTAAAATTTGCAATTTTTTTCCCAGGCCTATAAAATTTGCAAACTTTTAATTTCCGTTGTATTCTTTCCCCAGGTTCATAAAATGTGCAAACTTTTCCATTCTTTCTTGTAAAATTGGAAACTGTTGCTTTTGCCTGTATTTTTTTGCCAGATGTATAATATTTGCAAACTTTTCCGTTCCGTAGTATTTTTATGCCATCCTTATAATATTTGCAAACCTTTCCTTTCCTTAGTATTTTTCTGCCATCCTTATAATATTGGCAATTTTCTCCTTTCCGTTGTATTCTTTTCTCAGTCCTATAAACATTGCAAGCTTTGTCTTTTGGCTGTATTATTTCTTCAGGCTTATGAAATTTGAAAGCTTTGTCTTCTGGCTGTATTATTTCTTTAGGCTTAGGAAATTTGAAAGCTTTGTCTTCTGGCTGTATTATTTCTTTAGGCTTAGGAGATTTGAAATCTTTGTCTTTCTGCTGTATTTTTTCTATTGGCTGTATTTCATCGCCAGACATGTAATATTTGCAAACTTTTCCTTTCCGTAGTATTTTTATGCCATCCTTATAATATTTGCAAACTTTTCCTTTCTGTAGTATTTTTCTGCCATTCTTATAATATTTGCAAACTTTTCCTTTCTGTAGTATTTTTTGGCCATCCTTATAATATTTGCAAATTTTTCCTTTCCGCTGTATTCTTTTCTCAGTCCTATAAACTTTGCGAGGTCTGTGTTCTGGCTGTATTATTTCTTCAGTCTTATGAAATCTGAAAACTTTGTCTTTCTGCTGTATTTTTTCTCCAGGCCTATGAAATTTGAAAGCTTTGCCTTTCCTCTGTACTGTTTTCCCAGTTCCATAATATTTGCTGACTTTAGCTTTGCACTGCATTCTTTCTCCAGGCCTATAACATTTTAATTCTACTGCTCGCTTCTCTATTATTTTGTCATAAAATCTTGCTTTCTGTGGTTTTTTCATCTCAGGCTGATGAGATTTCCACACTTCTGGTTGCTGAGGTATTTTTCTCTCTTCTTGCAATGCAGGTTCACTGTACATAGAAAAAAAAATGTGTTAGTCCTTCACAGTTATCTAATATGGGGTTGTTATGAATTTGACCTATAGAGTCTAGCCAGCTCACCTCTTCTGCACTTGCTGGTCTGGTTTCTTCTCAATTGGACATATTTTTGATGGCTCAGTGGTTTTTGGCAATGGTGTTTCACCTTCATCACTGCTTTCAGTCAGTTCAAGTTGCTTATCCCTGTACACAGAAAAAGTGTTAGATTTTTCACATTATCTGAGATTGGGCTATATATATGTAATAATCTGTAATATATATCTGTAAGCAAACATTTACATGCCTACTATAGATATATCTAATCTGGAACTGTGCTGAACAAATACTACTTTCTAAACATTTTGTCATTGAAAGATGGGAATTTACTGTAATGAGACAACATTTGCATTGTTTTGTGACTAAAAGTACAGGTATGGGACCTGTTATCCAGAATGCTCAGGACCTGGTGTTTTCCAGATAAGGGTTTTTCTGTAATTTGAATCTACATACCTTAAGTCTATTAACAATCATTTAGTGGCAAATTTACAAAATTCGCGTGAAGAGATCGAAGTTCGATTGAATATAGTCGAATTCCAATCGTACGATTTTTTACAGATATTCGAATATGCTAAATTTGGCCTCTTCGATCATCAAATACCGAATTATCGAATAGA
>CM044441.1:107716066-107735554 GCA_024363595.1 Xenopus borealis
CAAAACGATAGAAAAATTTCCCTGACATCTCGTTGCCGGCATCTCGTTTTGGACGCTGGCCTCTGCTTTTTTGCCGCCGGTAATGGGCAACGGCATGCAAAAATTGACACCCGCGTCCAAAAACGGACACCTGCGTCCAAAACGAGACGCGTCAGCGTTTTGCTAATTTTTCGCCATTTCGCAAAAGTCTACTAGAAATTCGCAAGGTTTGAAAAAGCAAAACGCCCCAGATTCACCCATCACTAATCCCGATCCACCTTTTGACCACTCCTGTTATAACCGGTTATGACAGATAATGATACTTATAGAACATGATCTTTTTTAACCCAACTGTATAAAAAAATCTTTCCAAGATAAAGCTAGCCTGCCTTAATGCAAAAAGTAACTTTCCTAATATCAAGAGCTGAAAAGAGTAATTTCCTACCTTAAGTTCTTTTTAAATATTAGATGAAATGAAATAGTCGATGGATTGAATTGAATAGAAGTTAAAAAGGGAAATAATAATCACTCGGTATAAGTGCTTATTCTCTTTTTATGCTTCTCGTTCGTCTCAGGTAAAACTGCGGACTGAGCAAAAGACACAGGTGTGTAATTAAATCTCAAGCTGCACATTATGATGTCACAATGTCACCTGCTGGTCACATGACACACCTGCTGGTCACATGACACAGTCTTTGTGATGTAATGGTATAACCCAGGCAACATCACATTGCGACATAATGGTATAACCGGCTAGAACCAGTTTGATCTGGTAAACAGGTAATTATACTTAAAAAAGCAGTTTTAACCCACCTGAATAAATATTAAAACATAAAATTCAATCAAAATGGCTTTCTATGTAATGGGATGCATTTATTAAAACCACATAGTTTGCAGGGAAACATGTCACTGAAATAGTAAAGGAACTGGTGTTATACATATACATTTACATTCTTCACTTGACTCAAATAAATATGATAAAATGCATAAGACCAAAGGGTGAATCTCACAAAGAAAACAAATCAGCTAAAGTTATTTCGTTAGCAGCGCAATTCTGCCATGGCATTTCCATTTCCATTATCCGGAAACCTGTTATCCAGAAAGCTCCATATTACAGAAAGGACATATACTCTGTTTTATCCAAAAATGATTTCAGAAATTCATTTTGTTTTTGCTGTAAAACAGTAGCTTGTACTTGATCCAAACTAAGATGTAATTAATCCATACTGGAAGCAAAACCAGCTTATTGGGTTTATTTAATGTTTACATGATGTTCTAGTAGACTTAATTTATGAAAACCCAAATTATAAAAAAGATCCATTATCCAGAAAACCCTAGGTCCAGAACATTCTGGATAACAGGTCCCATATCTGTATAGAGGAGATGTGGCCTATCTTAAGTCTTTCAACTCCCCAAAATAAACAGGTGTTTGAATAGAAACAAATGCAGGCCCCCAACCTGAAAAATGTGGCAATTGCCAGTGGTATAGACTGGTGCACATATGGGTCTGCTTGGGCTTTAGTGTACTCTATATGTCACGCCTATTGCTAACACACCATTACATTCAAAATAAAAGGGGATGATAATAATATTATGATCACAAAGTGGGGAAGTTTATTTGCTTATTTTACTTTCATCCCAGAATAGAACAACCCCTACCCTGGGTAGTCCCCCCTCAGCCTAACTGCCCCCCCCCTCCTCTGGGCAAATGCCCCTAATTTTTTTACTTACCCCTCCATGCAGATTGTGGCCTTGGGAGTTCATGGGCACCATCTTCTTTCATCAGTCTTCTTCCGAATCTGTGCGGAGTTTCAGCGCATGTGCACTTGTATTAAATTTCCATTTCTGAACTACTGAGCACAGAAATGTTTGTAACTTTCAGCGCAGGACCGGAAATTTACTACAACTGCGCATGCGCCAAAAATGCCAGTCTGATTCCGAAGAAGAACGAACATGGCGCCCATTAACTCCCAAGGCCAGAATCTGCATGGAGGGTTAAGTAAAAAAATTAGGGGCCTTTGCCCAGGGGGCTGTTAGGAGGAGGGAGGGTTTTTTTTTTTCTATTTCGGGTTTAGTTCTCCTTTAAAAAAAAAAAAAGCTTGCACTATACATGACCCTCTTTTTATAACTCTATTATTTTTATGGATTCCACAAGGATAACAAAATATGGCAGATCTAATATGCAATTTTATTGAGAGTAGTGCATGCACAGTATGGATAAAGAACAGCCAGAAGGAAAGAGTCAGGGGATTACTATGGTTTGCTTTTCCTAGCATGGCTAACAGGTGTAATTGTACCCGTCTATCATTTCAAGGCTACATAACCACTAACGATGTACTTGAGAATTAGTACATTTTGGTATAAGCACATATAAATCTGATGCAGCATAACGTACTTGTATGGTATATACAGCTATGGAACCTGTTATCCAGAATACTCAGGATTTTCCGAATAACGGAAATTTGCATCTCTGTCTGCTAAAAATCATTTAAACGTTACTTAAACCCAATAGGATTGTTTTGTCACCAATGTGGATTCTTGAGGCCTAGTTAGAATCAAGTACAAGGTTTTGTTCTATTATTACTGAGATAAAATAAATCATTTTTAAAATGCAAAACTGATTAGAATGGAGTCTATGGGAGATGGCCTTTCCGTGACCGTTTTCTGGATAATGGATCCTATACCTGTACAGTCCCAATACAGGTTTGTCCAGAAAGCCATGAATTATGGAATGACCATCTCCCATAGACTCCATTATAATCAAATAATCCAATTTTTTTAAAATTAGTTGGGATCAAGTACAAGGTACTGTTTTATTATTACAGAGAAAAAGGAAATCAGATATAATTAATCCTTATTGGATGTAAAAACAGCCTATTGCGTAAATTTAATATTTAAGTGATTTTCTAGTAGATGTAAGGTATGAAGATCCAAATTATGGAAGGATCTGTTATCCGGAAAACCCCAGGTCTTGAGCATCCTGGATAACAGGTCCAATACCTGTAAAAAGGACCCATGAGTATGAGCCCTAGTCATAATAGTGTGTGGACATCAGTAACATTTTTCCTGCATTTTTATGAAGTGACTTTTTCAGAAAAGTAATAGTGGCAAAACATCTAAGGTTGGGTAGTAGCATTGTAATCCAGTAATAGATATCTGCAATATCAGGGGATGCTGGGACGTGCAGTTTAACAATTGGATAGCTACAGATGGAATGTGTTTCCTTGTAAGGACAATAATCATTCTGGGTCTTTTAGTGGTGTAGCATATAATAGCCTTTTCATGTGTTTTTCACCTTTAAGATAACTTTTAGTACAGGTATGGGATCTGTTATCTGGAAACCCGTTATCCACAAAGCTCCCAATTACTGAATGGCTGTCTCCCATAGACCTCTATTCTGTCCAAATAATCCAGGTGTTTAAAATGATTTCCTTTTTCTCTGTAATAATAAAACAGTAGCTTGTACTTGATCCCAACTAAGATATAATAAATCCTTATTGGAAGCAAAACCAGCCTATTGGGTTTATTTAATGTTTACATGATTTTCTAGTAAACTAAATATATGAGAATCCAAATTACAGAAAGATCCGTTATCCGGAAGACCCCAGGTCCCGAGCATTCTGTACATCAGGTCCCATACCTGTATGTTATAGAATGGTCAATCCTACGCAACCTTTTAATTGGTCTTCATTACTTATTATCAATGTTTTTTTTTTCTTCTTCTTCTGACACTTTCCAGCTTTTACATGAGGGCAACTGACCCCATTCAGGCCCTCCCCTATTCATATTCCAGTCTCTTATTCAAATCAGTGCATGGTTGCTAGGTGAACTTGGACCCTAGCAACCAGATTGCTGAAATTGCAAACTGGAGAGCTGATGAATGAAAATCCTCAAATAAAAAAAACAACTGCAAATTGTCTCAGAATATCACTCTTTACAGAAAGCTAAAAGTTAATTCACAGGTGAACAACCCCTTTAATAAAAGCATTACATTTTTGTAACTAAGTATGATGTATAGATGGACGATGTGACATGAAAAACGTTGGAAATATTCACATCCAAGTTTGTTTTAGAGAAAGTTTGGATCAGTTGACAAGAGGGCTTGATTAACACTTGGGGTACAACAGGGGTCTGACTTTTTTCAGTACAGGTATGGGACTTGTTATCCAGAATGCTCGGGCCCTGGGGTTTTCTGGATAAGGGATGTTTCCGTAATTTGGATTTTCATACATTATGGGGCTGATTTACTAAGGAAGTGGGAAATATTTCGAATTTTTTTGGGGGGGTCATTTTCAATCAAATATGGCTGTTTTTGATCGAAAAAACGGCCATATTCGATCAAATGAAAAGCGTTCAAATCATTCGATTCGATCGAACGATTTTCACCGAAATCCTTTGAATTCTCAGAACTTTCAAAAATTTCAGGACAAGTTCTGTGAGGTCCCCCATAGGCTAAAATGGCAATTTGAATAGTCGAATTCGAAGGTTTTTTAAGGGACCAGTACTTCGAAATTCGAAAATTCTAATTTTAACAATTCGAATGAAATTTTAGGCAATTCGATAGTCAAAGTAGCCCAAAAAAAATAAAATTTTTGACATTGAATTTTATTCGAATTTTCACTTTGACCCTATTCGACCCTTAGTAAAATCAGCCCCTAAATGTACTAGAAAATCATGTAAACATTAAATAAACGCAATAGGCTGGTTTTGCATCCAGTAGTTGGGATCAAGTACAAGGTTTTTTTTTTTTTTACAGAGAAAAAGGAAATCATTATAACATAGTTGAAGTCTATGGGAGATGCGCTTTCCGTAATTTGGAGCATTCTGGATAACGGGTTTCCCATACCTGTTTACCTTAATTATTGAGACAAGAGAAAATTATGAACCCTGTGTTATCCCAGTTTGTTAAGAACTTACCAATGAATTATTGTATATGCCAATTCTTTATATGAGTTGATTATTAAAAATGTATAAAACCAATCACCTTTCTCAATTAATAATCGTGTATGAGTTCATTTGTCTTCTACTCGTCCATTTCCCTTATTAGCTCCTACAGTTAAATATGAATTCATCCAGAAATTAAATATTAAAGTGACCTAAATCAGCTATAAATTGATTGATTGAAAGTGCTTAGTGTAGCGCTGTCGCATACAAACAATCAATTTAAATAATTCAACTATGAGCTAATCAGTGATTGGTTTTGTCATTTTTTAATAATCAATTCACATAAAGAAGTTCATATATGGATAACATGGGGTTCTTTATTTTCTCTTGTCTCAATAAATCTTCGCATCCAGTTCCTTCACTTGTTTAGACACGAGAGGGAGCACCAGCACCAAACATTTGTGCCTCTGTGAGTCTGTTTCGCAGCTTTCAGTCATTGTAGGTTTCAAGAACTTATAGTTGTTTTAGGCACATGGGTTTAATATGACAGGATCAGTAATAATAATCAGTAATAATAATGATACATGGGGCTGAGTGTATATCATATTCTCTACCTTTAAGTAACTGCACTGTGCATTCTTAAATACCTTTATTGTAATAATCTGCTTTCAAATACAGGTATGGGATGTACTTGTATGGTATATTTTAATGCTTTTATTATACAGATATGGAACCTGTTATCCAGAATGCTCACGACCTAGGGTTTTTCCGAATTTGCATCTCCATATCTTGTCTGCTAAAAATAATTGAAGTGTTACAAAAACACTTTAATCGAAGTTGATAAAGGGCTGGAGACGCTGGAAACGTCACGTAGCTTTAAGCACTAATAAAATTGCACTTTCTTCACTTTAATCGGAGTGCTGCTGATGTATTTCTTTGATTATTGAATGGACCTGGGCAGGCAGAGTCATGAAGAGTGGTGAGATTGTTTGTGTAGCACAATCATACCTTTGTAGGTACAGTTTTATTATTACTGAGATAAAGTAAATCATTTTTAATATGTTGAATTGATTAAAATGGAGTCTATGGGAGATGGCCTATCTGTTTCTGGATAATGGACATTCCTCCCAACTGTCCCTTTTTTGGAGGGACAGTCCCTCTTTTGACAGCTCAACCCTCAGTCCCTCATTTGTACTGGAAAGTCCCTCCTTTCTCTGCACCGAACAGCCAGAAAAAGAAGCAACATTTCTAACTTAATTGGCTTTTGGCCCAGAACAGCTAACAAGTGCAAATAAGATACTTTGTAACAATTTTGAGATAAGGAAATAAGTAATTGTAACAGTTTAGATAAGGAGAAATATTTTCAAACTTTCATAACCTGACAAATTTTGTAAAATGAACATGGTAATTAGGGCCACAAAAATTGGCATGGTCAAAAAAGATTTGCACCACTTAGGGTTGCCAACTTTTCTTGAAAAAAATACCAACCTTCCTATATATTTATCTCTTTTTTGTATTAATAACATTGGCATCAACCATCAAAAATACCGGCCAGGCCGGTATAAAATGCTGGCCAGGTGGCAACCCTAGCACCGCTACGTTTAAAAAAAAAGTGTCCCTCTTTTTACTTCCAAAATGTTGGAAGGTATGAATGGATCCTATACCTGTACAGTTCCAATACATTTATGGGATCTGTTATCCAGAAACCCATGATCCAGAAAGCTCAGCTCTATAATAATAAAACAGTATTAAGTAAGATATAATTAATAGGGATGCACCGAATCCAGCAGGATTTGGATTTTTTCAGCAGGATTTGGATGCGGCCGAATCCTTGAGCCTGGCCGAACCGAATCCTAATTTGCATATGCAAATTAGGGCGAGGGAGGGAAATCATGTGACTTTTTGGCACAAAACAAGGAAGTAAAAAAATGTTTTCCCCTTCACACCCATAATTTGCATATGCATATTAGGGTCCGGATTCGGACAAATCTTTCGGCAAGGATTCGGGGGTTCACCCGAATCCAAAATAGTGGATTTGGTACATCCCTAATAATTAATCCTTATTGGAAGCAAAACCAGCTTCTTGGGTTTATTTAATATTTAAGGGATTTTCTAGTAGAAATAAGGTATGAAGATCCACATTACAAAAAGATCCGTTGTCCAGAAAACCCCAGGTCCCTAGCATTCTGGATAACAGGTCCCATACCTGTATATTAAAAACTTCCAATTACAAAGTCTTATTCATGCTACTGAATTTTAATGTTTGCTAAATCCTCTCTGCAGTCCATAGAGCTGTGCTAGAATTCCATTACTCTGTGTTTAAATCCGGAGTCAGTTTTTATATACAGATCCAGCCTCACCGCTGTCACCTCTAAACTACAAGAGTCTAGTCTAGGCAACTCATAAGGAAAGTTCTAAGGGAAATGTACTGTAGAAGTATTTATGTTTGCATTCCTGAGCCTATCCTGCCCCAGTCGGATTGAGGAATGCTTTCATTTGCTCCTGTGGTAAAAAAGCAGACTTGATGCAAAAAGATTTTTACCATGAGCTTGTCCTGCTGGGAAACTGCGGGAGAAGTAAGGTGAGCAATGCCTCTGGAATACAGTTTCCTGTCAAAAACATTCTTTTGTCATGCTCAGGGGCCCACCTGTCCAGGGCCTTAAAGGGGTTGTTCACCTTTGAGTTAACTTTTAGTATAATGTAGAGAGTGATACTCTGAGACGATTTGCAATTGATTTTCATTTTTTATTATTTGTGGTTTTATAGTTATTTCACTTTTTATTCAGCAGCAGTGTCAGCTATTTGGTTTCTAGGGTACAAATTACCCTAGCAACCCTACACTGATTTGAATAGAAAACTGGAATATGAAAAGGAGAGGGACTGAATAGAATGATAAGTAATAAAAAGTGACAATAACAATACATGTGTAGCCTTACAAAGCATTTGTTTTTAGATGGTGTCAGTGACCCCCATTTGAAAGCTGCAAAGAAACAGAAGAAAATTGCAAATCATTAAAAAACTATGAAAAATGAATAATGGAAACCTATTGAAATGTTTCTTAGAATTGGCCCTTCTACAATATACTAAAAGTTAACTTGAAGGTGAACCACCCCTTTAAAAATCTAGAAAAAATTTGACTTCGAAATCCGGGCCCCTCCTCATTGATGAGCTGGCCCTACATGTGCCCCGTGTATAGTTGAGTTGCTATATATTAGGAAATGTAGGGGGGAAGGAGGGTAACTCCAAAAAAATTTTGCTCTTTTTCAGACTATAACCCTAAAAAGGTAAAAACACGCCAGCGTTTTTTTGGGACTTAGATAGGAGTTTGAAGAAAAAAATTTGAAAATTCTTTCTATTTTATTGAACTTCGCCAGGTTTGACTTGACAAAGTAACGTCTAGCGTAAGTGGTAATGTTCAGTAAAATGATCATCTTAGTGAATTTGCCTAATTACGATCCTTTGTCAGTGCACAACTTTGCACCCTAACGCCAGGCAAAGTTGCGTACTGACGAAGGATCGTAATTACGCAGTCTATCTACTTCGCTAGCGAAAATTCGCAAGAGTCCGTGTTAGTGAATTTGCGAAGTTGCGAATTGACGTCACGCTGGCGAATTAGCGCTAGCATTAGATGCTTCGCGCTTTAGTGAATTTCCCCCATAGACTTCATTTTATCCAATAAACCAAATTTTGAAAAATGATTTCCTTTGTCTCTGCAATGATCAAACAGTAGCTTCTACTCGAAACTACGATATAACTAATCCCATTATTGGATGCAAAACCATCTTATTGGGATTATGGGGAGGCACATTTAACAAACGTGACTATCGAATTCATGTGAGTTTTGAAAAACTCCCACGGACTCGAAATTCGACCAATCGAAGTTTATTTTAAGAACTGAATTTCTAAAACTCAGGTGGATAGGATGGACCCGAAAACTCGTTTTCAAAGCTCCATTTGAGTTTTAAAACTCAATTTGAGTTTTTTTCTCCGAAAAATCTCGAATGTCAGGAAGGCTGTAGATAACTCCAAGTAGATCCCAGGACGTCTCCCATTGACTAAAACAGCAATTTGGCAGGAATAGTCGAATTTCAGTTTTTAGAGGGCCAGAGTATTATAAATCTTGGAAAAACAAATTAAAATTTTTTAAAAAAAATCATTACCTGAATTTGATAGTTTTGGCCTTAAAAAACGCGAAAAAATTTGACCCTTGATAAATCAGCCCCTTAATGTTTATATGATTTTCTAGTAGACTTAGGGTATAAAGATCTATATTACAGAAAGATCCTATTCAGGTAAACCCCAGGTCCCCAGCATTCTGAATAACAGGTCCCTTACTGTACTGATCTGTGCTTTTTCAGTGAAATGTTGAAAATAAGTACCTATCTCTGTCTGCCTGTATCTGTACCTATATATATATACATATCTGTCTAGCACAGGGGTCTGCAACCCGCGGCTCTTCATCCTGCTTGCTGAGGCTCTTTGCCTGACAGCTTTGCCTGTCGTATCGTCTATACAGCCCTCACACTTGCTTGTGGCTTGTTTGCGGCCGTAGGCTAACAGTTAGGGCTGCAAGAGGAATAGCATCCCAGCTCATCCCTTTACTTCCCTGGAAATAACCCTAGAATCCCTTTAAGAGCCCTGGCAGATTTGAGGATGTCACTGATCCTGCCCGTGTTCGTACATCATCAGTGCCGATTCCAGCCCTGGTGTGAGGGAAGGCAGGAAATCGGGTAGAGGTTGGCAGGCAGTGGGGTAAGGGGTTGGACTCCATTAGGGTGTTAGTTACCTCTATAGACCCCCTCCCTCTCTACAGTTGATACTTTGCACCAGTGAAAGTGGAGATTGCTTACTTGCTCCGTCCAATGACCAGTAGGAGTGGTATAGGCGAGTTAAGCTCATTCCTGTCTTGAGTATTTCCATGTGACTCAAACAACTGGTTGGGTTCCCTTATTCCTCCGGTTCCCAAGAACATTGTTGAGAGCAGGGTCCCTTTTTAGCGGCATAAAGTAGAGCCTGGGGAGCATGTGCCAGAAGAGAAGCCTTTGCCTACAGGAGCAGTGGGCTTAATGCCAGTCCATGCCCAGTATGGTCAGTGTCCAACAAGGAATAGCTGCAATTCATAGTGACCCCTGAGGCTATCACTCTCACTTTCAAAGAACAACAGAAAGTATCCAGCACCCCCTCACACCAGGGCTATAGCGCTGCTAAAATATCTCAGCAAGTCCAGTTGCTTTGAGTTACTTTTGATAAATATACCATGACCTGTATGAATGAGAATCTTCATAGTCATAGCGCTGCTACCTGTCACACCTCCCAGCAGCTCTCCCCATGCCGCTTTCCGATTTGGTGTGCCCCTGTTTAACCCATAGAGACATTGGGGGTAATTTATTAACAATGGGCACATTTGCCCATGGGCAGTAACCCATGGCAACCAATCAAATTGCTGCATTCATTGTTGTACTTGCAGCTGGCTTTAAAAAGCTAATCACTGATTGGTTGCTATAGGTAACTGCCCATGGGCAAATATGCCCAGTGTTGATAAATGAGCCCCACTGTCTCACTGCCTTCCATTGTTTCCCAATGTGAAGCAGAGATCCCCAAAGCACATCTTACAGCATGGAGGTGGGACCCATGCAGCATTTTACCCCAAACTTTTAAAAGTTTATAAGCCGTTATGTTTTGCGGCTCCAGACAATTTTTCCTTAGTGGAAGAGGGGGCAAAATGGCTCTTTTGATAGCAAAGGTTGCTGACCCCTGGTCTAGCATAATTAACAGAGACTTATCTACCAGGGGTGCAGGGGCCCGGCCTGTACCCCTTTTAGGCCCACCAGAGCCACAGAAAATAGGTAATTGCTGACAGAATGGCCAGGGACATTTTTATGCTTGTGGGGCAGCGGGCTGGGGGCAGTTGCACAGCCATTTAGTTACACCACTAATTATAAATGATTTAGCCATCTATCTCTGTCCCGTGGGCTAGAAAGACATATTAAATGAGATAAACCTCTTATAGTCAGATGAAAAATAGCATAAGCCATCAGATATTTTAAATCCAGAAGCTAATGTCTAAAGGTGCCTTGACAATGTGTATATATTAGGGATGCCCCATCGGTTCGGGATTTGGCCTTTTTAAGATGGATTTGTCTGAATGAAATCCTAATTTGCATATGTAAATTAGGCATGGGAAGGGAAATTACATGATTTTTTTGTCACAGAACAAGGAAGTGAAAAAACGTTTTCTATTTCCTGCCCCTAATTTACATATGCAAATTAGGATTCAGAGAAATCTTGTACTAAGGATTCGGCAGAATCCCAAATAGTGGATTGGCTGCATCCCTAGTGTATATATGCACGTAAATGAACAGGCAGGAGGTTTAGAAAGTTCTATAGCCAGAAGACCCATGCAATCCTAGAATGTAGCTTGAATATACAGAAACTGCAAATAACACAAAGGGGCCTATGTACTAACATTCAAATTTCTATTTTTTTTTCACAAATCAAATTTTTTTTTTTCTCTAAGATGGGGGGTTTACATTTCTTCAAAAATCTGAGATATATGAAGTGTAAAAAACCACGACAAACTCTAATACAAAACTTTGGCAAGTAAAAGCTGTTGAGGTCCTATAGAACTCAATGGGAGCTGCGCTGATCTTTTTGGACCTTTTTCTTTTAGTCATTCGGACTTTTACAGGGTTCTCTGGGGGTTTTCGCTAGTAATTGTCCAAAAAACTGACATTTTTAGAGGTTTTTGAGGTATTAGTACTTTTTTGTTTTAGATTGTGCTTTAGTTTGTGCTTTTTTTATATTCAAATCTTTTAATAAATGGCATGGCATTCCTGATTTCAAAGAAATTTAGTTTATTCATGGTTTCACAAACCACTAAAATGAGGGGCTTCTAAAAGTTCATTTAGTAATATTGGAAACTTTGCACCAGCTCAGGACTCCATAGTGATTAGATTTGATTGGTCAGCTACAAGATGAATAGTGGTTTCCAACCTATTGTTGTTCCAATGGGTGGCCTGAAGTACTTACCTTACCTAAAGTAGTGATCCCCAACCAGTAGCTCATGAGCAACATGTTGCTCTCCGACCCCTTGGATGTTGCTCCCAGTGGCCTCAAAGCAGGTGCTTATTTTTTAATTTGTGGCTTGGAGGCAAGTTTTGGTTGCATAAAACCAGATGCACTGCCAAACAGAGCCTCATAGGTGCTACCAAATGGCCAATCACACAACTTCTTTGGCACCTCAAGAGCGTTATTCATGCTTGTGTTGCTCCCCAACTCATTTTACTTCTGAATGCTGCTCACGGGTTCAAAAAGTTGGGGATCCCTGCACTAAAGTATAGGTAAGTGGCCAAGAAATTCCTATTCATGAAATGCACACAATCTAATAGGCAGACAGGCTTGATTCTGTGTAATTGCATGCACCATACATGGGGCAGTTGCCATTAAAAACTGGGAATTTTACACTGCAAACTTTCCTGAAAGAAATTCCTGAAAGGAATGTTTTGCCCAATATCCGAGAGATGTTTAGTTTAGGTTACTGCTAGGTAACACCCTCTTCATGGCCATTGGGTAAATGTCTCATGTCTATAGATGATCCTCTATGAAAACTCAGTAGAGCGTGCAGTATGGCAGCTCCCAAAAGCAAATATGGTTATAAATAACTCTATGTACAGAAAAAAACTTAGCACATAGCGGAAAAAATACAAATATGGATACATAAAACTCTCTAGGATAAATATTTATCAAGTGGTGAAAATAGACTTCACCTTCAGATAAATATGGTCTTAAAAAACCTAAACAAGAGCATAGAGAGCAGTTGAGTTCTCCTCTGTTGAACTGTGCTAAACTTTATTTAGCCTTTAGGTAAATATAGCTCTATGGGCAGAAGAAACTATTTCCTGAGCAGGTATAGCAAATGAAACATCTGAAATCGAGTTCTTTTTTACTTTATAAACTGCTGCTATGATTTTTACTACTATTGCAGTTAAATAAAAAGTCACTCCAAGCCCAGGGCAAGCAATGCTGAACAAGTAAACACGCCTGTGTGTAAAAGCGTTGCTGTGCACAGTCTATGCTGCGTCGCTCAAGGGTGACCAAGGAAGAATAGGGCTGGATTTACTGTAATCGTATGTTTGGAGTGGGCGGCTGGATGGTGAGGTAATGTGCATTACTTTGTTCCAAGAGCTGAACTTTACTTCTGGATGAGAAAACATGTAAAGCACAGCCAGCTTTGTTTTGCATTCTTACCAGAGAGACAAGGAAATAATGTGCACGTGGTGAGTGGACCATCTGCTATTGTATGGCATTTTATTCAACAGGACATTCTGTCCAAACCTTCAGATAAACTGCCACAAAAAGAAATAGAAAATAAAATCATTCTCATTAGCTTTTGGAAGTTTGTTGGTCTAAAACATGGGCAAAAAAATTACTACTACAAGGCGTTTTTTCACAACTAGCATTGAATTTTATTTATCCTGGAGGCTGAGCAGATTTTTGGGGATCACTAGTCTGTCTTCGGGTGCACTTGTAAAGAGAAACCAGTGGTACAATACACAACATAAGGCAAGATGGTGACAGCTAGGGGTTTTTTTATACCTAGAATGAAGACATAAAAAAACTCAAATGGTTTCCATTTTAAGGAAAAACTCAAATGAAAAAACTCAAATCAGCAGCTGAACTCAAATTGGCCGAGTTTTCAGGCAAAAGCCAACATCTTCGAATGATTCAAGGGACTTCTACCATTGACTCTTACATGATCTCAACAGGTTTTAGATGTGTATTTTTTAGATTCAAGCTATTTCCAGGGTTGGGGGTATAATAAATCTGGACAAAGTTAGACTTTATTTTTTAACCCGTAAATGTGAACCATAGTAACCCGAAATGCTGTGCTTAATCATAGACTGAGCCTTTGTAATCTTTATATAAATGTTCTGCATTATTCGACACATGATTCAGTGTGCCTGTCTGCTTATTTACATTTTTGGTAAAGTTTCACTCTGGCTTTTGTGCGCCTGAATCTCCACATGGTTCATACTAATGATACCGGATAAGTTTTTTTTTATGTCTTCAGGCTTCAGATTTGTGGGCAGGTCACAAAGTGCCAGGCCTAGGGTTGCAAAGGTCAGGGTGTGGCCAGTGGCACATCTGAAATGGGAAAAGTGCCAGCAATGGGGGAACATAGCCAGGGGAGCAGCATAGATGAGGGAGATGTGAACAGGAGGAGGAGTGCTAGCGGGAGGGGGTGCATGAGCGGGGGAGTGCAAGTGGCCTAGGAGGCACCAGCCTTAAATCCAGCCCTGTATGTTTTATTAAAGGTGGTCATATATTGATCATCACCCCATGGACCTAAGGTAGAAATATTGTATAAGTGACCCCTACACCTGCTTGGCTCCTTTCCAGCTTGCCAATGGTTTGGCCCAGCACTACTAATCATCTAAACTGCTGGAAGTCAAAAGAATCGGATGATACAGGACACATTGATTTGCCACCCAATCAACATCCCCCCCTATGATATGTACAGGTATGGTACTTGTTATCCAGAGTGTTTAGGACTTGGGGGGGGGGGGGGTTCTAGATAAAGGATCTTTCCACAATCTGGCTCTTCATTTCTTATAGGGGGAATGTAATTAAAAGTTGTTTTAAATGGTGCCTTTGCAAATGTTTAGCACAGTTCACAGTGTAAAATATGGCGAATATTACATTGAGCATTTTTGCTAAGCAAAGGTTTAGTGCCTGCTCTGGATTTATGTTTTTGTCACAATAAAGGTTCTGTGATTGCAAAAATGTATTACATCCACTGAGAACGTTCACAAAAACTATTTATTCACTTTGCGATAAAGTCATTGAGGTCAAAAAGCACGCAAACATTTTTGTGCATTTTTTTTTGCGCTTCTGAGACATATTATATTACCCCCTAAATGTACTAAAAAAACATTTAAACATTAAATAAACCCAATGGGATAGTTCTGTATACAATAGGAATGAATTATATCTTAGTTGAGATCAAGTGCAAGGTACCGTTTGTCATCTTTCCCGTGGGAAAAAAAATATCTTTGGATAGATTCATATTTAGTCGGGATGCACCGAATCCACTATTTTGGATTCGGCCGAATCCCCGAATCCATTGTGAAAGATTTGGCCGAATACCAAACCGAATCCGAACCCTAATTTGCGTATGCAAATTAGTGAGAGGAAGGGTCAAAGGCAGCCGAGCACAAATCTTTTTTACTTCCTTGTTTTTGATTTTAAGGATTCGGATTCGGTTCAGCCAGGCACAAGGATTTGTCTGAATCCGAATCCTGGATTCAATGCATCCCTAGTATTTAGCATTATTTCTATGAATACAAAGTAAGAAAATGATCATATGTAAGGGTAATAATACACAAGGAGATTTCTAACATTTCGTCACACCAGTGTTTTGTTGTCGCTTGGGAGCGGGACAAAGTACTAGATATTTCCATTCAAAGGCAATTAGAATTGCCAGAAAGTGAATGGTTCTAGTGCTCTGACACTGTATCACTCAAAAATGCAGGACCTGGTGTGAAACCAAGAAATTTGGTGGAGCCCAAATTGAGCATCTTTCAATACACTGGGATTCTGCCTCCCCTGCTCCTTTTATGTGTCCCAATCACTTATCCAACCCATTCTTCATCTTAGAAACAATTACTGTCTTAAAAAAGTGGACAACAAGTGTTTGCTGAGCTGTGAAACATTGCACTGGGTTTAACTGTGCCCCGGGGAACTGAAAATAATCTTCACTTCCTGTATGACGCTAATGTATTCCTGAAACATCTCAGGAATTTGGTAGCCTTTGCAAATACTGAAACACACCACGTACAACACAATATTTTCATAGACAGCTTGGTAAGACTTAAATATTATATGTATTTTTCCTAGACTGTATACCAGACATAACACCCTTCAGTATGAAAATGCTGTGGGCTTGTTTAGTTTGCATGAGTTATCCTTTCCCACTACCTTTGCGTGACTATTAAAGACTATTAAAGTTTTGTTCCCAGAGATGAACTTTGTTTTACGTTTTATCTGGAATTTCTTTCACAAAAGTGGTTTTCACATAAGTAGGAGGTAGATAGAACAGGGATAGAAAAAGTGTTACAATTATTTTTGACATACAGGTATGGGACCTGTTATCCAGAATCCTCAAGACCTGGGGTTTTCCCAGTAATGGATCTTTCCGTAGTTTAGACCTTCATACCTTAAGTCTACTAGAAAATCATGTAAATATTAAATAAACCCAATAGGCTGGTTTTGCTTCCAATAAGGATTAATTATATCTTAGTTGGGATCAAGTACAAGCTACTGTTTTATTATTACAGAGAAAAAGGAAATCATTTTGGATTATTTAGATATAACAGAGTCTACGGAGGGGGGGGGTGGCCTTTCTGTAAGTTGGAGCCTTCTGAATAACTAGTTTCCCATACCTGTACATAAACACATTGAAATAACTATAACCAAACACTGGTATAGATGTAGGCACGTTACAAAATACAATTTGTTTTATTTCAATCCCTTTCAGTAATATAAAAAAACACAATTAGTTATGCAATATTTTCATTCAGTAGTTTCTTATTTTCCTTGAGGCTGGCGTTAATGAAAGAAAAATTGTCCAACCAGCAAGGCTTCAGCTGTTGTTTGACTTCAACTCCCAGCATCCTAAAGGCCGGCAGTTGGATATTACTCATGTAGTTACTGAAACATCTAGCAGTGGATAGACAAAATAATATTTCTTTTGTACAGTTATAAACCTAGGGTAAATGGCCTCCCTCTCCTAAATCCAATGCTGCTTTTCCTGCCTGTTCTTTAACGTTTCTTTCCCATTTCTGAAGATTTCTTGGTGTTTCCCAGCTGTAATTCTGCTTGAGAGTTGAGCAGTAGTGTACATAAAGCCCTCTGTGCAAGATTATCCCACATTGAGGTTTTTACAAGTTCATTTTCTCAAGGCTTTCTTGTTTCTTAAATCAAATGCAGGACAGATGCAATTTCCTGCCTGTAGCTCTTTCCCCTCTCCTTACTTGACAGACAATCAGTAGCTTATATTGCAGATGCAGTAGGTGGGATGCAGATAGCTGCTCTCCCTGCACCATTGACTAAGGGGAGAATTATTTATATTGCCAGGCCTAACCCACTTCAAAGCCTGGGGAACTTTGGCTTCCCTCAAGATCATTCATGAGAATCCCCGTCCCGCAGATCACATTCATGTTCAAAGCATGTGTTGTGTGTGTATACACTGTATTAATGTGGCAATAATGTTAATGCTGAAAGCATGTCTAAAATAAATCAGTTTGTGCTGGTATAATGTTGCTCTTATTGTGCCAACGCAATCAAGTTTGCAAAGACTTCTGTTAAATCCACTTCTCTCACTTCTAATCACCTAAACACATAGGGATATTGTTGTCAGAATATTTTAATCTTGCGTATTGTATAAATGATTGTAGGTTAGGGGGATAATGTACCTCTGAAATATGATTGTTATTGTAATTCTGTTTTCATCCATACAGTTCTACATTTGCAGGGAAAACACCAGTTAGGCTCCCCCAGTCCGTTACTTGGTACACATATAAATGCTTTTATTTCCATTCCGGAAAATAACACCTATCTTATGTCTTCTATCTATTAACCAGAAATCCATTATCCAGAATTACGGGAAGGCCACCTCCCAACTGTCCCTTTTTCGGAGGGACAGCCCCTCTTTTCACAGTTCAACCCGCAGTACCTCATTTGTCCTGGAAAGTCCCTCTTTTCTCTGCACTGAACAGCCAGAAAAAGAAAAAGTTTCTATCTTAATTGGCTTTTGGCAGAGAGCCCAGAATAGCTAACAGGTGCAAATAAGATATTTTGTAACACTTTTGAGATAAGAAAATAAGTAATTGTAACAGTTAGTTAGGGAGAAATATTTTCAAGCTTTCATAATCTGCCAAATTTTGTAAAATGAACATGGTAATTCTGGGGTGTGGTCACAAAATGGGTGTGGTCAAAAAGTTCAGCTGTGCTACGTGCAGACAAATTTTTTGTCCCTCTTTTTACTTCCAAAATGTTGTGAGGTATGCACCCCCTGTAATCAAATAATCCAAATTACGGAAATATTCATATCCAGAAAACCCCAGGTCCCAACCTTTATGGATCACATGTCCCATACCCATAAAAATCACAGAAGGATTAATTACACGTCCTCTGAATGGCACATTAATATCTGCTACACTGCCTGGAGATACACAATTTTAATGAGAGTTAATAGAGAGTTAATCATGGTGATACGGTGCTTAGTTTTGTCAGACACATGGTATCATACAGTGTGTAAGTCAGGAGTAGGGTGAACAAAGCACACAGGTTATTATACCACATGTGACTCATTTCAGCAGATTCGTGTTTGCTGCTACTACTTTCAGCTGTTATTTTATATCCAGTAAATTCTGTAAGATAAAATATCTGCCCTGTTGTGCAACGTTTTATAAACAATACAACCAGTGATTACATAATGTATTTCTTTCTTGAGAAAGCATCAGTGTTTTCATACCCCTGAAGGCATCAGGGACGCATGCTATAAATACAGAGTGAAAATGTCTGGAAACATTCTGCATGAGTGGGAGGAGATTACTATGGGGAGAGAAGTAGACAAGACCTGAAAAAAAGGATTTGGGAAGGAAGCCAGCTACCTTAGTATGGAGAATTAGGGAAGACATCTATAAATTACTGAAAGATGTATTTAGCTGTAAGATGTATGTAAAGGCATCAGAGGAAGCATTTGGAATGCAGCCATATCACATTAGATCTATTACGGGCTGATGATCCCCATAACACCACACATAGCTTCACTGGATAACCTTTAAAGCTATATTTACAATTAAATGGCCTATGAAATTGACCCCCCACATATTGTATGAAAGTCACATGCAGGAGTATACCAATCTCATCTGTGAACATGTATGGGGGGTGTTAAGTGAAACTGTGCTGAAGTTATAAAGGGACATGGCATTTAGGACAGACTGGAGTTCTGGGTATTGATAAGAGTATAAGGCCTATGGCACATAGAGATAAGCAGATTCCATTGAAAAGAATGACAGTACAAACAGCTCCTATTGGTTGCTTCCAACCAACTTAAAAATACTGGTACTGACTGTGCCCAATGTACCATAGGCCTAAGAATCACATTAGACACATTCAAATGTAAAAAGAGTTGGGAACAAAATACACATGCAGAACTTTCCTGAGTGTACTAAATAAGTGCTGTGATTGGCTATTGGTAACCCCTATGCGGTCTGGCAAACTACAGGAGACGATAAGAGGTGCAAAAACCCTAAAGTTACCCCCACATAGAGTAAAAAGATACACACCATGAAATATGCTAGGTTTCCACACTCAGGGAAAAAGGTTCTTAGACTATGGTGGTATCACAAAAAATCTCTTTATGTAGAATTAATGTGGCAATTAATCAAAAACATTAGCATACATAACATTAAAGGGATACTGTCATGGGAAATTTTTTTTATTTCAAACTGCATCAGTTAATAGTGCTGCTCAGCTGAATTCTGCATTGAAATCCATTTGTCAAAAGAGCAACCAGATTTTTTTATATTTCATTTTGAAATCTGACATGGGGCTAGACAT
>CM044441.1:107778521-107791453 GCA_024363595.1 Xenopus borealis
CAGGGGGGCCCACCAGGGAGTAGTTACACCACTGCCTGATTCTGATTCCTATATATAAGGCCAGAGCACAGAGCTCATGGAGAGCAAACATCACCCTGTAATTATCACATGCTTCTGGCCTGTGGTATTCACAGGGACAATGTTCTTTTGGGAAAAGTACTTAACTGTACCAGAAGAGAGTTTTGTAGCTCAACCACATTAAAAAATGGACCTGCACCATATCAACTTATTTTTTAATGAGCCCACAAGGGAAATCAACTATTTCTATAAACTAAATTCATTATAATTATTTTTTTATTGTTCTTAACCCACATGTGTCTTTTACCGGTATGATACTGGTATTTTAAGAAATGTCAGCCCTAATACAGGCAATACTGTAATCTCTGTATGACTGTTTAGGTGCAAGACAGGTCAATGCTGTTATTGTAGTCTCCTTTTGTACCTCTCAATCTAGACACATGTTTATCAATGTCAAATGACAAATCTGCAAAAAAGCTGGCAGATCATTTTTAGAGCAAATTTTATGGCCAATTTCTGGAGACAGATTGATTTAATGAAATCTCTCATGCATTTGAATTCATTTGTGCCTAGAAAAGCTTTGCCCGATCTTCCCCTTTGAGCTTCTACATGGAATGGATTTGGCTGCTGTGAATGCAGTGAAATTGAAACTTTATTTTATCGCAGTTACTAAAAAATTTTAATTAATTGTCATTTACTGCTTTGATCGATGTGCTGATTCGTCAAAAGTACCGTTTAGAGTAGTCCAACTCTGTTCTGTGCTACAGGGTGTTAGAGCTCAGTGATAACTCTAACACCCCACAGAATAGTTAAGACCTGAAAATTAACATGCACTGTGTTAAATATAGACAGTGACATATATGTTATATGGTTTAGTACCTAGAACTGAGATATGTTAGAGTAGACAATACAGTATACAGATATAAGATAGGTTTGCCTTCCAGTGACTGACAAAAAAACTGCACAATGTTTATTCTATTTATTTAAAAAAGATATAATATATACATATTTATTAGGAAAGATCTGTTTATTGAATATGTCTTTTCTATCATAAAAGCCATATAAGTGTCACTGATTTAGGTCATTGGTTCCTTCGTCTAGTGGAGAGATTTTAGCATTAAATATTTCAAAGGGACTTTTTTGCACATTGTTATATATCTTTAACTTTTGGGGCACAGGACTTTTAATTCTACTGATATTTTGTAAATTCAATACATTTCCAATGTCAAAATGAGGAAGCAAGCTTATTTTCTTATTGCATCACGTATAGTGCATTCATGAAATCTATCTAAACTATAATGGTTCATTTGGGTAGAAAAAAAGACAAAAGTCTATGTTCAACCGTCAACGATCACTATTACCTTGTCTATTATGCTTTTCAAGAAATAATCCAAGCTACTTCTAAAGGCAATAAAGGAAAACTATACCCCCCGAACAATGTAGGTCTCTATAAACAAATATTGCATAAAACAACTCATATGTAAAACCCTGCTTCATGTAAATAAACCATTTTCATAATAATATACTTTTTTAGTAGCATGTGCCATTGGGTAATCATAAATAGAAAATAGCCATTTTAAAAAATAAGGACAGCCTCCTGGGATCCTACGGTGCACACAAACATACCAAACAAACTATAAAGTTAGGTCACATAAGCCAATTAACAGACAGAGTTCTGTCTTTTGCTTCAACACTTCTTCCTGTTACAGTTAGAGTTGAAATATTTCTGGTCAGGTGATCTCTGAGGCAGCACACAGACCATCATGAAATGGTGGTTCAAGGCAAGAGATGTAAAAGGGCAATATTTACTTAAATATATATACCAGGTAGGTAAGATTCTTTAATATGTCACTTGATTTGATATAAACTATCTGTTGCTGAAAAATTCATTTTTGGGATATAGTTTTCCTTTAACAGAATCTACCATCAAAACATCACCCAGCAGTGCATTCCACAACCTCACTGCCCTTTAACTCTGAAGAACCAGCTACGCTGCTTCAAATTAAAGTTCTTTCCCTCTGGTGCATTGATTATTTTTATGGGAAAAAGCTCCCTTGCTATCTGTCTATAATGCCCTCTAATGTTCTTGTAAAGATTAATCCTGTTCCATTGCAAGCATCTTTTTTTCCCAAACAAATAAACCCCAACCTTGACAGTCTACCGTCATAATTTTAACCTTCCATCCCTCTAAAAGTTTAGTTGCTCAACTCTGCACTCTCTCCAGCTCATTTATATCCCTCTTAAGGACTGGAGCCCAAAACTACACTGCATATTCCAGATGAGGCCTTACCAGGGACCTATAAAGAGGTATAATTATGTTTTCATCCCTTAAGTTAATGCCCTTTTTAAAGGAAGACAGAACTGTATTTGCTTTAATCGCCTTAGAATTATGGTGTGTGTTATCCCCAAAAATTCCTAAATCCTTCTCAGTTAAGGAGGCCTCAGCCTTAGATATGAAATTGTGGGGTAGTCAGTGTCCTACAAAAGTATTAAATATAATTAAATATTTAATCGGGCAAACCGCTGTCTTCCAACAGTAGAAGCTGTACTTAGATCCACATGTCACGACTATAAATCACTTTCAAAAATGCTCAGCTTCAAGCTGAAGCTGTGCATTTTTTGAAAGTGATTTAGTGTCCTACAAAACAATAGGTTTCAAAAACATGTGACTAGGAAAGGATTTGTTTAAACAAATATCTGTGAAAGTAGAGTTACAGTTGGTGATTCTGTAAACAACTTTTATGTGAAATAACAAATTCGGAAATTCAAAAAAATTAAAAAATCAGTAATTAAAAACAAAAACAATTAATAATTAACAAATGTATTTTATGTTAGACATGATTTTGCACGACAAATTAGAGAGAAAGCAATGTGATGCTTTGTATGGATCCTAATGTGCAACAGTTAATGTCATCTTACTAATCCTTTTAAATATATTGGATATTGGTATGATTACTGTACAAATATGATGAAGCAAATGACCTGTATGAGGTATCAGACAACAATGCTCATTTTATCACAGCCAACTGTATTAAAATAATAAAGTCTACTGCTGTATTTAAAATGCATGTCTTCCTCTGTTTTTCCTCTTGAAGACCCTCCCATGTCTTTTACAGATTGGACCTGTATTCAACTGTTTATACAAGTAATGGCATTTGGGGCTGTTTCTGATCATTTTAGCACTACCTGAAGTAACCCAAAATCATGGTGATAGAAGCTCAAAAAATCCTCCGTAGACTATAGTATAGTCAAGTACTTGTCAGATGACTGACTGAACAATTATTCAAGCACCAGCATAGGCAATTGCAACAGGATTCTGTTATGGTTATGGTGTAATTTTTATTTCTAAATTACGCTATTTACATAAAAAAAAATACTTCACTCTACAAGGTAACATTTTATTCCTGAACCAAAAAATAAATTAAATTTTAGCTATAATTTTGGTGTAAAGGCACCATCTCAGGTCATTGGGCCTGAGCCTGTGCTTTCAGAAAGAGCCAGCGCTTTATGATGGAGCTGCTTTCAGATCAGCTTTCATTTCTCCTATTTAATGAAACTGAAGGAGTCACAGTGGGACTTGGATTTTTACTACTGAGTGTTATTCTCATATCTACCAGGGAGCTGTTATCTTGCGTCAGGGAGCTGTTATTAAAGACTGGAATATGAATAGGAGAGGACTGAATAGAAAGGGAAAAAAGTAGCAATCACAATGCATTTGCCTTTTCAGAGCATTTGTTTTTAGATGGGTCAATAACCCCATTTAAAAGCTTGATATAGTCAGAAAAAGAAGGCAAATAATTCTATTAAAAATACTAAATGAAGATCAATTGAAAAGTTGCTTAGAATAAGCCATTCTATAACATATTAAAAGTTATTTTAAAGGTGAAAACCCCCTTTAACTGATGCCTTTTGAAAAAAACAAAAAAAAATGTCATGAAAGAATCTCTTTAAATGAATTGTTCATTATAAAAGTAAAAACTGGGTAAATAGATAGGCTGTGCAAAATAAAAAACGTTTTCAATATAGTTAGTTAGCCAAAAATGTAATGTATAAAGGCTGGAGTGACTGTAAGTCTAACCTAAAAGAACAGAACACTATTTCTTGCTCTTCAGCTCTCTTTTGTTTACACTGACTGGTTACCCTGGTTACCAGACAGCATCCAATCAGTGACTTGAGGGAGGGCCACTTTGGTCATAACTGTTGCTTTTGAATCTGAGCTGAATTCTGAGGATCAATTACAAACTCACTGAACAGTTATGTCCCATGTGGCCCCCCTTCAAGTCGCTGACTAACTCAGATTTAGGGAGCTGAAAAGCAGGATGTTGGATTCTGGCTATTATATTTGACATCCAGTCACTCCAACTTTTATAGTTTGCATTTTTCCCTGACTAACTATATTAGAAACATTTTTTATTTTGCACAGCCTATCTATTTACTCAGTTTTTATTTTTACCCTGAACTGTTCCTTTAAGTCTAGGGAGGCAATTAGGGCACTAACAGTCCCTTGTGCCATTACCCCAAAGAAAAAAAGCCTGATTTTAAAAAAAGAAATGTGATACATTTCAGACAAAAATATAAAAACCGTACACAACAAAATCTACTAAAATAATGGGGAAGTCACTTGAGGCAAATATAAGTATTCCTTAAGAATTTTCTTCCTATTCTAGTACTATGTGTAATGTACATTTCTGAAGACAATTGCTGTCACAAAGAACCTAAATATACTATGAGTTTGCCAGAACCATAATAGGAAATAAGCCAAGTTTCCATGTTTTAAACTTTGTCCCATATAATTCAAGTATTCTGGCTGATGTGCTTGTTTTCCAGTTTGCATTTCACATTAATGCATTTGGAAGGAAACACAGTTTACTTGAAAAATCATTGAGAATGTCTAATATGGGGCACTGAGGGTTATTATTGGAGGCAGTTACAGATTTCCATAATTTTGCTCATTCATGTTCTACTTTCATAAAAGTGATTTATTTAGTTAGCCAAACTAATGATTACTTTCTTCAAAACCTTGCTTTTTGGCTAATTAATTTAGATTTTTTTTTAGCGAGTATAAAAAAAAAAGCTATGCGGATTCTCTGTGATTTCTCAATGAGACTATGCATATTCCCATGTCATGTTTTGGAGGCACGTTTGCATGCAGTGCTGAATACGTGAATATTCACATACATTCATTTTATCTACCCATTGTCTAAGAAAACTGAGCAAGTGCACAAGCCTCCCGTTATTAGCCTAGATTTTCCAGTGTGTTTTGATACTTCCTCTCAATCAAAATGTTCAAAATATAAACTGGGTTCTAAGAGAATCTTGGGCAAGTTCCAGTTGATGAAGCATGCCAACTTACTGACACTTATTGACACAAACCAAGATGACAACACTGCATAAATGATTTAAATACAATGCTAAACGAAAAAAAATGAGACGTTTATATAGACAGTAGGGCAAGCTGTTTTCCCAACTCTTATGGAGAATCTGTATAATGGAATCAACCTTCTATTCTAATCAGGATAAAAGGCCCCCTCCTCCAGTGCCAAAGAAGCCATCGAAAGGTCAGGCCCCACTGGTCCGAGACAGGTCTCTGGAAAGTTCAGAGAGACAACGACATGAAGCCCGGAAGCGGCTGGTGTCTGCGAAACGTGCTGCATCTGTCCGGCAGAATTCAGCTACCGAGAGTGCTGATAGTATTGAGATCTACATCCCAGAGGCCCAGACAAGGCTATGAAGCCATTCCAAGAAAGACCAGAGAGATATTATATATATATCTATATCACACTCAAAAAAAAACGAATATATATATATATATATTGTCTTTCTATCTGGTTGATAGAACACAATCAAGTCTTACATGTATTTGTATTTTCATTCTCTTTATCTTTCTATTGCTCTTTCTCATATTTCTTACAGTTTTCCTTGGTTTGTAGTGCAAGCTGTCAGTTCTCCTAAGAGATGTATTCTGAGGCTTTATTCCTGCTTCTTTTCTTAGTCTTGGCTCATTTCGTCCTTATGATGTTTTTTTTCTGACAGAAATGGGTTATACAGTGCTGCTCTTTAAAAAATAAATAAAAACAAATAGAAAACGGGGGGGAGAAGCAAAAGCTCTTTGCTCCTCTGTATAAAATTCACAATTGTGCCCCCCTCTTTCTTTTGTTTGGAGCTACAGTAGTCTGTAATCTAGTGTACAGCAATAGAAAATTGTAGGGTATACAGTACTGTGGACTCTGACGTCTTCCTATTCTAAATGTGAAAAAGCATAGGCTCGGGTTCCAACTCCTTTTCTTTCTAGAGCAGATGGCGCACTTTATTCGGAGTCTCAAATGCACTTCTCCCTTAGGTAACAGGCGAGTAGAACACTTGTAAATGCACAAGGAGCATGGCTTTTAGCGAAGGCAGGAGGCACCTCTAAATACACAATCAAGTTTCACACACACTTTGTGATGGATATACACAGAAACACAAAAAAAACTGCCGTAGAGTGTGTGTACACAAAGAAAAACAGAACCAAGTAGCCTTGACATGTAAAATCTTTATTAACAGAGACATTTACACGATTTATTTTGTGAAGTTGTAATCTATATTTTACTAATTATTAGTTAGAGCGAATAAACACAAATGTTGCATATCCATATCTTCAACTACTCAATTTAAACAGGGGATTAAACGTGTCATTATCCATTCTAATATCTTATAAAGAATGGCAATGCAATTGGGAAATTCAGCTAGAAATTTAAAGACTGATGACTGATTTTGATAGATATGGTAAACTTTTGCTTGAAATTAAATCATGGAGTAAGCACCAGAACAGCATTTTACACGGTTTTGAATGTCCGATGTCTTTTCTTCTCAATATCTGAACGTAAATGTATTTATTTTTATTATTTATATTACAGCACTGTTTAATAGTGATGCACTGAATCCACAATTTTTGGGAGCTAGCCAAATCCTGGATCCTTTGTGACAGATTTGGCCAATTTTGGAACCGTTCCAAACCCTAAATTGAATAATACATATCAGGGCTAGGAAAAATTAAAGAGAAAAAGAAAGAGATTTTTTTTTACTTATTTATGTTGAGAAAAGTCATGTGACTTTAAGAATCTGGATTTGAAAAAGGCCAAATCCCAAACCAAATCCTGGATTTGGTGTATCCCTATTTTTAAAATAATTTCTGTAAAAAGAATAAAAACTTGGGGTGGTGAATTATCAACATTCAAAAATTCTCCTTGATTTTTCTTGCTGAATCTTACAAGATTGTTTCTCAATATTTTTTTTAATGCTGGGTATTTGTCATTCGTTGGGCTAGATTCAGTTCAGAGAGAGAAAGTTATCTCATGATTTATCACATGAAAACTCATGGATGATTTTCAATTCAGGGAGAAAAAACTTTTCTCCAATTTCAGTTCCAGTTTTTTTCCATAGACTTCAATAGAGTTTTCACGTGATAAGATAAGTTTTTCTAAATTGAATTGCATCTCAATTGAATCTCAGTGTCCCTGAATTGGATGTGGCCCATTATTTTCGCACTTGTAAAAACAGGCAACAAAATATTTCTCACATTGCACAAGGCTTTTACGATAACCAAAATCAAGAATTCCCGACAACTTTTGTAGGTGGATTAATAGAAAGATGCTGTGCCCATTGTTTTGAAAGAATTTCTGCAAATTTGAGCTTCCAAATGTTCCACGTGTCACATTTGACCAATTGTCCCTTAATTTTATTCAAAATACAAAAATACTACAGCCAGAAAAAAAAACTGTGATTGAGAAAATATAATGGTGAATTCTTAAAATCATTTGTTGAAAATGTTTCTGTGAATGTGTCTCTTCCCCTTTCTACAAATAAAAACACTGGCAATGACAGTTGCCGAGTCTTCAGTGGAATAGGTGGGATCATGTCAATTTCCAAAAGTGTGAATTGATTTGTGGTTAAAAGATAACCATGAATAATGCAATGAGAAAACCAGAGGCTTCAAAATACCATATATCGTTAGAAGCGTTGAGTAAATGTGGAGGATCCAATTGATTAGAACATGAGCAGTAACTGGCAGAGAAGCAAATCATGAAAGCATTCCTTCATACATTCAATCCTCTGAGCCCCTGACCATATCCCACTCACCTCTGTAGGCCTCTACATAAGGTAAAAGAAGAAGCATTTTATATAATTCTATATTGCATTCTGTTCAGCCCCATGTAATATTAGGTAGACTTCTGATTTTTCTGGAAAATAAAACCTGGAGGACAACTAACAGTATTGACTAAGATGAAGTATAAAAATAAGGAAGCAATCCTAACCCCTTGGTTGTGTGGTTTCATCACTGTGAATAAGTCGTCAATGAAGTCACATTTAAGTATTTCAAGTAAATCTGTTATCTGCCTCTGTAAATAAATACTGGAATAAACCCACAAACCATTAAATGTGTCTGTGCTCTGGATTTATAATGTGCCTAGATCAGAATACTCCTTCAGAAGCTTTTTTGTGCACTTGAACAAATGCTGAAGAGAAGTAATGGGGGGCTTGAGCCCCGCAGGTATGGAAACCACTTAAATATTTATTTTTAGGGCCATGACAATTAAACCATTTTGCCTTCAGCCAAATGCTAATCAAATCCCAGTTTTATCAGGTTGGGTTTTTTTTAAATTTATTTGTTTTAAATTGTTTGCTGTTGCCGTTGACAGAACGGTGATGTTATTTCTGTCTCTTCCACTGTCCTCATGGAAATCTATCAAAGACATAATGAGCCACCAGTGCTATTCATGGGAAAAAACACAGATAACGGATCAGTCAAAACATCTCCATTTCTGTTACAAAGGAGTTTCAAGCGATCAGAATCTGCATTCCCCATGAAAGGTCAACGTCTCCCAATCTGTTTTCCAAAAGTTTTCAATGTATTTTCCACAATACCTGTGCAGTGGCAACCATTGTTTTCAGGCACAGGTAAACCATTTTTTTTGGAATGAAAAGAAATTTACATGAGTATTCCATTGATTGCCCAGGCATCGGGGGAAGTCCAACCAATTAACCATTCAGATTTAAGTAGAAAAAATAACAAATCAGACGATTAATTGACAGACAAGAATTGTACGGAAGTTATGTCCGACAAATATTAGTGACCCATTGATATCTTCAGATAGGCAGAGATATTATTGTTAGCCGACAGAAATCTTCTACCCTGTCCGAGTGACAATACAGCTGATCACCATGGAACGGAAAATTATGGAATGATCCACACACGGTTTGAAAATTGTACGACTATCTTTGCATTTGTGGCCAGCTTTAAAAAAGAACTCCTAATACAGTAGTAGTACAGCCAGACTATTAGGTCTGCAGCACACAAGGTGATCAAATCCCATTGGCCTCTACCCACTGACCAATGAAAAGCATTCTGAACCACAGCCTTCATAGTACAGTATTTTTATTTCAATATTCACCTTTGTTAGACATGAGTTACTTAAATAGGTTGTCATGCAAATTAATGTATTCTTCCTATAATTATGATACAATACATTTATTTGATTATAAAGCTCAAAAGATCAATGTTTTGTTTTTAGCCTTACTACCTCCCCTGTAAACTGTTTTAACAGAGATAATGAGGCTTGTATAGGCAAGCCCCTCCCTTTACTCAGTTGTTGCCTGTGTCTTAAGTTTACAGAAAAGGCATTAATTATAAAGGGGGTTTACATTGTAATTAAATAAACTGCCTTTTTTCCTGCAGACAATTGCTCCAAAGAACTGAGGCAGAGGAAAGTGAACATACTTTCAGTTTTACTGTTCTGCTATGACCAGGGCAAGAAGGAATAAAAATCATAGCAGTTTCTTTAAAAAAAAAAAAAAGCATGCTAAACATTATTATTCATTATTAGGGTTGCCACCTTTTCTTAAAAAAAAATACTGTCCTTTGCATAATTTTAGTCATTTCCCCTATTAATAATATTGGGATCAAGCTGAATGTAAAATATCAGGCAGGTAGCAACCCTATTCATTATGCCCATGTTGAACACAGGGGTATGTAGCCTAGAGTCCTGCATTGGGTCTGGTACCTATGCAATACCTGCAAGGTGGAGCAGAAAGTTCTGATTACCCAATTGTGCGGATAGTCTAGGGGTAACCCATCTGGGTACGCAGATAAATTGCAGGACTGGTCCCTCCCCTAAGTGTACAGCAACATTTGTCTCCATACGAATTGGAACTGCTGGTTCACGGTGACGTCACTTCCGGTTTCTTGGGTGCTGGGTCGGGAGGTAAGGCGAACTATTCGCAAGCTGAGTCATGTAGCAGGTGTAGGTATGGGAGCATACTGGGTGGCAGGTTGCAGGTCAGCCTACATTAGAGTCCTGCGTGGGATCCATTTGGGCAGACCTGGACCCATGCAGGACTATAATGTAGGTCTGCTTTACTTCTAACCACAGGCATCAGCTCTATGTGGGGTCAAGGCATTCTGGCCCCTAGAAATCAAGAATATGGGCGAGATAAGCTTTGGATCCACAAAAAGTCCAACACCCCAATGAATGCACAGTATACCTGTGCCTGAACACTATGTGTAACATACAGTTTAACTTGTTTGGAAAACATTGACATTTCCCTCCTTGTACAGAAAAACATAATGAAATATAAAAATACTTTCTCTCAAACCTGTCAAAGCTTGCTGGCTTTACAACAGCGCATGCAATACACAGCAGTCTAAGGCTAATGGCATTTTCACATATATTTCAAACGTTTCAGTTGGCAAAGCACCTAGATTCTTCTTCAAATCTGTCATTTTTAAATATAAATGCCACTGAACATTTCAGGGCCAAATCCACCTTTTCACCAGTGGTCACCATTAATGCAAATTGCAAGCTGCGTGGCCGAGTTTGCGCTACGAAATATGCTGGCGCTATAGAAATACATGTTAATAATAATACTTCTCCCCCTAGCTGATGAATATGTCTTGCTTGTCATGAGTCTTATAAAAAGTTGGCACACATCTAATAACCCATAGCATCCAATCTTTTTTGTTTTCAAACAGCTAACCAGTCAATGTTACTTGCTTGTTGGTTGCTATGGGTTACAAGACAAGCAGCAAGCATTAGACCATTTATTACAATAACCCTTTAGGAGACATTGATTGCTATGAGTTACTAGATGTGGGCAAATCTAAGACTTTTTTTTATCCCATGGCCCTGTAAGATCCAATTTGAAATCAATTGTTGATACCAAGAAAGCTCAACTAGGAAAAGGATATAAATTCAACAACAGTAAGATATTGTATTTGCCTTTTACTGCATGTTTTGAAATAATCCTCTTTTAGTTTTAGAAAGCCAATCATTTATATTGTTTACTACAAGCTTATTCTGTTGCCAAGTTAGATGCTTGGTTCTGTAAAAGCTGCAGATTTAGCAGAGAACTGTATCATATCACAGATGATGTCACAAACATAAATGCATGTGGTCATACAGATGCAAAAGAACAAAATCTCATGCAAATTTCAAGTTCAAATTCAATTTTTGCCCTAAAACTCAAATTGGAAATAACGTTTAAGAAAAAGTCAAATGTTTGCTTTTTATGAAAGAGGTGCTTCTACTTTTAGTCAACGTTTAGTATGTTATAGAATGGCTAATTCTAGGCAATGTTTCAATTGGTCTTAATTTTTTCTTGTTTTTTTTCATTTGACTCTTTCTAGCCTTCAAAGAAAGGGTCACTGACCCCATCTAAAAAAAAAGTATTATTATTGCCACTTTTTATTTCTATTCAGGCCCTGTTCTAGTCATATTCAAATTCCTCATTCAAGGTTGCAAGGTTAATTTAATCCCTAGCAACCACACTGCTGGCTGTAGAATGCTGAATAAAAAGCTAAATAACTCAAAAACCACAAATAATAAAAAATGAAAACCAGTTGCAAATTGTCTCAGAATATCACTCTCTTCATCATACTAAAAGTTCATCTAAAGGTGAACAACCCCTTTAAGCCTAAAAAATTCAAATGTAAAACTTTCAGCATTTAAAAACTTATGTAGAAGTCAGTGGGAGTTAGTTGTCCTTGGCAATATTTCAGCCATTTTTTCAATTCCGGATTTTTGAAATTGTTTTAGACTCATTGACAATTATGATTAGAATACAAATTTGACTCAGTCTTATTCAAAAGTATTTTTAGTTTCACATATTGCAATGAATAAGCAATTTTACAAATTTCAAACAAATTTGGTTAAATAGGCAGGCAGAATGATAAATTTTATTTTTAGCTTAATACCAACCATCTACCATGTACAGGCAAATGTATTTATTAGTGAGGAAAAATTTTTCCAAAAAGTCTCTGAAACCCAATGTGCCAGTATCTTATGGCACTTTATCGTCAAGAAATGTCCAGACTTACAATTCACAGAACAGCGGATACTGAGGGGCAGATTTACTATTGGTCGAACTCGAGGGTAAATTCTCCCTCAAATTCGACCAATTGAATTGTGGTCGAATTGAAATCCTTTGAATTCAAATATCGAATAGAATTTTATTCAAATTATTCGATTCGATCGAATTTTCAAAATTCGATGGTCGAAGTGGTCTTCAAAAATATTCGAATCGTTTTGAAAATTCGATCAAATTTCAAATCATTCATGAGAATTTGATAAATCTGCCCCTGAGTAAATTGAGAATTTAAAGGAAGCGCAGTCATTTTATTACAAATCAATGGAATTCTTCTGCAAGTTTCACCGTATCCCCACTCTCTCTACATGTCCACCTTTGACCAGCTCTCCTGATTTTCTCCTCTGTCAGTGAATGCATAGCTATTTCTCCATGCACATCGGGATCACACATAATTCCATGAATATCTAAAAAATTATCAAAGTTCCAAGGAGCTCAGCATTTTGCTCTAGACACTAGTGCACCTGTTTATTCACTGGAAATCAAGTATTATATTTTTTTTGCAGATGTTGCCA
>CM044441.1:107825176-107841662 GCA_024363595.1 Xenopus borealis
TTCGTCGCGGCGAGAAGTCGCCAGGCGACAGATCTCCCCCGAATCTCCCCATCTAGCCTTAGCCTTAAAGTAAGAGTTTGTGTTGAATGCATATTTTCTGTCCTAGATATACATAGAACAATAGCAGGATAGCTATACCATGTATTCATATATTTGTGTCTTTAACATGAGCAAAGTATGGCAGCTGGCCACATGTAGACGACAAAGGTAAGGTATTAAAAAAAAGTCAGAAATCCACTCTTACTACTGCCTCTTCTTCTACCCCTTCCAAGTAACACATATTTTCTTCCCATCGCACACCCATGCTGCTCTTTTGTACTGTGCCTAGTTGCAGAAATACAGGCTTTTCATTGGTACGTGCCTTTTCTGCACAGTATATTATAAATAAATCACACATTTTAAGTTTACTCTTTATTACTCACAGGCTTTCAAGGCGGAAATAATGTATTAATAATTGTGTCATTCTTACTGCTTTGCTAGGCTTAGTGATAATTTTCTAGTAACTAAGGGCTTTATCTCAAAAGGTAACCATAGCCTGCCTTTGCATGGAAATGATGCACTTCCATGCCAATGGCCAAATCATTCCATTGCCCATAGTTTATAATATTATTTATAATAAAGTAAAAAGACTGACTTGTCATTAACAATGGTATAGATCTTATGTTTGTAGTTACCCTTAAATCTATAGATACTGAACACTGGTTTAGATCCATTCACCTGGCTCAGTCTCCACCATTAACCCCAAAGCCTGCCTTTTGAACGATTTAGTCAGTGTCAGCCCAGTTTTGCCTGTCTTGTTTAAACAAGATACAAATAAAGTAGAAAGTAGGAGAGAGTATAAGAGTAGTGTTGAAATGAGGGGTATACAACTTCTCATCTTGCCGCCTCTCTAGACCTTCTTCCAGTGCATTCATACCTTTCCCATTACCTCTACATTTCCTCTGTTTACCAGAATTTGGTACAGAGTGACCTTGCCACCCCCCTGCTGTGTCTGACAGTTTGCAAGTAGAACGCTTATAGATTTGTCACTCTAGCTAGCATGTGAGGGAAGCAGCTCTTTCACAATCAACTTGTTTTGGCCGTATGACTCACAAACACAGCAACGTCACATTCTTGTGTCTGACATTATGCAAATCGATATGGCAGCGGTCTAGCTGCCAATGAATGAATGTGTAAATACAGGCCTTTAAAAGAATTGTGTCCTGGAGAAATTGACTGTAGCAAACAGTAATTGACCGAAAAGTGTGATGTTGCAAAGTCTCTTATGCAGTGTACACAAGTCTCTTGTCATGTTTCCTGATAGTGATTTGCAATGGCATTTTATTTTTAAGTATCTTACTCATGTAAAATGAAGGAGATGATCTGGATTTATTTTAAGTATAATGACCCACTGGGAGACCTCCCAGGGACAATTAGTACTGAAGATAGTCACACTGAATTCTAAGGTTTGCTTTGGCAATGCCAAGGGGCCCATCTTCACTGGGCCAGCTGTACTGACTATGGCACACTCAAAGCATTTAGTTTAGGCTCAGAAACAGTATACAATGTGCTTTAGTAACTTAAAGGTAGATGGATTAAGTGCAAGCAAACGTAAATGCTATACTGCAAGGTTTATGAGACTCTGTTTATGCATTTGTTGTGTATTGTAAATTACTTCTACAGAAGGCCTAGATTTATAATTTTTAAGGTCACATATTGCAGTTTGTGAACTGCCTACAAATACTAAATAAATAAATTCTATTTAAAGGCAGTCACACATCTTAAAAATATGTTAGCAATAAACATGGAAGTATGGATTTTTGGACAACGGGATTTTTTTTATTTCCTATAATTATATAGCACAGACTTTTTTTGGCAGCACTATACAGAGATTATATACTGTTCATATTTGTCACTGGTAAATTACTGGACTTGCAATATTTAGATTAGGGCAAATACCAAAATGGCTGTAAGATGTCTTAGACATTCAATATTTATTAGGCCTGTTGGGGGCTGTTAGGAATCTCTGTATTAGAAATGCCAGGGGGCAGTACAGTGAAGATAAACAGGTGGTTCACCTTCAGGTTAACTTTTAGTACATTATTGAATGGCCTATTCTTACCAAGTTTCCAACTGGTTTTCATTTTTTCATAGTTTCTTATTTGCTTTCCCCGTCCGATTCTTTCCTGCTTTCAAATGGTGGTCAGTGACCTTGGCAGACAAAAAATAATTGTTCTGTGGGTCTACAGTTTTTTTTTATATTGTTAATATTTATTACTCTCGTTTCTATATAGACCCTCTTCTATTCATATTTCTGATTGCTGAAATTCCAAACTGGGGAGCTGCTGAACAAAAAGTAAAATAATTTAAAAAAAATAGAAAAAAGTATACCAATTGACAACTATCTCATAATAACATTCTTTATATTGTACTCAAAGCTAATTTAAAGGTGAACAACCCCTTCAAGCGGAAATCATTTTTCAGATTTTGTTCATATGTATAGGGAGAAGAAGACTTTCTTAACTTTGTAGTGAAGGAGTATTAATCCAGCATTTCAGAGAAAAAGTTTCAGTGTGATTAAAATGTGTCCCAGTTCTGACCATTGTTTATGTATCTGACTCATGGGATGTGATCTAAAGTAACTACAAGGTAAAAGTGCCAAAACATATAAATCATAGTGAGTCAACAGAGTACAGGTCTGGGGAGCGGAGAGTGACAAGTGAAGAAAAAGTTTAACAAGGTTAATCACACGTGAAGCACAAAAACACTGGTGGAGTAAATATCAGTAAAGCCTATGGCCTAACATCCTCTTGTCAATGCATACATGGAGGGGGCATTTTCTGAATGAAAAGCAATCCAGTTTATACAAATTATCCGTGTAGTGATTGTGATGTGATTTTTCACAAAATCTAGTAACAAAAATCTGTATGTGCCATAGCTCTAACATAAAGATGGTACTGACTGGTGTATATTTAGGTTATAGACAGATGACCGATCAAATGATAGACAGATATTACATGCCTAGACAGAACAACAGACTAAAAATACCTTTTCATGGTTCAGTCTCTTCCCACTGTCAAAATACATACTCATAGTTAGCAATAAATAAAGCTGAAGTTTAAAAAATACATATTCATAGTTGAAATGTTTCCTGATGAAACTGACCAGTGAATGTGTACATTTGCATATAAATTATTGTAAGCTCCTCTAAGGCAGGGTATTGGGTGTGAATTATGGAAACACTCTCTCTGTGCTATGCAGTGTATGACAGTGCTGTATAAATATCAAATAGTTATAAGATCAACTTACACAAACATGGAATAGGTAGGTAGGTAGACACATAGATAGAGAAACATATGGCACCAAGTCTGTGCATGTTTTCCGTTTTGCTCTCAGTAAATTGATTCTCTTTGTAGGATCAGATTACTCTACATTCCTCCATGTGGTTAAGTGACATAACTGCCTTTTGCATCATGAAAGCTTGTTTTGTTTCCAATTGTCCTCAGTTTCTCTTAACAGAGCTCCACGAATACAAAGAGCCGACAACACACCTATCTAATAAATCCATTAGGAAATACATTTGCTTATCTTTGCACCTGTGTGCCGGTTTCTGGATAGACTTTGGAGTCTACATAAGTTGTGCCGTTGTAAAATCACAGAGGTACAGCTTTTGCAAATAAAATCTGTTTTGAATGTACCCCTTGGCACAGAGCCATCTCCTTCTACAATGTCTTTACTAAATGCAGCAGTGAGTTCATAGCTTCCTGACATAGTCCAACAGGTCCAAATCTGTTTTCTAATGATTCATCATTAGTTAAATAAAAAATCTGATTTCCACCCTAATGTAATGTTTACAGCTGTGCAACATGGAAGGCCACAAAGGGTTATTTTAAGCAGCTGAAGTAATTATTATTTTTTTATTTGGGAACAAGGCAGGATTTTTTTGCCAGCAGAGAAGAACCTGACCCTCTTCTTGCCCACTCCCATTGACTTCAAGCAATACAGTAAAGTTTGCTAGAACATTTTCTTGGCTGAAAAACCAACTATCCCAGCAGTGTCAGACAGTTGTCAAGTAAACTGAAAGCAGCATGTATGATTTTGGTTGTTTCTCCCTCAACTGAAATATGTGGGTGAGGAAACCACCAACTGTGCCAATATTCTAAATTATAGTTTCAATTACAAATAGCAGTTCTTCAAATTAGTATACAGGTATGGGACCTGTTATCTAGAATGCTCGGGACCTGAGGTTTTCTGGATAACAGATATTTTCTTAATTTGGATCTTCATGCCTGAAGTCTACCAGAAAATCATTCAAACATTAAATAAACCGAATAATATCGTTTTGCTTCTAATAAGAATTTGTCTTATTCATCTTATAATTTATCTAGTCTGGATCAAGTACAAGCTACTGTTTTATTAATATAGAAAAAAGGAAATAATTTTTAAAAATGTGGATTATTTTGATAAAATGGAGTCTATGGGAGATGGTCTTTCTGTAGTTCAGAGCTTTCTGGTTAATGGACTAAATAATGTATCCCTGTACAATTGAAGGCACATTTTTGCATGCCTTTAAGAGAGATTTCTGTGAGATTTTAGGTGTGTAATTATTATTATTAGAAGCTATAGCCAATTAATTAATACCCCATTTACATTGATCAGGAAGGTTTAAACATCAGGTGAGGCGTGTATTGGGCTGTGGATGCTGTCCTATGCTTAAAGGTTAAAGGAAAAGGAAAAAGGAAGGTTCTAATCATGGGGGAGGAACCAAATGTTAGGCACCCCCCTGTAATTACATTCACTTACCTAATACCCCAGGCTTGCATCAGCTTGTGCATATATCTGCCTCTGGCAACAGAAGAAAGAGAAAGTGGAAGAAGAGGACTGCAAGAAATATCTGGGCCTGTGCAGTGGGGAGTGCCTAACATTTGGCACCCTCCCCCAGTGATTTAAACTTTTGGTCTCCTTTAAGGGACTCCAATGGGCCCCAGTCCATTCAGTTGTTGGCTTGAGGGCCAGTTGATCAGATCAGCCTGGTTGGCCCAAAACCCTCCCAGTGGCTAGACTGGGAAATGATCTATTCATTCGGTATTCTTGCTAAAGAAGAGACATTTGTGGCCAGCTGAAGTATTTCAGACAATGAACCATTAAACTTGTCATGAGTCCTATTTAGCAATAAATCTAAGATCATCGGATTTTGAGTATATAGTTCACATAGCAGACATAGAGCACGGCAGGTCACACAAGTATGAGAAAAGCCTCTCCTTTATGCAAGCACAAAATGTGTCTATACTCATAAATCATATTATAAAATGAATAAACAGGACAGACATGCCTATTCTATTTGCCTTTTATGAAATGTTAAGTGTCATTTAGATAAGAATTGTCTGGAGATTGTGGCTTAATGCAGTATTGTTGTTGCCACCCAAGAGGGCCCTTTACAAATTAATGAAAACAGGCCTATTGAAATAGCCTGCACTTGGCTCCACAAGCAAGGAGAAGAAAGTTTGAGTGGAAAATATTTGCTCTTTGCAGACAATAACAGTAATTGACATAATAATAATAGGCTGGATAAAAGGTATCATGCAGAAACCTGTTACAAAACAGGCAAATTTCAAAAGAAAGTTCAAAAGTGCCACTTAATTAGTTTAGACTTCATAGTAACTACACTGGGGGAACTGTTTAACTTAGTTTAGATAAATGTAGAGTAATGGGCATTATTTGAACAATTGTATTATATGATGAAGAAATGTTTACAGTTAGAACACACAAGCCATAACGGAGGTCTTCAGACTTTTTGTGCTCAGCCCCATCCCCCTTTGTGAATCTTTGACCCAAAAATGGTCAGACTCCCCCTTCATAAATCATAACACTGTTACAATAGCTACATTAACATGGGATACAAGTGTAAAACATAATCATTCATCCCCAACTCTTACACTTACTACGGGAGGTCAGCCACACAGTTTGTAATCATTTGGAGTACAAAACCAGGCAACCATCCCATGGTTAGCTGCAGGCTGCAGCTAATCCATTTTTGACTTTGAAAAAGCAAGAAAGTAAGGCTGATTATAACATGTTTCTAATTAACGGGCAGGATTGTGGCTCAGTGGATAGCACTGCTGCCTTGCACTGCTGGGGTCCAGAGTTTAATTCCAGCCAGGGCACTACCTTCAGGCAGCTTGTATGCTCTCCCAGTGTCTACATGGTTTTCCTATTTTACCTTCAAAGATAAATGCTACCCATGATCTTACCCATAACCTACTGTAAGTCTAAGGACCTTGGTGCTAAACCCTTAAGCTACTGTTTTGGCACCAAGATCCGCTTGTCATCACTCCATGAGCGTTCAGTTGTATGCTTGTCATTTACTGCTATAACAAGTGCAAAAATGTGGTGGAAGCAGAGGAGGGCATTTGGTACACCACTGTTCTCAGCTTGGGGGCAGTGGTGGACAAAACTGCCTCATATGGACCCAACACTACTGAAGTGCTGTAGGAAGCCACCGCCTCATTATATAATTTGCTTGTGACATTGTAACCCTCTCAAGTCTTCTGTTGGAGAGCCCACCCATGGGTTGTATGTCCTTAAAAAGGAAAAAAAGAGAAATCACAGAAATTTTAATTTACTTAAGCACACAATGGTTATTAGTGACCTTCAGTATCTTCCATTACATTACAGAACTTTGGCTCTAGGAAGCTATCTGCCCTAGCAAATGCCCCCACCACTGTCTGTCAATTTCTCTAGCTCTGTCTAGTCTCTACTACTCCCTTCCTAAAGGTGGCCATAATTGGACTTGCCTTTGAGTTATCTTACGGATTGCAGGCCTTATGCATAAATGTATGTTGTGCAATTTATTGATCTGGGGCATAGCCAAATAGCACTGTTCCCTTGGTCACTGGAGGAGGTCTGTGTCGCCTCCTTTGTACCATCTCCAATAGACCTGCTGAGAAGGGGCATCTGCAGATACATTTTTTTTTTACAAACTACAGCAATCTGACAAGACAACAGCACAATCTTTCAAAACTGCTCAGCGAGGTGACACAAATGTCAATCCAGTATGGTAAAAATTAACCAAACTGAATGACCAAATTTGGGCATGTATTATTAGTTCTACATTTTAAAATTCCCAACCAATGTAAAAATAATATACAATGTGGCTACCTATGCTTCAGCCCGAGTTCAGTCAGCTAATATGATCCTGTTGCTAAAATGATCCTGTTAATATGTGACACATTAGTTATTAGAAGCAGGGCCATGTCTTACTTAACTTGAAAGGTATTGCATTAAGATTACCTAAATTGGGCACTTTTTGTTAAGTCACAGCAAATAGTGTTTCAGCTTGTGTGCTTGGGAAAATAGCTAAGATTTCCCCTTGAACAGTAGAAGGTAATGATCAGTCCTGGTTGTGACTCAACACACTCCCTCACTGGGAGCAGGTACTGGAAACTAAGGTGATGCAGCACATCTTCATTTAAATTAGTTCATAACTGCTTCATAGACTGCCATTTGTAATATTGATTACAAAGGGGCAATATAGAAATTTGTTCAACATGAGTGCAATGAGCTTGTTTGAAAATACTTTTCACCTATTTGTTATAATCATGAAAAATCTGTTTTCTGTGTGTTGCAACTGTGAACAACCCCACCACCACCACAGGAATATGGGGAAATTTTGGGGTTAAGTGCCAACATATATTGATACTGACACAAAAAAATTAATATTCAACATATTAATGTACATCAAAGGTTACCTATAGTTCATGTTGGCTGTTTTTCACTAATAGGGCTGCTTTTGTAAGTAATTGTTACTTTAAGTTCCGAAGCTTGACTGTTTTGCCAACCTGTCAGAGTTTCTAATGCTAACAGACTGCTGAAGCTCAAATATGGCATATCATAGATAAATGTGGGGATTAGATTGGTAATGTAAAAGCATCTGTAAATTCTCTTATGGAAAAATTAGAGATAGCATTCAAAGTCAATATTATTTCATTATAAAATTGGATTGCCAAATTTAAAGTGCTTTGCAAGCTTCAACCCCATATTCTGAATTAATGGTATTTTGCATATCTTCGTGTGATATTGCCCTTATAGTAGCAAGACATACAATACAGCATATTAAAGTTAATTATGCAGCTCTTATTTTTCTTTTAGAAAATATAAACACATATCTATAGATAAAGAAAGTAGCACTTTAACAGTAGCAATGCCCTACAGACAAATGTCGTAGTACCATTTTGGCAATGCAACGTCTACAATGGCCTCTTCTGCCAATAATGATAAAATTAAACTTTCAAAGTTATCCATGACTCCATCACACCTTACATCAGTTACGTATTCACAAAGCAGTTCTTTGTTTCTTTACCTTGATCTCCTACTCACCATCACTCTCATGACTTTATGGGCACTCTAGAGCTTTACGCCATCTCTCACGCAATACCCTCTCTCTTGATAGCTCTGACCTGTCTTCCTTTCATCTCTAAGATCCTAAGATTAAAGAAAATCAGTGGGATCATGCTGAGTTCAATTTATGATTAGAAGTCATTTACTTATGCTAAAGCTAATGTCACACTATGCATTTTCTCTGCTGGTGGAGAAAATACCAATCTTTTACGCTCTATGGGGCATATTTATTACGCCGTGTAATACAGAATTTGCCAAAAAAACAGTGAAAAACCTGTGGAAGATAGATTTTGAATTTATCAAAGTGTGTGTACTTTTACGCCATGCAAATGCCAGATTTGTCACCGTTATTTTACATTGCTGTCTTGTTTGTTTTTCATCCTGATGGCCTACAGGTCTTACAACCATGAGGCAGAAATTACAAAAAACTGTTAGGGCTGTCATATCCGCTAATAGCCTTTCTTACATGCTGTTGAAGACACAGTAGTCAGATGGCTATTGTTTAGAACTGTCATGGCAGCCGCAGATATTGAGCAATGTTTGTCAGTTGCTGTCAATACACACACAATATAGGGCTGGAAAAGATCAGCTTTCTACGGCTTATGAGAAAATGCTGCCTGCTGCCACTGCACAACTGGACTAAGGTCCTTATCACATTCACACACTATGGTCAGTTTTATCAGGAGCCAGTTAACCTTCCTGTATGTGTGGGATGAAATCAGAGAACCCAGAGGAAACCACACAGACCTGGGTAGACAGTAAAGACTCCTTGCAGATACAGCAATGCTCTGGAAAAACTCAGACTTTGGATCTCAGTGTTGCAAGGCAACAATGCTAAACACCATACCACTGTTCTAAAGCAAAACAGTATTATGACACTGCCTGCCAGCATTAGATACTTTTGCCACAAAACAATATCTTAAAGGGGTGGTTCACCATGAACGTAACTTTTATTTTGTTATAGAACTGGCAATTCTAATCAACTTTTCCATTGGTTTTCATTAATTATTTTTTATAGTTTTATAGTTGTTTTATAGTTGTTTGCCTTTATCTTCGGACTCTTGCAGCTTTCAAATGGGTGTTGCTGACTCCTTCTAAAAAGCAAATGCTCACTCCCAGTTCCCTGCTCGACCCCTGCAGACTTCCGAAACCACCCTGGAAGCTTACTTACATAGGCGAGATCTAAAAAACCCTCTTTCATGGTTCTATACCCTCTTATGGCAAGCCACTCCTGATCCTCTGGCCAGGGTAAAAGGTAAATGGCAAAATGAAATACCAAACCTTGAGGAGGAGATGTGGGTGGATGCCTTAAAGCAAGTCCCAGATATTACAATGTCCATTAGGTATAGGTTTATTCAAATTAAATTAATTAACCGTGCCTACTTAACACCGTATAGGCTGGCTAAACTATACCCCCAAGTATCAGATACATGCCCCAAATGTAATCTGGCGGTGGGCACTTTCCTTCATGTCTTCTGGGAATGCCCAGTCATTAAACAATATTGGTCTGCGGTGTTGAAGTATATTAATGAGAGCCTGGCTCTCCCCAACAATCAGTGCCCGAGGGTATGCTTGCTTGGGGTGCTGGATTATCATCATACCAACGGTTATGCTAGCTCCAGTTGTTGTTTTATGTGAAAAAAGCTATCTTGTTAACCTGTAAATCTACAGCTGCCCCACCAGTTACCCTCTGGAAAAAACTAATCAATGATGTGTTACCCAAACAAAAGTTGGTTTACCTGTCAAGAGGATGCCCAGTTATTCAATGCAATATGGGACACTTGGTTGAATGTTCAATCTGTATAAATTGGTATGACTCGTAATGGCTTAGTAAGCTATATATTCTTCTATCTCTACTCTTCCTCTTGCTTTACATTTTTTTTTTGTAACTGTTAAAGCATTAAATAAAAATGTATAAAAGAAAAAAAAAAGCAAATGCTCTGTAAGGCTACAAATGTATTGTTATTGCTACTTTTTATTACTGATCCTTCTATTCAGGTCCTCTCTTATGCATATTCCAGCCTCTTATGCAAATCAATGCATGGTTGCTAGGGTAATTTGCCCCCCTAGTTACCGGTTTGCTTAAAATGCAAATTGAAGAGCTGCTGAATAAAAAGCTAAATAACTCAAAAGCCTTCAATGATAAAAAGGAAAACACACAGCAAATTATCTCAGATTATCACTCTCTACATCAGGGGTCCCCATCTCCCAACTGTCCTGTTTTCAGAGGGACAGTCCCGCTTTTGACAGCTCAACCTGTAGTCGGCGCTTGCACTGGAAAGTCTCGATTTTCTCTGCACTGAACAGCTTAAAAAAGATACACTTAATTGGCTTTTGGCAGAGGCAAGAACAGCCATGAGGTGCAGATATGATACTTTGTAACAACCTTGAGATAAGCAAATAAGTAATTGTAATAATTTAGATAAACTGGTCCCTTGGGAGAAGTTAGACTCACAGCTTAAAGGGCAATTCACCTTCATTAGCAAAACTGTAATAACTGAAAAAAAAACACAGAAATATGTTCAAACTTTCATAATCTGCCAATTTTTTTAAAATTAACATTGTAATTATGGGTGTGGACAAAAAATGGGTGTGGTCAAAAAATGTAGGAGTAGCAAACTTTTTTGTCCCTCTTTTTATTTCCAAAATGTTGGGAGGTATGGGTCCCCAACCTTATTTACCCGTGAGCAACATGTACATGTACAAGGAGTTCAGGAGTATCACAAAAATTAATAATGTTCCTGGGGGTGCCAAATAGGGTTGCCACCTTTTCCGGCCTTCCTATATAGTTAGCTTTTTTCCCTATCAATAACATAGGGATCAGCCATCAAAAATACTGGTCAGGCCGGTAAAAAAACAGCCAGGTGGCAACCCTAGTGCCAAATAAGGGCTGTAATTGGTCTTTGCTAGTCCCTATGTGGACTGGTAGCCTACAGTAGGTTCTGTTTTTCAGTATACCTGGTTTTCACACAACCAAAACTTGCCTCCAAGTGAGAAATTCAAAAAGAAGCACCTGCTTTGAGGCCAGTGGGAGCAGAATCCAAGGGGTTATAGAGCAACATGTTTCTCCCGAGCTACTGGTTGGGGATCACTGGTCTACATACTAAAAGTTATCTCAAAGGTGAACAACCCCTTTAACCACACAGAGCGCTAACAATATTGGAAGAAAAATGGTAAGGAATATTGGAATTAGATCAATAACAGCAACACAGGCAGCAAACCCATACAGTGTAAGGGCCTTCTCCACGAGTTTGATTGGTGTCTCTTCTCCTAATTTGGGGGTATGTAAATGATACAGAGGATAATGAATAAACTAGACAAAAAGCTTTTAAATAATGCATATACTACCTTAAATATCTAATTAAAATCAGTGTCCCGAAAGCAAAATACTTAGTTATTATATGCATTATCATCAACTCTGTCTATTAAAATGAAAGTGACCGTTTTAATAGTTATTTAACTAACACCTCCCCATTCAGCCCACAGCCTGTTGAATAATGTGCATCTATAGGAAGCCATGTATCCCACATCCTGCAGGAATTGCAAATGGGTCTCTGCACTAGCAGTAAATGGCATCCAGATGTCACTCCGTAAAATTTTATACGTGTGTTTTTCCATGAAATGCTTACTTGCAAATACCATATCAGTATACAGTAACTTTCACTGCTCTCTTCTGCTCAGTAAAACATTGTGAAGTACAGCATGTTTTTTCAGGCTTATAATTGTTTATTACAGATCCATTCTGTTTGCAGTGTTGGTGTCATTGTCCATTTACTGAGGCATCCTTACCACTAACTTCAGTTTTATGCACACAAGCAGGACATACAGTGTGACATTGTGTTTGAATTGTGAGGAGCATCCATCCAAAGAATTACCATTGTAAATGAGGCCTACTAATTTCCTTTAGTAAAGTAAGCCATAGCAATTAGCAATATGTGATTTATGTGGTGAAGTGCTGTTCAGATGCTTGCTCATATAAACTGTATGCCTTCTCATTGGTCAAAGGGGGCGGTAAGAAGAAATTGAAATTTTTTTGCATTAAATTGAAATCTTATTATACACATTCATGCTAAGTATTGCAGTATTTATAATATGTAAATAGGCAATCCCTTACACTGCTCAATTGTTAGACAAAAATAAAATATCACTTCTGCTATTATTGTTTTATGTATTAAGGACAAATACTATACTAAAATATGCATGGAGTAACAATAGTCTGTTGGGCTTATTTATGTTTAAATGATTTTCTAGTAGACTTAAGGTATGAAGATCCAGTTTAAGGAAAGATCTATTATCCAGGAAAAGCCCAGATCCTGAGTATTCTGGATAACCATACCTGTATTTCTTTTTTCTCTGTAATAATAAACAGCACCTTGTACTTGATGCGACCAATATATAATTAATCCTTATTGGAGGCAAAACCAGCTTTTTTCTAGTAGACTTAAAGGAGAACCTACCCCCCCCCCCATAAGAAAAAAACCTATCCACTTCCCTTCCTGCTTTCTCATTTGTTGCCCCTGTCCCCTCCCTTTTATTTGCTCAAATTTTCATCAGTGGGATGGAGCAATGGGATTTGGCACAAGGGAAATTTAAATTTCTGAACCAATGTGGGTGTGGTTTGGCAGCATGCTGCCCCCTTAAATCCTTCCACCCTAGGCCTGGGCCTAGGTGGCCTCTCCACAAATCCGGGCCTGTCTGTAAGGGTCCGCAAACACTGAGCTGTTCGGTGTATGCGCAGTGGAGCAGTCCAGCATTCATACCGATTGCACATGCACCAGCAAATTCCAAAAATTGGCAAAGGGAAGAGGATCGGAAGAATACTGAAGATGTGAAAGATGGCACCCATGAGCTCCGATGATCTACACCTAGGGTTGCCACCTGACCGGTATTTTACCGGCCTGGCCGGAATTTTTGATGGTTGAGCTCAATGTTATTAATAGGAAAAAAAGATAAATATATAGGAAGGCCGGTATTTTTTTCAGGAAAAGGTGGCAACCCTATCTACACCACATAAATAAGTAAGCATGATATTCACGGACACATTTTGGAATAATGTACTGTGCAGGGAGGAGGAACTATCTAGGGTAGTAGATGTGGTTTATCTTATTGGGGGTTAGTTCTCCTTTAGGGCTAGAGCAGACGGGGAGATTCGGGGGCATTTTGTCGCCTGGCGACTTGTAGCCGCGACTTGTAACCCCCAAACCCGACCTGGCTATTTGGGGAGGTTCGGTGGCTACAAGTCGCGGCTACAAGTCGCCAGGCGACAAAATGCCCCCGAATCTCCCCGTCTGCTCTAGCCCTTAAGGTATGACGATCCACATTATGGAAAGATCATTATCTGGAAAAGCCCAATTCCTGAGCATTCTTGAAAAAAGATCCCATATCTGTACTAAAATCAATGCAACGGTTTGTGTATATGAAATACAAAGTACAGCATGTTAAAGGGGTTTTGAGTTTTGTGTATAATGTAGAGAGAGATATGCTAAGACAATTTGCAATTGGGTTTTATTTGTGGATTTTGAGTTATTTAGCTTTTTATTCAGCAGCTCTCCAGTTTGCAGTTTCAGCACTCAGGTTTCTAGGGCTGCTAGTATTGATTTGAATAAGAGGCTGGAATATGAATAAGAGAGGCCTGAATAGGAAGATGAGTAATAAAAAGAAGCAAAAACAATAAATTTGTAGCCTTACAGAGCATTTGTTTATTAGATGGGGTCAGCGACCACTATTTGAAATCTGGAAAAAGGCAAATAATTTAAAAATGATATAAAATAAACCAAATAAGCTGAACTGCAACATTGCTTAGAATTGGCCATCCAATAACATACTAAAAGTAAAAATTCCAAGTGAACCATCACTTTAACTATTTCATATACAGGTATGTGCTTATTAAGCAATTAAATCCCATCACGGGGCAGCTCCACCCAGCGTCAGAGCAGGTCAAAGGGGGGCTGCATCACTAGTGCAATGAACACTATATTGCTCTCTGCACTAGCGGAGCTGAATTTCCATTTTAAAATATTGAAATGCTGCTATTAAATTTACCAGAGGTGGCTTTTTGCCAACCCTGGTAAATGGCCGCTCACTGCCGCCTGAGGCAAGGTTCTCATCTTGCTTAATGGCAGGAGAGGCTCTGATCCTATTATGTTTAGGTTCACGCAGATAAAATAGGGCCTACCGGGACTATCCCCTATACTAAAAATTTACTTAAAGGAGAATTCAACCCCACGGGCTGTGCCAGTGAAGCTTGAAGACAGAATATGCGCTGAGGGGTAAGTAAAAATTTTGGGCATTTCCCCGGGGGGGGGGGCAATTAGGCTGGGGGGGTGTATGTGGGGTTGGGGGGTAAGGTTTTTTCCTAACAGGTTAAATACTCCATTAAAGGTGAACCACCTCTTTAATCAGTTGACTGCAATTAAAGGAAGCACTGTAATAGCAACTGCCAAATAAAGTACCTACACTGTATGACTCTTTTTAATTACATTATTAATTTACTTTATTTGATTATGCCCATTCACAATCTCAAATTTGCTGAAGTGTAGTTGTCATGTACAGGTATGGGACCTGTTATCCAGAATGCTTTGGTCTTGGCATTTTCCGGATAGCAATAATTTGGATCTTCATAAATTAAACCAACTAGAAAGTCATGTAAATATTAAAAAACCCAATAAGCTGGTTTTGCTTCCAATAAGGATTAAGTTTATATTGGTTTGAATCAAATATACGGTACTGTTTTATTACTACAAAGAAGAAGGAAATAATTTTTAAAAATTTTGATTATTTGATTATAATGGAGTCTATGGGATACGGGCTTTCTGAAATTTGGAGCTTTCTGGATAATGAGTTTCTGGATAAAGGATCCCATACCTGTTTTGTAATACACAGCAGCAGCAGCAGCAGCAGATACTTTTGGCATATAATAAATACTAGTGTAAAAGATTGCTTCTCTCTCATCATTTCATATATTCATGACTGTTATAAAATATTCTTTCACCTAAAAGCAATATGGACTTTAGTTACAGTGATTTTTTTTAGCACAGTTTGATCACAGTTCTATAATATGTTGACAGGATCACAAGATCATTGCTTTCACTAGCTTGTATGATATGCATGCATTATACTGCCAGTTCAAACATGTACCATTAGGAAATGAAAGGAAATTCGAAGCAGACGGCTCTGATAAGTGGAACATACAGCATTGTGTGAAGAGAATGTGGGCACTGCGACTATGGCTGAGCAGAGCAAGTACCAACATGAAGCAATTACTGTTCACGTGAACACAAAATAAGGCTACATACATGGATAGCTTTGGTTTCCAACTCACAGGGAAGCTCTCCTGGAGATTGTATTGGTTAAAGAAGTAGTAGGGAAGAAATCTTGCACGTGCTTTGGGGTTTTGTTTGCTATAGTATTTAAAATAAAAAAATAAAACTGGAGAAATATGATAAATTGGCCTGTCTGGTTTTTAGGGATGCACCGAATCCAGGATTCGGTTCGGGATTCGGCCAGGATTCGGCCTTTATCAGCAGGATTCGGATTCGGCCGAATCCTTCTGCCTGGCCGAACCGAATCCGAATCCTAATTTGCCAAATCTTTCGGGAAGGATTCGGGGGTTCGGCCGAATCCAAAATAGTGGATTCGGTGCATCCCTACTGGTTTTCTTTTATCATTTCATCTGAGCTTTATTCACCATTTGCCAATTAATCCCTGGTGATGATACAGTGTAATAAATGCAAACAGTTGAAGCCTTTGGGTTAATTTTGCAGTGTTAATCTGGTGCTGACAGAATCCCTTTCACACAAGCACTAAATAGAACATCTCTAGCAAGGTCCAAAATAACACAGCTATGGGATCAAAATAAGACCTGTTTTGTTATCCAGAAAGCTCTGAATTACACAAATTACACTTCAAATTTCAAGTGAATAGTTCTAATGTTTTCAATTATTTTCTTTTTTGCTGTAATAATAAAACAATACTTTCTACTTGATCCAGTCTGAGCTGAATTGGAAATATATGGATATATATATAGTGAACTTACTGCACCAGACTAAAGGTTTATCATCTCTATAATAATATTATAATACACTAGACATTAAGCCCGTTAAATTAACGG
>CM044441.1:107846056-107858014 GCA_024363595.1 Xenopus borealis
TGAAAAAACATGTTTTCGCATGACAGTATCCCTTTAAGCATTTTCACCTTTGAGAGAGAACCCTTGTCTAAAAATAAGGAATGTCCTTTGGTTCTCTGTTTAAATCTGTGATTAATCTCCCAGAGAGTTTTTGTACCTTAATCGTATATGTTTATATGCCCCATATCATATATTTTTATATGTCTTGTGTGTTCCCAATAATTATCTGTAATAATAAAGAATATAGTAAAGAATAATAGGGACATTATTGCTCTGTAGATCACTCACTGTTATCAGGCACAGAAAGACAGGAATGCAGACTCACTAATCATTGCTGCTCAGTTTCAGCTTTTGCATTTCAACTCACTGACATGAGAAAATTTGAGTTGTGGGGTCAAACATTGATGAAAATAAGTACAAGGCCTATAGACTTGGGGTTTTTCTTGGGGTCAGCTTACTAACTGCCAGCTGTCTGAACCCACGCACATGAAAGATCCACACTTGGAAATTCTAATTATCTCACCAAGTTTAATGCAAACACAAAATACAATATCAATACAATCAATTGTATTCTATGCAAGTGCATGTATGTATTGGGCTAATTCATCCTATTTATTTGGAAACAGTTTTCATTTATTTTCTTTGTTGGCAGTCTGGCTCCAGCAGGGTGCTGCTGTCTGATGATTTGGATATGAAGACACTAGTACTTGGAAGGCTTTTAAAATCCTGGCTAACAGGAGATACTCCGGCTGTTGATCAGCTATAGAGTTATATCTGCAATGTGTCACTATTGTTGGAGACCATTGCTCAGAAGCTGAAGTTTAAAAACAAACAAGACTTATAAATAAAGAATTGAAATAAGAATAATGAAAACAATTGCAGGAGTGCCATTTTTTTTCTTTTGCCCCCTCTTCTGTGCAAGTGCTCCCCTGACTTCTTTGTATGGCAGCATCTTATTTCTTGTTTATTCATTTAAAATACAGAGTGAGCTATAGATTATGGGCAAAAAGTAGGAAAGGCAATGTTCTATTGCTGTTGTTGGGAATGGATTCTATGCAGAACATAGTGAAATACTCAGCACAATGCTCAGAGGCACCCACAGGAATGTCTATGATTAGGCAGCTCCTCCCTATGATCCCAGCCTTTCCTGCCCACTGTATAAACAGCTGTCACTCTCTGCACTGTCCATTCTCATCCGAGAAAGAGGAATTGGCCTTGCCCTGCTTCTTGTTTGTTCTGTGTGGCCATTATGTACTTGTGAAGATTATGCAATGAATAAATCCCATATTCTTTCTGAAACTTACCAGTTACTGAATTCACCAGGCACAGCTTCTTTACATGCATACATTCTAGGAAAATAAACTTATATAGGTGAATATTTAGCCTGTCTATCTATGGCCAGTGAAAGTACATATACATTGCTTCACCCAATCCCATGTTTAGTGTTTGTATACTTTAGGTACTGTTAAGAAAAGGACTTTTTCCATGCTTGTGTTGCTCCCTAAGGGTAAGGGCACACCTGGCAATTCTGGGAGACTAATCACCTCTTCTTTGGGGCGACTAATCTCCCCGAACTGCTTCCCCCTGTCTTGCGCCCGCTATAATGAAAAGTAACCTGCGGCAGGACACACACGTTGCTTCGTTTTCCAAAGTCGCCCGAAGTTGCCTCACAAGGCGACTAATCTCCCAGAATTGCCAGGTGTGACCTTACCGTTACTCTCTTTACATTTGACTGTGACTCTGGGGTAAAAAAAGGTTGGGGACTCCTTGTTTGACGTCAGAGACAACTGGATTACATTAGGGGCCTGTGCAGTGCCACCAGGAGAGAATCATATCCACAGCTTCATTCGTCACCCAACTGGAATGTTTCCAGAGACACGGCAATACAAAACCAGAAATGAAACAATAACTGTTAGGAATAGTGGGTGGAGTGCATTTGCTGAAATATCACTTTTCTCTTGTCTTCTTGATATCTAACAACTCTACCTGTGCTTTGTAATCTTCCATTGTATTATTATGAGATTCTTTTTGCTATTCATGACTTTTCAGTTCAATTCATAGACGTGCAGATTTACCTGCAATATTGGATGAATGATCGGACATCCCCATCTCTCCATCTGCCACTATGGTTGCCACCTGGCCGGTATTTTACCGGCCTGGCCGGTATTTTTGATGGTTGATCAGAATGTTATTAATAGGAAAAAAAGATAAATATATAGGAAGTCCGGTATTTTTTTCAAGAAAAGGTGGCAATCCTATCTGCCACTAACCCACAGTTTAAATAAGGTAGTAAAAGAACAAATAAGATGATGTTCTGCCATAAAAGCAATTGTACCAAAGTTTAAGTCCGACAAAGCTGTTGACCTGCACTCTTAAATTAACAATGTTAGCGTTACATTGCAAAAATAATAGCTCAATGATGACTGTTTATTTCACTATGTCACCAGTGTATTTTTAAAATACTTTTGTTGCTCTTATACTATGGCTTAAGTTAATCAGTAAATCACAGAACACAATCCGTTTATCCATTAATGTCACAGAAAGGGGAATACACTGTTTGCCAGTGGGGCTCCAATTTCTTTGTCAGCAGCAGGCTAGGGCTGCAGTTTAGCACACATTGAAGTGCATTTTCCCAGTGGTAATTTGAGCTGCCGTAATTGGTTAAATGAAGTGTTAACTGAAAGCAATAAAAAAAACTTTGAAAACCTGGCCTGTTGGACTTTTTGTTCTGCTTGATACTGTCCTCTATTTTGTCTCCCTCTAGTGGCAGTACAGTAATTAATGTAGTGAGAGATTAGCAACATGTAATGCAGATAACACTGTTACAACCAATAAACTATATTTTTATGTTTAACACTTCCTTATCTCAGATTGGCAGATCTGACATGTACACTCCTACCCAAGAGACCTCAGCAAGACAGACCTAGAAGTTACCAATGAAATTCCAAAAAGTATATAAAAAGCACTCTCTGTCTATCTATCTATAAATCAATCATCTTTCTATATATCTATCATCATATATCTATTTGCCCATCCAGCCCTGTGACCCTGCGACAGCCAGCAAAGTTCCTTCTAGGGGGCCCCACCAAAATGGATCCATCCATACTTGGTACGACCGGCCCTGTCTATCATCTATCTATCTGTCATCTATATATCTATCATCTCTCTATATATCATCTATCTCTATCTATCCCTCTCTCTCTCTCTCTCTCTCTCTCAGTACTAGAATGGACCCTTCAGAGTTTGAAAAATGGGCAGATGTCGATCAGGCAGGTAAATCCCATCAGGGAGAGGACCACATCATGTAGTTCCAACCCTGGCAATTGTGACTGATTTGCTATACGGCAAGACACTGAATAAATAGTAACTAAAATCACCCCAGTTCCCAAACATCCCCTGGGTCATTTTTATTATATAATAAACATAATTTTTATATTATACAGGCCATCTAAAATGGTGCATAGAAAATACAGATCATTTTAAGTCCACAAGTTTCTTCTTTATGCTTTGAGTAACAGTTGTTGTTAGCGCAGCGTTTATAGCTAGAGGTATGAAAAGAGGGTGTGTAGGGAAACTTTAGAAAACCTGCTTTGTAAAACACACTATTTTCTCTTTGTAAGGATTAATGTATTACATTACCTGTTGCCCATGATAAAAAGATTTTAAAAAAATACTGTTCTACAGTATTATTAACCTAAAAGCATGGTTTGCAATGTAAAGGTGTGTGTATTTCTCTTTGACTCTGTATATACCTGTATATGTATACGTGTATTATATGTAAGGTTAATGTGCCCCTGCTTTGATATAAATAGATAGATAGATAGATAGATAGATAGATAGATAGATAGTTAGATAGATAGATAGATAGATAGATAATGTACTCCTTACTGTAATTTGAAGACTCAGAAGTCACCAAGGATTTAATTGACCATATAAATACACAAGGCTGCAGGCCAAGTGCTTTAATAAAGGTTATAGAACTCCAAGGTGACTTCTATAAGTCTTTTACATTTTAGCTGGGAGTATGTTATGCTGTATACTCCACAAGTTTTTATTCATACCATAAATAGTTATGTGCTAACAGATAACCCTATAGCACCTTCACTATCATACCCAGCTCCCATACCTTACATTGGGATGGTCAATTCTCAGAACTAGGACTTTTCTCTTCTGCCTCCCCACAGGTTTTAATGTCCCCCAAGAGATATAATAAGCCATTCATGCATTGTCATACCCTATTCTCAGCACAATTAGATTAATAGTTCGACTTTTCTCTGCAACCACTAATGGCAAACAGAGTAAAACCCCAATTATAATCAAAACTATTATTTAGATTATGACTTGACATTGCAGGATATAGGTTGGAGTAGTAGTAGGATAGTTGCTGATTTTCTGGTGTATAAGATTTAGAGGGAAAAATATTTGTAGGGTTGTGGATGTAAGAGGGACTGACATCTTAAAGGAACAGAAACAGCAAAAAATGAAAGTGTTTTAAAGTAATGACAATATCATATACTAGTAAAACTGATCTGTTTGCTTCAGAAACACTACTATAGTTCATATAAACAAACTGCTGTGTAGCAATGGTGGTAATGAAAAAAAGTCTTTATGGCACAGGATAAATAGTGGATAACAAATACAGAGCTTATCTGCTATCTGCTGTGTAACCTGAGCCTTTTCTCCTTTGAATGGCTGCCCCCATTGCTATACAGCACAGCAGCTTATTTATATAAACAATAGTAGTGTTTCTGAAGGAATCACAGAAGTTTTACCAGTGCAGGGCAATGCTGCATTATATTTATATTACTTTAAAACACTTTAATTTTTTGATGTGACTGTTCCTTTAATACGTCTGTACAGTGGTGTAACAAGAAATAACTGGACAGTATAGCAAAATCTTTTTAGTACTAACAAAAAACTCTGGTTAGATAGCCTTTGTGACAAATGTATTGGAACTGCATATCAGGGCCAGCCTCCTCCTGTTCTTGCACCAAAGAATTATTTTGAAATGATCAAGGACAATTCAGGCTCCTGTGAGACAGTTTGTACTTGTGAACAGTCTCTTGATAAGGAAGTTCCTGTCCAGGAAAGTACTTGCCTTTTTCATTTGGTAAACCGCGTATGTCTCACTACGTTGTTTCTTCTCTAGCAGGCTGTCCTATTGTTCATGGCATGAGGGGGTGTGGGGGATCCTTGCTCATTTGCACTCTAATGGTGCGCAGGCAGAATAGAATAAGTATGGGTATAATTGATTAAATTCTCAGGATTGGCTCTATAGCAGACACAGGCAAAACTCTTTTGTTCAGGGCACTATTGTAACACAAATGATCTAGTCAAGCAAGGGCGTACTCTTGAAAAATGAAGTGCAATGTATCCTAATGCTGCAACAATGTGCATTAGCTACCAGATGGTATTCTATAATTAAAGATGATAATATAGGCATGCTCTTTTTTTTTAGATAATTAATATATTTATATATACGTGTATGTGTGTGTTCTTATGCACACAGCTTATTTATACTGTACACATGAAACGGCTACAAAAAGTGAATGCATAGATTATGTATGAGCAGAGCATTTATTTGCATATTTTATTCGTATGAATGGGACATGCCATGTTGTCTTCATTAGCTCAGGCATTTACCAGAAACAACAACATCCATTCATTTAGGCTATGTCTGTTTGGAGCACTGCGGTTGAGCTTTCTATGCAAGAGATCAATCAAAAACATCATGATCTAAATTTCCGCTCATTTGCAAAAGTACAATATGCTGATATATAGGTTCTATGTACTCAAAAAGTAATTTCTCCAAGAAAAAAAAGTATACAGTGTATAATATATATTGTTTCATGTGTCTGCATTAAAAACAATCTGAATATTGGACGCTTATACTTGCTTGAAAACACTTAGCTATGAAAGGCAGGGTATTTATATTCAAGTGAAGGGGTAGTGGCTGCTGCTAGCAGAGGCTTTTCACTGAAATAACAGTGTGCTTATGGCTTATGCCCACCCTGGTAAGTTTTATCCTACAAAATGTTTATACAGGTTTGGGACCTGTTATTCAGAATGCTCGGGATCTGAGGTTTTCTGGATAAGGGATCTTTCTGTAATTTGGATCTTCATACATTAAGTCAACTAAAAAAAATCATTTAAACATTTATTAAACCCAATAGGATTGTTTTGCCTCCAATACAGATTCATTATATCTTGTTTTTAGTGCAAGTACAAGCTACTGTTTTATTACAGAGAAAATCAGCTTTAAAAATAATTATTTGGAGCCTATGGGAGATGACCTTTCAGTAATTTGGAGCTTTCTGGATAACAGATCATATACCTGTAATACTTCTCTGAATTACTTGTTTTTATTATGTGCTAGGGATGCACCAAATTCACTATTTTGAATTCTGCCGAACCCATGAATCCTTCGCGAAAGATTTGGCTGAATATCAAACCAAATCCAAATCCATATGTAAATTAGGGGTGGGAAGGGGAAAACATTTTTTACTTCCTTGGTTTGTGACAAAAGTGCATGTGATTTCCCTCCCGGCAAAAATTTGCATATGCAAATTAGGATTTGGATTCAGTACGGCCGGGCAGAAGGATTTGGCCGAATCCTGCTGAAAAAGGCCGAATCTTGGCCAAATCCTGAGCCGAATCCTGGATTTGGTGCATCCCTATTATGTGCACACACTGAATGGCAACCACCTGTCTTCATTGTTTGGCGAGGCAAAATTTCTAAAATGGAAAAACCCTTTCACTTTCTAAAGCAATATTTTATATACAACCCAGTATGGTGTATTTTTGGATTTGAGCTAATTACAGGGTCGGGGTATAATGAATCTCGAAAAAAGAATTCTCAAGTTTAAAAAAAAAAAAAAAAAAAAAAACCTCAACACAATTGAGTTGTTTTTACCCGAAAAATAGATTTTTGACTCAAAACCAACATTGAAAACTAAAATTTTTTGTGGAAAACAAAACTTGAGCCTTAATAAATCTGCCCAAAGTCTACTAAAAAATAGTAGACTAGTAGACTGTTTTATTATTACAGAGAAAAAGGAAATCATTTTAAAAATTTTGAATTATTTAATTAAAATTGAGTCTATGGGAGACAACCTTTCTGGGTCATATACCTGTATATTGCATATTATATTTTATTTGTTTGGTTATTTGAAACAACCTAAATCCATAATTTTATACTTCCTGGGGAAAAAATAAAACTCCAGGATTTTAATCCACTCCTCTAATAAGTCTTAATGGGATACTGTCATGGGAAACATTTTTTTTTCAAAACGCATCATTTAATAGTGCTGTTCCAGCAGTGTCGGACTGGGACACCAGGGGCCCAGCCAAAAACCTTAAACCAGGGGCCCAAACAAAAACCTTAGATCAGGGGCCTACCAGAAAACCTTAGACCAGGGGCCAACTATTATCCTTCCTCTTCTCACTCAACCTCTATTTTCCTAGTCTCTTTTCTTTACATGCTATAATCTATTATTCCATCTATTTAGCCTCTTTGTTCTCATAGAAATAAGGAATGGCCATGAAATAGGCTAAATGTTTAATAGCATGAGGGCCCACTGACACCTGGGCCCACCGGGAGTTTTCCTGGTATCCCGGTGGGCCAGTCCGGCACTTTGTTCCAGCAGAATTCTGCACTAAAATCCATTTCTCAAAAGAGCAAACAGATTTTTTATACTTAAAGGGATACTGTCATGGGAAAACATTATAGAGTGAATTATTTGCAGTGTAAACAGTGTCATTTAGAAACAAAAACTACATCATAAAAATCATGACAAGATCCCTTTAAGGCTCATTAGACTTCTCCTAAAAGACAGCTGTCAAAACAGTTCCAAAACAAGTCTGATCACATGTCTAAATGCAGTTTAAATACACTTAAATGTCACATAGCATGTCTGCTAGCAGGCCACTCCACCTTCTCTTATGTTGGAGCACTGAGGCATTTCATTCATCTTCAATTTGGAAAATCATAATAATATCAAGATCAATCAATTTAAATTAATACATTTTGGGGTGCAAGAATGATATAAAGATTGGGGAGAGTATAATGGATTGTGAGACAGTATAGATATGGGATCCGTTATCCAGAAACCCATTATCCAGAAAGCTCAGAATTACGGGAAGGCCAGCTCTCAAACACTCAATTTTAAGCAAATAATTAACATTTAAAAAAATATTTTCTTTTTTTTCCGTACCTTGTCCGTGATCCCAACTAAGATTATTATTCCTTTTTGGAGGCAAAACAATCCTATTGGGTTTTATTTATGTTTAAATAATTTGTTAGTAGAATAATAGGTCTGGACAACCAAATTACAGAAAGATCCTTTATCCAGAAAACCCAAGGTCCCAAGCATTCTGAATAACAGGTCCCATGCCTGTACTTGTTTAGGAGGATGGTCCTAGCAATAATGGAAGGCTGAGGCCATATGTGACTGTAGGGGACATATTGAACTACAGCTACAACAACATTCTGATTGCTCAAGAGGAAAGAAAATATAGCAATGGAAAACAAATACATTGCATACCCTAAGGCAAGAGAAGGCTTTGTATAAAAGCTTGCATTGTACAAAAGCTTGCAATGGATTTCTATTCAGTGGAGCATATAACCAGGTATCACATTTAGATTACTTTTGTAGCTTTCTGCTTGCACATATAGATTATTGAGCCTGCTGCACAATGTCATTCAGTAGCAAAGGATTAACACTCTAAATTCAGTGCAGCACTTCTTCCAGTGCAAATAAGCAGTTTATCTATATAAACAGTAGTAGTGTTTCTGAAGCAAACACAGCAGTTTTACCAGTGCAGGGCAACACTGCATTATAGTTTTATTATTTTAAAACTATTTCATTTTTTTATGTTACTGTTCTGTTAAGTTGAGATATTGAACAGCAGTGTTTCATTTGTTCAGCCAACAGAGGTAAAGCGAAGATGAGCTGCAGCTTTTCTCATTTTTGCATCTGGCGCCATATCCACCTGCCAAGAAAGGACAACAGAGGGTAAATTTTCATTTTGGATCAATTGATTGCAGTCCACTAGGATTGCCAATATTCTATCAAAACGGCATCTTAAGAAGCTTGACTAAATCTGAGCGTTTCACCTACATTTTCTATTTTTTGTGGTAGCTGAGACTAAGGCTAAGGCCAGACGGGGAGTTTTCGGGGAGATCTGTTGCCTGGCGACTTATCGCCGCGACAAATCTCCCCGAATAGCTTGTTAGCGCTGCATACCCGCAAGACGTAAAGGCGCCTGCGCTTATTTACACGCAGCGGCGCGATTTTCAAAGTCGCTGAAAATTGCCTCGCCTGGAAATTTTCAGCGACTTTGAAAATGCCGCAGTTGCGCGTGAATAAGCACAGGCGACTTTACACCTAGCGGGTGCGCAGCGCTAACAAGCTATTCGGGAGATTAGTTGCCTCAAAGACATGGCGTTTTGTCGCCAGGCGACTAATCTCCATGAATCTGCTCGTCTGGATGAGCCCTTAAAGGAGAATTCAACCTGCTGGTGCTAAAACCCCTCCCCCCCTCCCAAAGGCCCCCTCCCGGCCTACTTCACTCCCCCGGGCTATTGCCCCTAACGTGTAAATTACCCAACTGCGTTTGTGGCGCATGCGCAGTATGACACATTTGCGGGTTGGTGCTACTGCGCCAGATCACAAAGTTTGTGAACTTCAGGCGCATGCGCAGTAGTACCAGACACCAAACGCGTCCTACTGCGCATGCGCCGCAAATGCAGTCGGGACAACGAAGAAGACGTTGCGGCAGAAGATGGCACCCATAAACATTCCATAAGGGGACTCTGTCGGCAGCTTTTATCTGCCTGTGTATGGCCACCTTTATACAGGACCTCAGCAGGTCTGCCACGTTTTAATGAATGTAATAATAAAATTGTCACCAGCCGTGTTGTAAAAGGGGGTGCGTCGTGATGTAAATGGGGAATGGTCACAATGCAAAAGGGGCGGAGCCACAATGTGCGATGGCAAGAAGAATGCAAAGGAAAAAGGTAAGTTTAGAGCAGATTGGGGGTGGGCATTACAAATTTATTGGCAGCTACATTGCTGGTAAATTAGTAATACCGGCCCTGGCCTTGGCAGGTGTTTTACTGGTTAGGCTGTTAAAATACCAGGCGGCTGGCAACCTTTAGCATCCAGGATACAATAAATCTAAAAAAAAATTTGTTTTGTTTTCCATGAAAAAATTGTGTTTTTGCCCCAAAAATCCAGAGCAGGAGTCAAGCTTTAGTAAATAACCCCCTGAAAGTTGCACAGACAAACAAGTTGATGTGTTCATATTTCCATGTAGAAGCTACTGTTTTCTTCCCATAGGACATTTTTTATGCTGTTAGTTTCCAAACACCTGCACATTTTTGGGTGGAAAAGTGTTTGCACCTGCTCTTCCAAGTGGCTGCATTTGAAATCTGCTCTGTGTGACATCAGCCATAGTTGGGTTTCAGTCGTAAGAAATTCTATTTACCTGCACGTGCGTATTTTGGAAAACAACAAATGATTTTTTTTTTTCATGCATGCTTTTACAAGCCAGTTAGCTGTCCAATCTCCAGGCTGTGTTGTTTAGCCTTGAAGCTCTTATCGAAAGGATTACAGGCGAGACATTCAGAGACAGTGACTCAGCACCTGATGACACCTCCGTTCATTTAGTCAAACAGCAGAACTGACTGGCCTGTCATCGGATATCAGCTCTATGTGAACTGTACACAATAGAAAGGAGACTGTAGAATTCCAAGGGACTATGGATTCAGATGAGAAGGATAAGGATGAAAAAAAAAAAGCCCTTTCCTTCCAGAAAAATACAATGCGCACACTGTCATTATGTGTAGAAATGGTGATTGCCTGCTTAATCCTTGGTGACTTTGGAAGCAAACACTAGATCTGTGTGAACAAGACAATTACATATTGGCACTTTCCCACCATGCGGGTGGGAGTCCATTTGTAACTCACAGCTCAGCTAATTGCACTTTGCTCAGGGAGAATAAAGATTGGGGTAACAGTTCATAAAGCAGAGAGGAAATGAGTGGAAGCTACGGATGTTTTCATTCTAATTGAGATGGCTGGAACTGTGGAGCTAGACAGGAAATTATATGTAGCGCTTTTAAGTGAGTAATGTTAGGGCAGGGATGGATTGTAAGTATTATTATTAGCCTCTAGTCATAAAGCACCAACATGTTTTGCTGTGCTTTATATAGATTATACAGCTTTCACTGGCATTTACAATAAAGAGCTGTTGAAATCTGTCTGCCCATTCAAATCAGTGTAAACCAAGGGTGTCCAACCTGTGGCCCGAGGGCCACATGCGACCCAGGATGGATATGAATGCGGCCCAGCTTATATAGGAGTAGGCAGGAGGGGGGGACTCTGCCCATTGCCCAGTTATTATTATTATTAATAATAATATAATGTCTATTTAATATCCAGGTGTCCCATATTCCAGTGTATAGGTCCATCTGGTGATCCATTTGGTAGTGTAGTTCTTTTCTGTGCGTTTTCTTTACTTTTACAAATCAAAAGTGTTTGTGTATTTAATGTGCGGCCCCAGACAATTTTACTTTTTCCAATGTGGCCCAGAGAACCCAAAAGGTTGGACACCCCTGGTGTAAACCATTATTCGCAATGGTCAATTAAAGGATCAGTAACACTAAAAACTGAAAATGTATATGTAAATATTACAATATAATGTTGCTCTGCACTGGTAAAACGGTTGTGTTTCTTCAGAACTACTATAGTTTATATAAACAAGCTGCTGTGTAGCCATAGGGGCAGACGTTCAAATAGGGGACACTGAACACATCTAAAAACAAATGCTCTGTAAGGCCACAAATGTATTGTTATTGCTACTTTTCATTACTTGTCTTTCTATTCAGGTCCTTGCCTATTCATATTCCAGTCTCTTATTCAAATCAATGCATGGTTGCTAGTTTAAGGGTAGGGACAGACAGGGAGATTCGGGGAG
>CM044441.1:107861224-107871569 GCA_024363595.1 Xenopus borealis
GGCCCTTATATTTCCTAAAATTAATTGCCATTATCCATTACGTAAACGGGCAAACGAGCGGAACTGTTTCATTCCACGAAATGCGTTGTCCCATTTTGGTTTCTCCAGTAATATGCAGTGGACAGAAGCAGTTGTATTTATATTTTTAGGGCTCTAACAGAGGAGCGTTTTGACCTGTGCTCCCCTGCGTTCCGATTTCATGCGTTCAGCCACAGGGAAGCGCAGAAGTAGACGCACTGAAATCTTTTCAATGTGGCTGTACTCACACAGACACATAAGTGCTGAACGCAGGTTGGGAGGCAGCATGCTGCATTTTACCTGCGTTCAGAGCTTACATCCATCTGTCATCCACTGTGGCTGAACGCATGAAACCGGAAAGCAGGGGAGCACAGGTAATAAGGCTCATCTGTAAGAGCCCTTATGGACGCCATTGTATTCGGATATTTAACAAAAATGATGGCCAGCCAAATTTTACCTTTAAATAGGAACTAAATGTCATTCACAACAGTGTAATGGTATGTGAGCCCCAGGGAATGCAAATTTAAAGCAGAGTACAGAGCCTCATTACCTCTTGCCCTCCACCCACCCTTCACATTCCTGTTAATCCTTTGCATAGCTTTCAAGACTTGCTTCAGGCAAAACAGACGTTAGCATTGAATTGTTGCAGCGCCGCAATTGAAAGCACCTAATTGCGAAGGCTGTTCACCTATTTTCCAAAAATGCTGTGTATAAATTTAAGGAGAAAGCTCATTGTATCCTATAGCATTTAAACTAGAAATACCAATCAAATGTATTGATTGATTTGCTTAGGGAGAGAGAGCCACACAGGTATAGGGAGAGGGAGCGCAGGTATAGACGCACTCAATTCTTTTCAATGGGGCTGTACTCACATGAACGCATGTAAATGCCGAACGAAGTAAAAATGCAGCATGTTGCGTCTGAACCTGCGTTCGGCGTCTACATGCGTTCGTGTGAGTACAGCCCCATTGAAAAGCATTGAGTGCGTCTATACCTGCACTCCCCTGCGGCTGAACACAGCCAAACGCAACGCAGGGGAGTGCAGGTCAAAAACGCCCGTGTGTAAGAGCCCTTAGAGAGGGGAACAGGCCTGCATTCTATTGACAATCACTAGTAGCTATTTAATTCACCCTTTACTGAGCTAGTTTAGTCAAAGTCACTGACAGCTGTGAAAGAAGGAAAATATTATCATGCTTTATTTATATATCAACAACACATTCATCCCCACAGAATTCTAGCATATTTGTATTTGGGTAATTAATTTAGATGCATGTTGCAGACTGAACTGATTTTTATGCAGCCATGCAGCATGAATGTCATTGAATTACTAACAAGCAATGCAGCATCTGGATTCAATGTGTAGCTGGTATTAAAGGGGTGAGGTTGCAACCCTTTTTGCACCAGATTTTGCACCAGATGTGGTTGCACTGGGGATGGGCATTGCTTTTCAGTAGGGCGAGAGTCGAGAGATAATATGCAACTTGGCTTTGTTCTGGCACAGGGTTTTATAACAAGGCGAGGTTAAGGAGAGTGTAAAGATTGTGCCAGCAAACAAAAACGCGACTGAAAAGGAACAAAGGGGAGAAGGCTGCGAGGCAAAGAAAGAATTTTGTAGTGGATGTGTAATGTAATAGGCAGCCAGCCAAGGGAGTTTCATAAGTGAATGACTCCAAGGTCTTAACAAGTATGGAATGACAGGCAGTTAAAGGAAACAGAGAAATAACACTTGAAAACAATGGGAGAAGTTGCTATTACAGACTGGCATTACTATGGACAAGCAATCCATTGTCTATCAGTTAAACAACCACCATCAAATAACATAAGCACATAGTCTGTATACATGTCTTTTATCAGCATTGCCATGTCTACTGCTAACTCTGAATGCTGGGAAATGTAGTTCACCCAAGCCTGAGACAGGTAGGTATGGGACCTGTTATTCAGAATGCTCTGGACCTGGGGTTTTCTGGATAATGGATCTTTGTGTAATTTAGATCACCATATGTCATCTGCTAAAAGGCATTTAAATTAAATTAGGGATGCATCAAATCCAGGATTCAGTTTGGGATTCCGCCTTTTCCAGCAGGATTTGGATTCGTCCGAATCCTTGTGCCTGGCTGAACTGAATCCTAATTTGTATATGTAAATTAGGGGCAGGAAGGGAAATCACGTAACTTTTGTCACAAAACAAGGACACAAAAAATGTTTTTTCCACTTTTTACCTTCCAGGATTCAGATTCGGTCTGTTATTCGGCCAAATCTTTCATGAAGGATTCAGGGATACGGCCGAATCCCAAATAGTCGATTTAGTGCATCCCTAAATTAAATCCATCCAATAGCACACTGAGCTTATAGCATACTGACAATGACTGAGCACCAGGGCTAGCTGGCAGCACAAAGCAGCTGCACCTGGGCAAGGAGTAAACAGAGTTTAGCAATGCAGTTTGGGGCCAGTAATAAACTCCTGATACAGTGAGGGTTAGTTAGCATGAGATCCCCCGGCCAAAGTAAGTGTGTAACATGCATCTGCGGCCAGAGTGAGAGTGTCCAGTAGGGTTGCCACCTGGCCAGTATTTTTGATGGTTTATCCCAATGTTATTAATAGGAAAAAAAGATAAATATATAGGAAGGCCGGTATTTTATTAAAGAAAAGGTGGCAACCCTAGCACAGAGATACTTGTACTTGATTTCTGCCAGTCTGGATTTTTATTGGGCTCTTCAGAATCCACTGTGGGCTGCAGCAAATCAAAGAGCAAAACATATACCCAGTTGTAGCGTCTCATGTGTCTGTGGCTTTTCAAAGGAAGGGAGTGCATAGCAGGGGCTGCTTGTAAAGAACACATGGCTCCTACATACAGTCGCCAGGCTCTCGTGCTTCCACTCGCTCAGTGTGTGGCCTCGGGTCACAGGTGTTGGCTGCATGAGTTGAAAGGAAAGACATTTGCAATCCCACTTACTGCCGCTCTGTATACACAGCACAGGCCGCTCTCTGTGTGTGGCCATATCCAGTCATGCATTAACCCACATGAGAAATGCTTCCTGTGTTTAGACACTAACAATGACTTTGCTTGAACAGCGCTTATGTTAATCTTTATACAATATCATGCTTTATTCATTTGCCAGGGGTAAAATCATTTCTGTGTGGCATTTACTCTCCTCCTATGGCAGCTTTAGCTTCTAGCATCACAACTGCAACTCCCATCATCCCCCTAGCTAACAAAAATTATTTCTTAGGTTTAAAAATTTTCAGTGAGGTAATGAAACTAAACCAGAACCATAATCCAAGTGGCTTCCATATCTGGGAGCTTGGGGGATCCACTAATACCTTGATATTGCTAGTACTGCCAACACTAGCTGTACTCAATAGATGTGCAGAGCTGTCTTTTGGTTGGTTCAGATAGGGGGTGTCTGCACTGAGCCTAGGGGTACAACTACATGGCTAGGGTTGCCACCTGGCCGGTATTTTACCAGCCTGACCGGTATTTTTGATGGTTGATCCCAATGTTATTAATAGGAAAAAAAAGATAAATATATAGGAAGGCCGGAATTTTTTTCAGGAAAAGTTGGCAACCCTATACACGGCCGATGTCGCATGTAGAAGCTGATTTCATACGAAGCAACTGTCCCATGCAGCCGATGCGTCAGCTTCTACATGCAACAGTCCTATTACTTACATTAGAACCGGCACATCCAATCAGTTGCAAGTGGGAAGAGCAGCTTTAGTAAACCAAAAGCCACAGTAATGTCTGTGTAGTTGAAATGCCAGGGTCTACATTAAGGGGGTTATTTATCTCGGTTTTTATTAAACCAAGCTCGACCAAACGCCAATCCACAATTTTATCTTTTTATTAATGAAATAACTCGACAAAGTCAGATCAAGAAAAAAAAACTTGATAAAATCAAACAAAAACCTGAAACATACACTGAAAGTTCAATCTGTGAACTTTGTGAACTTTTGGCGCATGCGCAGTAGTACAAACCGGCAAATGCGTCCTACTGCGCAGGTGCCGCAGAGCCAATGGAAGAAAACGTTGCTGTAGAAGACAGTGCCCAGGAACCTGGCTGGAGGGGACCTGCACAGAGGGGTAAGTAGCGACATTTGCCCCGGGAAGAGGTAGGCCGAGGGGGAGGAGGGCCTACAGGGGTGGGTGGGGCGGAGGAGGTTAGCGCCCAACATTTGATTTTGAAATCTGACATGGGGCTAGACATATTGTCAATTTCCCAGCTTCCCCAAGTCATGTGACTTGTGCTCTGATAAACTTCAATCACTCTTTACTGCTGTACTGCAAGTTGGAGTGATATCAGCCACTCCCTCTCCCCCACCCAGCAGCCTAACAACTAAACAATGGGAAGGTAACCAGATAACAGCTCCCTAACACAAGATAACAGCTGCCTGGTAGATCTAATAACAGCACTCAATAGTAAAACCCATGTCCCATTCAGTTACATTGAGAAGGAAAAGCAACAGCCTGCCAGAAAGCAGCTCCCTCCTAAAGTGCTGGCACAAGTCACATGACCCGGGGCAGCTGGGAAATTGACAAAATGGCTAGCCCCTTGTCACATTTCAAAAATGAATATAAAAAAATCTGTTTTCTCTTTTGAGAAATGGATTTCAGTTCAGAAGTCTACTGGAGCAGCACTATTAACTGATGTGTTTTAAAAAAAACATGTTTTCCCATGAGAGTTTCCCTTTAAGGGATTAGATGTTGTGTGATACTGTTAAACATATGTTTTGTTTTGTGGGATCCCAACAATCACTGTTGATCTTCAGGTAAAATTAGAAATGAAAAAAACTGAGTGACCTGGTTGGGCTGTGGACTAGTAGTTTTTGTTTTGTCAAACTTAATTTTCACTGGCTACAATATCCACCAATCATATGAACTTCCAATGTTTCCCATTTTATCCATGGCTTTAGGTTCAACATGATCTGAACTGGGAAAAGGAAAAATACACTAATGAGAGGAGGAAACTGCAGTATAGTAGAACCTCCCAACTTTTCAGCAGGACTCGCTTTACTTCTTCTACAGGTTATTGCATACCTCCCTACATTTTGGAAATAAAAAGAGGGATAAAAAAATTCTTGTGGTTAGCGCATCAAATTTTTTGTCGACGCCCATTTTAGTGGCCACGCCCCCTAATTACCATGTTCATTTTACAACATTTGGCATTTGGTTATGAAAGTTTGGACATACGTCTGTGGTTTTTTCAGTTATTACAGTTTTGTTAATGAAGGTAAATTGCCCTTTAAGCTATGAGTCTTTTTCCCAAGGGACCTGTTATATTGTTACAATTACTTATTTGCTTATCTAGAAATTGTTACAGAAGTATCTTTTTTTTTCTGTTGTGGCTGTTCTGGGCTCTCTGCCAAAAGCCAATTAAGTTAGAAACTTTGTTTCTTTTTCTGGCTGTTCAGTGCAGAGAAAAACTGGACTTTCCAGCACAGAAGAGGGACTGTGGGTTGAGCTGTCAAAAGAGGGACTGTCACTTTAAGAACGGGACAGTTGGGAGGTATTGGTTCGGGATTTTTTTTTTAATGTAATGTATATGTTCAGTGCATATACTAATTTATTGTACAGTGCTGTGGAACATGTTGTAGCATTATCCATATGTGTTATTAATAATAATAATACTAATAATAAATGTAAGGTATCTGATATAACAAAAGGTGCTCCAGCCATGCATTGTATGTAAGAGACTCATATCCTGCCTGCCATCATCCCCCTCTACCTTTCACTGACTTTTACCCCTAGAGGGCTCCCTTTGTACTGTTTGTGTTTTTGATATTCAGCATTGCACAAATTCACTTTCCAATCATTTCTATACTTACTGCTAACTCTTAATTCAGATCCTTGTGCCCAAGAATTCATAGCATTCAGAACTACTCAGCTACCTGTTATGGATATAATACTCATTCAGTAGCTCTTAGCACAGGCCGGGGGACATATGTCTTTGTTTACTCAGGTATCTTTGTTACTTCAGTCTAGACATGACTAGTTAATGAGTTGAAGTTCTGTGAGTCACTGTGCCGTGCTTCTCTCTCAGGTTGGATCACAAGGCTCTGTCTAACTACATGTTACCTGGGTGTGATTTACGTATGTCTGAATACGGATTTTGGGCAATTTATAACCTGGAAGCAATAGGGGTGTAAATGGTAAAAAATGGCAGAATCTAAAATGTGTTTGCACTTTGCCTTCCGCTTTATTTGAATTGCTGAAGGTCTCTCCGTTTTGCAGGCCAGGAGCGGAGGCATCCCCCCTCTAGCCCCCAGGCTTACATATCATTCTCTTGCACATGCAGACTACAACAGGGCCTTGTACTGCCTGTCCTTTGGCTTGTTTTCCATTAGTACACTTACACTTCTGACCAGTTGCATAGTAAATGCCATTCAGTGTGTGTCTGATGAGCTCTGTTGAAGTTCTTTGGCTACTAGCAGCAGGTAGGGTTGCCACCTGGCCGGTATTTTACCAGCCTAACCGGTAAAATTGATGGACGATCTCAATGTTATGAATAGGGGAAAAATAAAAATATGTAGGAAGGCCGGTATTTTTTTCCAGAAAAGGTGGCAACCCTAGCAGCAGAACTACATTGTATGGAATGGAGCACCAGCTGGAGTCAAAAATAAGTTTAAAAAGTCAATATTTATTTCATCCTTTAAAAAAGTGTCTCAAAAGCTTTTAAGAAAGTGGCCGGAGGGCTACAAAACGCGTTAAAGTGGACCCGTCACCCCCAAAAAATATCATATCAAAATCATATTTGATCACATTAGTCAAGAAAAATGAACATTAATTACACTATATAAATTATTTTAATCTCGTTTTCTTCAGTCTGGGAATTCATAATTATAACAAGCAGGCAGGAGCCATTTTGTGGACACTGTTATTAAGACAAGCCTTGTATCATCTCAGAATCTTGTTTGTGCACCAGAATGGGGGACCCGATATCTATCCCCATGTCCTGGCTACACAATTAAATGGTTAAGAGAACTGGGGGAATGTGTGGGGAGCAGTGACATCTAGGAAGTGCTGAATGGAAAGTGAAAGTAATTATCTGCCCCGCCTCTATGCCTAAGGCATAGAGGAGTGGCAGACAATATTTGATTGACAGCTGAGATTTTTTTTTTTTGTATCTCTTTTATTTTATTTTCTTTGAACACAAATACAGTTACAAATGGTATGCGTGCATTTTTTCCAACAACCTTATATTTGTGAGAAAACAGATGTTAATGTAAGTAACAACAACATGTAATTTTTACTTTTTGATTATTCTTGCCAATATTATTCTTAATTAAATTCTATTTTACGATTATTACTCTTTTCCTTTTCCTTGTTACCTCTTAATAAAGGTGTTCCATGGAGCCCAAATTTGTTCATGTTTCTCTACAGTATCTCCCAATAAAGCGGTTAAATATAACAAATTCTGTGTTTGACTTATTCTTTCTATCACGCCTTCAGTATCAATGGTTTTTTGTAGCCATTGCTTTGCTAGATTTATTCTTGCTATTGCTAGAATCTGTCCCATTAACGTGTTTTGATTCTTAGAAAATTCTTTATGTGGCCGTGCTAGAACGCTATTACAGGGTCAAGTGTAATAGGTTTGTTAAGAACCGTTTCAATTATTCGGAAAATCTGAGTCCAATAGACAGCTGAGATTTTTAAATGAGCTTAAAGGAAAACTATACCCCAAAAATAAATTTTTGAGCAACAGATAGTTTATATCAAATCAAGTGACATATTAAAGAATCTTACCAAACTGGAATATATATTTAAGTAAATATTGCCCTTTCACATCTCTACCCTTGAACCTCCATTTCATGATGGTCTGTGTGCTGCCTCAGAGATCACCTGACCAGAAATATTTCAACTCTAACTGTAACAGGAAGAAGTGTGGAAGCAAAAGACACAACTCTGTCTGTTAATTGGCTCGTGTGACCTAACTTTATAGTTTGTTTGGTATGTTTGTGTGCACCGTTGGATCCTAGGATCCCAGGAGGCTGTCCTTATTTTTTAAAATGGCTATTTTCTATTTATGATTACCCAATGGCACATGCTACTAAAAAAGTATATTATTATGAAAATGGTTTATTTACATGAAGCAGGGTTTTACATATGAGTTGTTTTATGCAATATCTGTTTATAGAGACCTACATTGTTTGGGGGGTATAGTTTTCCTTTAAAACAGCTATGATGAATGCTTTAATAAAAATTTGAAATTGGATTTCATGCTTAATTTGAAAAGGACTTTTATTATACAGATTTTTGTGTCTGGGTGAGGGGTCCACTTTAAGCAGAATGGTTATGGGCTTTTTTTTCACTTTGTTTTTAAATATTATGTACACTTTTTAAAGGATGAAATAAATATTGACTTTTTAAACTTATTTTTGACTCCAGCTGGTGCTCCGTTCCATACAATATAGTTTTGGAATCTACAAGCTGATCGGAGCAGCCTTTGAACGTGAAGCACTTTTGGAGCAAGTCAACAGGGTGCTCCCCTGACCCCCTTTTTTTAACCCTAGCAGCAAGGCTGGGCCAAGGGGTAGGCACTTGCCTAGGGCACAAAGCTGGGGGAGCACCAGGCACATACCTACTCTGTCGCCTACCCCATGTCTCTTTGACTACTCTCTGTGCATTTTATTTTACTTTTGCGCTCCTGTGTGCAAACACACTCGAGCTATGCCGGTGCCGCATCCCAGCTGCCCCTGGTCATGTGACTTGTGCCAGCACTTTAGGATGGAACTGCTTTCTGGCAGGCTGTTTTTCCTTTTCAATGTAACTGAAGGAGTCTCAGTGGGACATGGGTTTTTACTATTGAGTGCTGTTATCTTTTGTTAGGGAGCTACTATCTGGTTGCCTTCCCTTTGTTCTGTTGTTAGGCTGCTGGGTAGGAGAAAGGGAGGAGGAAGATATCACTTCAACTTGCAGTACAGCAGTAAAGAGTGACTGAAGTTTATCAGAGAACAAGTCACATGACTTGGGGCAGCTGGGAAATTGACAATATGTCTAGCCCCATGTCAGATTTCAAAATGAAATATAAAAGAATCTGTTTGCTCCTTTGAGAAATGCATTTCAGTGCAGAATTCTGCTAGAGCAGCACTATTAAGTGATGCATTTTGAAAAAACATTTTTCCCATGACAGGATCCCAAGGTGTATGGCCAGCTTAAATCCTCTTGCACATCCCTTGCCGACTCCTCCAGTACAAGGGATATGGTAGTACCGCATATTGCTGCTTGATTCTTTGATCTTGCTGTGTGCTGCTAATTAACATGCCAAAGACGAACCCTCCCATGTAAATTTCCCAGCTATGGTAAAGTCACGTCTCATTCTTAAGTAAGAGAAGCTCCATTATCTTGGGAGGAATAAAAGGAAAAATGAATGCAGCTAGTCACTTATTAGTCCATGCTCGGGACCTGGGGTTTTCTGGACAATGGATCGTTACATAATTTGGATCTCCATACATTATCTACAAGAAAATCTGTGAAACATTAAATAAACCCAATAGGCAGGGTTTGCTTCCAATAAGGATTAATTATATCTTAGTTTGGGTCAAGTACTGTTTTATTATTACAGAGAAAATGGAAATGAATAAAAAAAAAATTGAATTCTTTAAACAGATCCAATAACCATACTAACAATATGATATTCAGTGTTCTCCCAAACATGTCTAGTTCCTATCAGACTGTGGCTTCAGCTCTTAATAGCGCAGCCATTCCTCTGGCATGAGCGAGGGAAATAACCGAGATATTTGTAGGCAGTCATTGCGCATAGCACAGTAATCCTGAGAGGCAGCTGTCTCGGGATCCATTTCATGAATAGGAGACCTTTTGGAAAAAGGGATTTATTAGTATGGGTGGAAATGAGTAAAAGAAATATGAAAGCTGTTGGGCCCAGAACACTGGGAGTTCACTGCTGTTGGCCGAGCTCCAAAATATGTGCAGACCATTAGGCAAAATGCCAACTTCCTGTTGCCTAGTAAAGAGATGGCATTGTTGTGCAAATGACCCGTACCCATCACCAGAAGTGACACTTGTACAAAGAAGCCAAGCAGCCGGCTACCCTCGCTCTGCGTGAGCAACGAGACAGGACGGTGACACAGGCTTGTCTTCTCTTTTCAGTATCAACAGCTGCCCATATACTGGGAATAGAACATTTGAAGAATGCTGGTTTACATTAATGGCTTGTGTCAGCTAGAACTATAGAGGACACAAAAAAGGATGAAGATGGATGGTTGTGCTAGACCTGGTGATTCAGCAGCCTGATTGGTTGGACAGTCCATTGCAACTGGTGCAGCTCTTGTTAATAGCAATCAGCTGTCAATCATAGTGGGAACTGCAGA
>CM044441.1:107904420-107951964 GCA_024363595.1 Xenopus borealis
ACCAGGGACACTGTTAGTGAATCAGCAAAGTTGCGAATTGACGTCACGCTGGCGAATTAGTGCTAGCGTTGCACGCTTTGTGCTTTAGTTAATTTGCACCAATATATCTGTATAGATAGAAATATCTGTAATATATATTTTTTTGCACCTCAACCCCCTCTCCTGTTCCTGTCTTTTATCCCCTTCATAGTTTCCTTTTGGATGACTCTTTTAACCCTTCTGCCACTCTGGGAACAAAGCAGCTTTCCCCTAGACTGAAATAGAATGTATAAACATAGATTCTATACTAGTAACATTTTGTTGTGTACAACCTCTCCCTGCTGTTGTTACTCTACTTTATGTGGAATAGAACCCACATTTTACATTTTTCAGGGGACTTGAAAGTGGTGTAAAGTCAGGGAATTATGCATTATAAATATTGGTGGGACCACAAAAATATGGTTTAACATATGGAAAAACATAAAATTAGGGTATATCAAATGGAGGCTTTACTGTATGTATCCAGCTGTAACTAGAACTCTAGAGCAGGGTTCCCCAGAAGCGGGCCGCAGACAGTCCTGAACTGGGCCGCCGAGTCTAGTCCGCAATTAACGAGGCACATTGAATTAGATACCGGCGCATAGATTGAACGCTGGCGCATTGAATTGGATGCTGGCATGCCAAAATTGGACTAGCAAACTACAAATCTTTGCTAAAATATTTAATTTATATGAAATTCTTCAAATATTCCTGAAAATCATCTGAAAGCTTTTATTTGACATCATTTTGTTAGGCATCATCCAGTGAATTGAATTGCTTTTTTTCCCTGGACTGGTTAGGAAACTTTGACATTCTGAATTCTAACAGGCTGTGTAAAGAAGCAGAACATTTTATACAAAATAGAATATATGGTTTAGTCTTTTCCTAAATTTGCCTTTTTCAATCAGTATTTAGGAAATTCTGTGTGTAAGCAGTAAATTGGGCATATTCCAGTCTATAAGCCACTCATTAGAATTCATCAGGAAATATTCCTGTAAAGGGGTTTGTGTCGTGGAAACTGTGTTACAATTTTTTAAACTTTATTGCTTCCTTAACACTTTTTTTTTTAATTCTTTTTATGAAAGCCCAGACTGTAGATATTTGATTTTTGTGTTTGTGCCATATATTTGAAAGAAATTCACATTTTCACTTTCCAGTTAAAGTGAATTTGCTCAGTGATTTCAATTTGAAGTTTCAGTTTGATTTCAAATTTGAATTCAGGCAGGGCCACTATTTGGGAGAGCTTATTATAAAACCTACATGGCAAGCCCGATTGCTCTTTGGATCCTTAGAGAGGTCACCCTCTTCAGAAGGGACACAATCGTCTGCATTTGCCTGTCAGTTTGCCACTTGTATGAAGCTCTTACTGAAAGGTTGGCATTTCTACCACCGGATTCCCAAATGAAACGCTCTTGTTGGTGGATAAATACGTATGATTTAACCAGTTGTTTCCTGGAAGGATATGCCCTACACTGAAGCAGTATTAGCTCAGGCGTGACATTACTGCTTCACTGGAGGCACAAGTTGATATGAGGAGATATCAGTCTGTCTCTGTCCCTCTCCCTCCCTGTGCTGCTATATTTATCATCCCTTCTGGCCATAAATGGCTTGGACTGGGGCTCTGACATTCCACTGACACCAAGCATTATTTTTGCAGTGGACTCACAAGACCAGTCCATAGTACTGGTGTCTGCAAACTCTTTGCTGGTTTCAACTTTGCTGGATTTTATTTTTTTCCCTACACTGTTTTGAGATCTCCCCCAACTGAATTCCCCTACACCCAGGTAAGTGGCACAATGTTCTGTACTCACATATCCACTGTGGGCCCTTTCTGTAATGAGAGCGTCTCTGGAGTTCGCTCTGCGCATTCCTACAATTACCAGGGCTTTTTATTTGGCAGGGAACATTAACTTGTCCTCCATTGCTATGGCAGCTTGAGTCCTCATCAAAGTAGTCAGATTTGGCTTCTTGTTTAATGCTTCTTTATTTTCATCTGAATTTATTTTGGTGTCGGGCAAAACTAATGCCACCATTCTTTCACCAAAGAGATTCATTTCTCCATTAATACTTGGATTCTTGGGAGCCATATGTTGTGTGTTACGTTGGTTATTAGACTTTCATCACACAGCATTGTTTACATTATCTAGCAAGGCCATTTGGCATTGTGATGCACTCATTAAATATGTTTATTAATGTTGATTTTGTAAACAATTCTATAAAATTGCAAATTAAATGTTTTCTTTTTTTTAATTTCTGCATGATAATAATGTAAATAATGTGAATCTGTAGGTAATAACAAGACAGAACTAAAGGTTTTATTTGACTTACATTAGAGTGTTACCATGTGGTTCTTTTGCTTCTTGCCTGTTACTAATTTGGTTGGGACTGTAAAGCATTTGCTCAGGATAGCACTGACTCAGGATAGCACTGACCAGCTGAAAGAGGAGACAGCTGAACTCATCACATAGTCAGAAAGGAGAAGCTAGAGATGCAGAATTGTGGGTATATGTGTGCTGGACTAAATTAAAATTCTGATTTGTTGCACAAATATAAATTGTCTTTCTAGTTATGGGGTGAAACTAGTTTTTGTTTGCTATTACATGTAGCAAATAAACAGACCAGGCCCTCTAAAGAGTCTGCTCAGATAACTTATGCTAATTAAATGTTAATACAAGCATGATACCTGTTATCCAGAATGCTTGCGACCTAGGGGTTTCTGGATAACAGATCTTTCTGTAATTGGGATTTCCATGCCTTAAGTCTACTAGAAAAATCTTGTAAACATTAAATAAAACCAATAGGCTGGTTTTGCTTCCAATAAGTATGAATTCTATCTTAGTTTGGATCAAGTACAAGGTACTGTTTTATTATTATAGAGAAAACAGGAAATCAATTTTAAAAATCTGGATCATTTGATTATAATGGAGTCTATAGGAGACAACCTTTCTATAATTTGGAGCTTTCTGGATAATGGGTTTCTGGATAACCTACCTGTATCAAATAAGTGATTTCATACTATAAAATCCTACCACAATGAGAATATTTTGTATCTGACTAATAGGATCAACAACTTCTAATCTGATCTGACCAAAGGGCATAAATATGGTGAAAGATGTGTAAATGTCCACTTGTATACTGGGCTTTTCTTTTGGGGTACTCTTGAACAGTACATACTTCACTACTATATAAGCTGAGATTGGATTTTGGGTGGCTTAAAAAATGTAATACTTGTTTCTATTTAGCAATCATTAAATATGTTTGCAAAGTAATAAAGTACAATGGTCACAAATGGCCAGTACCACAACTAGCCACTATTTTGGTTTCAACCAAAGACTCTTTCTGTAATTAGGCGAGTCTTAGAAAAGTACAGATACAATAAGACAAACAAAATTATTGTGTAAAATAAAAGATCAGTTTTGTCAATAAATTCTAGTGGAAGAATGCATTGTAGGTGATAGAAGAAAAACACCTGTACATTGCTGTTCTACACGTGGTTTTAATGATGTTCCATGTAATTAGGGAGTCTTCATATGGCTCATAAAGGGTTTTCTGGCTCTTTAACACTAAATAATAACAACGATCCACAAATTGTAGGCCAGTCCTAGCCTGGATATATTTTTATGTATATTCAGGTTTTTACTACAGTTTAGTTGGAAAATAACCATTTTAATCAAAGATCAGTATGATGACTATAATACAAAGAATGCGGGAAACAAGTAAAAAGTAAGGATGTACACAAGCATAGACAGACTCTCCCTCAATTTGTAATCTATGGCCTCCATTCATCTATTGGTTTATTTTGTTCTGTCAGTTATGAACAATAAAAAAGGCTTATAGGGCTAGGGTAAACTTGGCTTGTGTTTCTGCATTTTCTGCAGGACTGCATACTGCACATGACTGGGAAATAAATTTTGAGTGACAGGTCGGTGGGAGGGTTTGCTTCAGGTGTAGGGGGTAGGGACCTCCATGGTTGGGATGGTGGGGCCCTGAGATAGCAGACGCAGGACACCCCAGTCTGACACTGTCTACATTACTCTGTAAACTGTCCTGTAGATTATAAACTCATATGACCATGTCTTCTAATTGTATAATTGAGCTTAGTTATAAGTGATTTTTTATTTTATGCCCTTTATGCAGCACTTTAGAGAATTGGGAGCTTAAAGGGGAATTATTGTGAACATTTAAATTTTACATTAGCTTCAGCATACTGAAATAAGAAACTTTCTAAATACAACCAATGAAAAATTTTGAACCATTTCTGAAATAATCAAGTTTATTTTTGCAGACGGGCCACCCCACCCCCTTCCGTATGCGATTTTGACAGCTTTCCAGATTAAATTGCATTTTAGGGATATTTTAAATGTCTAAAATCAGTGGTGGGGTGTGGAGTTCTATAAAATTAGAAAATTGGTGGAAATAATAATGCTATGATAACTACGTGTATTTCTTTTGTTTGACGTGGGATGCCACCAAAAAGCTAGAATATATTTTATACCACGTAATAATCCTAAACGGTACTAAACAAAATTATTGGCACCTCTTTGGAGGTGTAAGCAATATTTGATTTTGAAATTTTTTTCTCATTCTATGGTACTAAAGGAAAAACTGGCAATTCAGACAATACAATTGTAAGAAAGAATAGTTCTCAGACATTTATGTTCCAGTGTCCACTATATGTAATGGTATAAAGAATAAAGAAGTTTGAGGCCCATGGCACTGTAGCCATGGGCATGGATATAAAAGAAATTTATTAATGATTGCAAAGATTGAATAGTGGTAAATGAAGTGTTGCCATTTGTCAGAAAGGGTTCAGCTGACCTTCAGACACACTTTATTGGTATTAACAACTCAGTAAAAGGGTGATCTATGGTAAGAGACCAAGGAAGACCCCACTGCTAAGGAAATGTTCAAGAAAGTCCTACTGGAGTTCACCTGAACAACCCAAAATCCTTTGAGGAGACTGAACAACAATCTTAGAGTAAACATAGAGGAGGCTCACTGATATTCTAAGTTGTTTGCTGCCCCTGGAACTGAGTGCTTTGCGTCAGTGCATGGCATCATGAAATCAGGCATTTTGGATCACAACAGTGAAACCAGTGTCAGACTCTTTCACAGATCACATCTTCCTGCAACACAAAAACCTGAAGTCCACTGCAGAAAATGCCAATGACTTAATAAAGAACAAAAACTAGACTGTCCTGAAGTGGTCAATTATTTTCCAGATCTAAATACAAATTGTGGAGAGATCTAAAAGTTGGGTGAAGGAATCCTTGACATCTGAGAGAACCTAATATTGGATAATGTTGGCCGTACAGTGATGTAGAAAGTTCTGTCATGGCTAGTGATGGGCGAATTTATTTGCCAGGCGCGAATTCGTGGTGAATTTGCGCAATTCACCGCCGGCGAATAAATTCGCAAAACGCCAGATGAAAATGAATTGGATTGGACTAAAAATCCTATCGTGACCCGACCGCCCATATGGCGGATCAGCCCAATATCGCCCACCTCAAGGTGTGCGTATTGGGGAGAGATCTGCTCGTTTGGCGACATAGCCAAACAAGCGGATCTCTTAGTGTATGGCCACCTTTAGACAATATGCTAAGTTGACAAGACCAACGCTGATATAATGTGCAAGAATTAAGACACCACCTTACTATGTTTGACAGGGCATTCTTTGATAGAAGATTATGGAACAAATACATGAATTATTCATTTAAGGCAAGGTTACAGAATAAGCAGCACCAGCAAAACCAATGTCAGCTTTTTTGATATACAGTATTACTGTCCAGGTAATTTAAACACTTCATTTATGACTTTGTGATTTATGTTTGTTGTTGGCTGCTATTGCCACTTATGACATACTAGCCCCTACTCCTTCCAGTCATGCCTCTGATGGCTTCTTTTAAGGGAGTTATAATACAATATCCCTCTGTGAATATATAATTAAGGCTCAGCCTCTGGCTAGCCAAACTGAAAGAGTTGCAGTAGGTCCTTGACTTGCAACTAGGGTTGCCACCTGGCCAGTATTTTAACGGCCTGGCAGGTAAAATTGATTGTTGATCCCAATGTTATTAAAAGGGAAAAAACATAAATATATAGAAAGGCGGGTATTTTTTTCCAGAAAAGGTGGCAACACTACTTACAACTAAGTACATAAAACACCTTCAAAGCCAGAGAAAACAAAACAATTTAGTAATTATGCCTTCACAATTTTCCCCTGCACAATACACCTTAAAATTAAAAGCACAACACCTAAATCCTGGTGCAGGTATATGTGTAAAAACCACGAGTACTTATATGAACATATAATTAAGAAATGCCATAACTGTATAAAAAAGAAGATCTGGTGGTTTATGGTGGCTGCAAAAGATGGTCTTTTTATTGTCTTTACAAACCATCTCCACACGTTCATTAACCACCTCCATGTTTCCCAAATCCTATCAGCTTTCAGACAGAGGTAGTGGGGAAAATCTGGTTAGCCAATGCCATAGGCTTTGAACTACAAACACTGTACATTTATTAGTAGTTTCTCTCTTTAGTAACTTCCCCCTGTAATAAATATGTAGGTTTATGGTTAGGACTTATCACAAGGACTTGTAGAGTGACAGCGTGGTGCCAATAGGATCCTTAAAGTATCATTTGAGCACAATAGAAATCGTACTAATACAGTCCTAACAAATCAATAATGCTAAAGGAGATGAATTAAATAAATATGTTTTTGTGCCCAGTTTAAGAGGTGAACAGAGGTGGCAGGATGTCTTTGCCCTTCTACCAAAAGCACCATCATCACTATGACCGTGGTTACCGCAGCACAGATTTACAGTCTACTCTGAGCCAGTACCAACAAGAAGAGAAGCGTCAATCTACCTCTCACAGCAGCCATCTTGGGTAATCAACACATCTCTTAGTCTGCTTCCTCGTGCCAACTAACGTCTTACAAACTAACTGTGTATTTTCACTATTTTTTCATTAAAAACAACTGCAATAAAATACTGACTCTTTTCTATTTGCATCTCTAATTTTAACAAAATGATGGGAGTTGCACTTGGAATTAAGGGAGTTTGTACTTGACGTGTACTTGGTTGGTGAGTCTACAATTGTAATCCTCTACTTCTTGTGTGAAACTAACCATTAGTGTCAATAAAATATTTTGTAAAGTATATTTGGCTGTGCAGGAGTGGATCTTCCATGAACAGGTAGAAAACAGGCAAAGATTATTAAAAGGTTTTGGGCAGCCCTGTTCATATGCTCATAAGGTTTCAAATGTTAATTACACTTAAGGGGAGGATTATCAAAATTCTAAAAGGCTAGATTTTAGTATTGTGAAATGTCAGGAAACTTTATTTTTCCTTTTTTCCATTCTTGGGGATTTATTATTTGTTGCTTGAATTGTTTAAGCTTTATACAAATTACTGTGTATACCAATTTGCCAATTCTTCACAACTCTTGAGAATTTTTGTGCAGTTATAGATTTCCATTCAGACAAAAGCTGATGTTCCCTTTGATTTGAATTAATCCTATATGGGTTTGTTGGAAAAGTACTGGTGAAAAGATGCAAGAAAATATATATGTATATTTTTTTATGAACAATCGATAAATGAGCTTCTTCATCTACAATCACATGGCGGAAGAGTTATTCTCAAGTCATGTGTGCAGCATTAGCATTTCTAAAGTCCTCACATCTTCTAGATCAGGGGTCCCCAACCTTTTTTGCTCGTGAGCCACATTTAAATTTAAAAAAGAGTTGGAGAGCAACACAAGTATGAAAAAGTCCATGTGGATGTCAAATAAGAGCTCTGATTGGCTTTTTGGTAGCCCCTATATGGACTGGCAGCCTACAGGAGAGAATGTTTGGCAGGACATCTGTTTTTTATGCAACCAAAACTTGCCTCTAAGCCAGTAATTCAAAAATAAGCACCTGCTTTGAGGCCACTGGGAGCAAAATCCAAGGGGTTGGAGAGCAACATGTTGCTCGCGAGCTACTGGTTGGGGATCACTGTTCTAGATTAATGTTATATACACATATATATATGTTTATATATGCAACATCGTAAGTAGCCGCACACATAGGTATTGTATACTGTAGGTATAAAGAAAAATCTAATTTATTAGCTCAACGTTTCACATCTATATTTCCGGGTTCTTACAGGAAACCTGGAGTGCAGTTTCCTGTATAGTGCACTGATTGGCGAATTTCAATTTGAGCTGGGGGGTAGGGGGTGCGCTCGATGGTAGCTTCGTGTGTGCGGAACAGTGGTGGCACACTCTGAACACGGCAGTGCTCGGTGGAGTGCACACGACAGGGGTACGGGAGGCGCCCGGCCTAGAGGCACACTGTTCTCAAATCCCCCACTGTATATATACATATATAAATACTGTATATATAAATAATCATGGGATTGTCTTTCCAGTGACTATAGTTTGGCAGTCACCTCCTGTCTGTACTTGAACTTTTGGCACAGCTTAGAAGTGGAAAAGGTACACAGCTGGGTCCTTTTGCTGGCTTTGCTTTGGAGATCTCCATGACAAAAAATACGAAGTAACACCATACAAACCAAATGAAAATCAGTTGGCACTCACTATAGCAAATGTGCTGAAACCCTTAGGGTGTTTTATTGAGAGCTCCACACAAAGTTTCGAGGGTTGATCCCCCTTTCTCAAGTGGACCACTTTAGACAAGTAGTGATGGATAATAAATCAGGCATGAAGTGCACAGTGCAGGATCAGAGGGAACAGGCCAGCCTTGTCTTTATGGACAGGACAGTGCCCCATTGCGGTATTTGTCCTCTACAGCTCACTATCTTGTCCATCTGAATGACACACAAGTTAAGGGATATGAGGGGGATGCCTATGTGCCTCTACCCGCCCCTCTTGAATGTGGGCTGCCAAAAACAGACAACGCTCCAGTGAAGGGGGAAGCTATTCTATGTATTCAGAGACCTGCAGCAATTCTGTTTGAGTGTCAAAGTGTTGAGGCAGCTTTTCTTAATGCGCATGCGCCTGAAGTCACGCGCTCGCGTGCAAATGCGCATGCGCCGAGACTGTCATGGTTGGCTTGCACCGGGAGCTCCCCCCACATTTGGCTGGGGGTAACTGTTTTTGACGATAGATGACCTTTAAAGCTTTTCTAGATTGAATAAAAAAAATTCGTTAAAACCATTCGAATTTGAATGGTTTTAAAATTCGACCCCTTCCCCTTTAAATTCGAATTTGTGTGTTTATTAACCCCGAATTCGAATCTTAGTAAATCTGCCCCTATATGTTTTAGTATCTTAATTAATATCATATCTTACATGAATGGTTTGTCTACTAAAGCCATGGCAGCAGTTCTAGCTCACTGGGACCTCCCTGATCCTAATGTGAGATGAGGCCACTTTTCCTTCTAGCACTCCTAAACTTGTGCTGTTTGAATATTTCAGCACAGTAACATCCAAATCCCTTTTGTGTTGACCAGCATATTTTAACACGTTCCAACATTTCAACACATTTGTCTCTTCCTTAAAATTCCTTTATTTAATGCAAATCCAGTGATTGGGCAGAAGATTGAAAGCTAAAAAAAAGACATAATTTACAAAGGTGTGTTCTTTTATATGATACATGCCAGTGATTCATTGTTCGAATCAACTGGAGCTGCCCCAAAATTTTTTTGAGTAGGCAAAAGGCATCTTAAGTGGCAATACTCAATTCTTTTTCTGTCATGCTTTCTCTGTGTAATACCATTCTCTCCATTGATCACAACCTTCTTTGACATCATTAATATCATGAGACAGATGCCGTCAGCCCCTCACACGATCGGGTAGTCAAGAGTTCACGAGGAACTTATCTTTCTACACAAAGCTATGTGCCATACCTGGTGGCTTCTATGTTGTTGTCTATCCTTGTTATGGCTGCTGACCTTGCTGATGTTGTAGAAAGAGCAATGGATAGGGAGATGTTGGCATGCTCTTAGGGAAAGATCATCCACTAGGGGTAACCGTTGGTGAAATTCAAACTCTTTGAATATGACATCTGTGCATTGGTTTCGCAAGCTCAGCAAAACAGGCAAGCAGCTCTGAATACTGCTAAAATGCAGCTTGGGTTTTCAAAGGAACAGTAAGGGCTATGGAAAACATTCTAAAAACAGTGGTGGAGAAGCTCCCTGTGGCCTGGCAAAAAAAAAACACTCAAAATCTGGTTTTCTGGCTGATATCAGAATCTACTTAAATAAATGACAGGTTTAGTATCTTTTAACTGGTGGAGAATTTGCCCAGAGTGTCAGGTATGGAAGATTCTTCTTACCTCTTAATATAGTCAAATATCTGTAAATGCTACATCCCTCTCAATGCCCATGTTCAGTAGATTATTATGTAAATCCACATTATAAGTTATTAAACAGAACTTTAAACTACTACCTGTTAAAATATTTTACACTTTTATATGAAATTGGTGGTGTGGCTTACTGGATGCAGTTGTCAAATCATATGTCTCATACATGGATACTTTGGCAGTAATTAAAGGGGCGGTTCAACTTTAAGCAAACTTTTATTATGTAATAGATTGGCCAGTTCTATGCAACTTTTCAATTGGTCTTTATTTTTGTATAGTTTTTGAATTATTTGCCTACTTCTTCTGACTCTTTCCAGCTTTCAAAAATATCAAATAAAAAAAGCAAACAAATACAAAAATACTGTAGAAGTGATACCTATGTTGGCTAACAATAAAAATACATTGCAAACTTTCGGAGCACCAAGGCCACTTCATTAGGCAAAATATGTATTTGTTATTTTTGCTACTGGCTAATAGGGATGGCGCGAACTGTTCGCCGGCGAACTTGTTCGCGCGAACATCGGGTGTTCGCGCTCGCCGGAAGTTCGCGCTCGCCGGAAGTTCGCGAACGTCGCGCGACGTTCGCCAATTTGGGTTCGCCTTAGTTGGCGCTTTTATTTTGCCATTTCTCCCCCAGACCAGCAGATACATGGCAGCCAATCAGTAAGCTCTCCCTCCTGGACCACCCCCACACCCCCTGGACCACTCCCCTTCCCTATAAAAACCGAAGCCCTGCAGCGTTTTTTCACTCTGCCTGTGTGTGCTGAAGAGATAGTGTAGGGAGAGAGCCGCCTGTTAGTGATTTCAGGGACAGTGGATAGTAAGTTTGCTGGCTAGTAATCTACTGTACTTCAAACAACTGCCATCTAGCTGTGTGAGCTTGTTCACATTCTGTCTAAATATCCATAATATTACCCTCTCCAGAAAAAGCACCTGAGTGACTTTTTTCAAGCAGCCATAATATATTTTACGTAATCCGTATCCACCGCTGTAGTAGTGTATACGTTGACCTTGTAGGCATTATTTGCCCTGTAGACATTTTTTGCCCAGTGTGTTCTTCAAACAACTGCCATCTAGCTGTGTGAGCTTGTTCACATTCTGTCTAAATATCAATAATATTACAGTGTCCACAACCACCTGAGTGACTTTTTTCCCTTTACAGCACAAAACGCAGCGCTGTGTCAACAATGGATTTTTCAGATACATTTTTGCCCTTGATCCCCCTCTGGCATGCCACTGTCCAGGTCGTTGCACCCTTTAAACAACTTTAAAATCATTTTTCTGGCCAGAAATATCTTTTTTAGCTGTTAAAGTTCGCCTTCCCATTGAAGTCTATGGGGTTCGCGAACCGTTCGCGAACCGTTCGCAAATTTCCGGAAGTTCGCGAACATGTTCGCGAACTTTTTTTCGGCGGTTCGCGCCATCCCTACTGGCTAACACGATATGACAATGACAATGGGAGTCAATGACCCCATCTAAAATTCAAATGCTCTGTAAGGCTTCAATTTTATTGTTATTGTTATTTTTTTATTGCTCCTCTTTCTATTCAGGCCCTCTCCTATCCATATTGCAGTCTCTTATTCAAATCAATGCATGGTTGCTAGGGTACTTTGGATTGCTAAAAAAACTGAAGAGCTGCTAGGGTTGCCACCTGTCCGTGGCCCATGATCTGGGCAGGGGTCGGAGCCATGATGTCAGAGGGGTGGGCCAGTGACATTGCAAGAGCCCTCAGGTGGCTGATGGCCATGTCAATCAAGGGAGATCTGGGCGGATTTCTTTATTTGGAAAACCGGGCAGACTGTCTTGACCCAGGCAGCCCTTCTGAAAACTGGCATGTCTGGGTGAAATCTGGACAGGTGACAACCCTAGGAGCTGCTGACTAAAAGACCAAATAACTAAAAAAATGCAAAGAATAAAAAATGAAACCAATTGCAAATTGTCTCAGAATATCATACTATACCATACTTAATTTAAAGGCGAACAACCCCTTTTAAAAGAGGCTTTTGTGTGCCCGTTTTCGTGTGACGGTGTTACAGTTTTCACTAAAAATAAATATGGATTGTGCAATTTCTTTTATAAATCCAATTATATGAGAAAATTACATGCTGAAAATATGGATATTGCTCACTAGCTTTCCAAGATATAGGGGCAAATTCACTAACGTTAGTGCTAATTCGCCAGCGTGATGTAATTTTCGCAACTTTGCAAATACACTAACACTCACTCTAGCGAATTTTCGCTAGTGAAGTAGATAGACTTGCGCAACTTCACACCCTTACGCCAGGTGAAGTTCGCAGATTCACTAAGATAGTGACGTTGGCACTTACGCTAGACGTTACTTCACCTGGTCAGACCAGGCAAAGTTCAATACAATAGATAGGAGGTTGAAAAAAAAAAATGTAAGTTCCAAAAAAACGCCGGCGTATGAAAAATATTGATATTTTTTTGGGGGGTTACCCTTCTTCCCCCCTACATTTCCTAACATATGGCAACTCAACTATACAGGAGGCACATGTAGGGCAATAGGACAACTTTATTTAATTTATTAAAGGTTTCCTGGGCTTGTGTAGTGGAATGTAGTGGCTGTAACATATACTTCTATTATAAGTTAAAGTTCCCGCCGTATGCAAATTAGGCTTCGCTAGCGCAACAGCGCTCTGCCTAGTGAAGTGACACTAGCGAAACTACGCTACTGTTTGCCGACCTGATCGTAAATTCGCACTTTAGTAAATTTGCGTTGTCCTGTCGAAAATTTGCCTGGCGAACTGCAGTGAACGCTAGCGAAGCCAACGCTAGCGAATTTGCCCCCTAGAGTTTTCTTTATCTTTGACACCAAGTTTGTAACTAATGGCTTGGATATTTGCTTTTTCATTGCCTGAACCTTCTAATAATATCTTCCCTCATTACAAAATGAATCCCATCTCTATGCTTCTTGTTTATCGGTTTATTCCTTATGATATCATCCAGAAAATTCTCCTTGCTTTGTACATGCATATATCCTGCCTAATGCAACACTGTAACAATTGTAGGACGGTATTAACATTAAATCACTAGCCACTTATTATATATTAAGGTTGTGCAATTGCCAGTTACAGGGGCTGGATTCCATTCCATTGGATATCTAAAAAATATGTCATTGTAAGTTTGTGCAGTTCTATAATAATTCTTAATGGAACAATTTCAGCAAAAATAGGGGCCTGAATTCATATTCATATCTGAATTCATATTTATGTCCGTGTCTTTTCATTTATATAAATACTGAAAACATTAATAAATTATTGACAATCGCTCAGTAACAGTAATTACTACTGGGCAAAACAATGATGCCAGCTAATATTTTTAATTTGTGCATAAAATCTATGTTATGTAGTAAAGCCTTATTGGCTTTTTATGTAATAAAAGTTGGTAACGGAAAAACTATTTGCAATGAAAAATTGCAATTTGAAAAATTATGCCTTTGTGCAAACAAAGTTTGCTTGCGTGAATTTAATATAGCTTTTGCAAACCTGGAAACTGTTTAGTGACCACTTCCGACAGTGGAAGACTGTTTGTGAATTTTATAGTTTGCGCCAATACAATGCATGTCAATGTAATAAAACTTCTTACTGAAAAAGTTTGCTCCAAAAGATCACACCACCTTCAAGCACTTCTTAAGAGTGCGCAATTAAAATTCGCACTCCACAATTAAAATTTGCAATGCAATAACAGTTGGAACAATATTACATTGCGAGATGTGGATTTTTATTGTTATTGGTGTGAATTGTTTTTCTCCTTGCGACTTTAATTACATTCCCCCCCAAGGGACAGTATTACTAATGGTCAAATTTCCAAGTGAAAAAACTTCAAAATTTGACCATCGAATTTTTTAGGGGGGTAATTTTCGATTGGATATGAGGATTCGAACAATTCTCCACAAAATCCTTTGAATTCTTGGAACTTGGAAATTTTTCAGGACAGGTTCTATGAGGTCCCCAATAGGCTAAAATGGCAATTCGGCACCTTTAAGCTGGCGAATAGTTGAAGTCGAAGGATTTTTAAAGGGCAAGTACTTCTAAATTCTAATTTTTTCAATTCAAATCAAATATTGGGCTATTCGGTAGTTGAAGTAGCCAAAAATTACATAAAAATTTGAATTTAAAAAATTCAAATTTAATTAGAATTTTCACTTTGATCATTAGTAAATGTGCCCCTAAGTGTTTAAATCCTGAAAATTGTGTAGTTACACTTACAATATAAAATATGGGGTTTTCTATACAAACCTTCCTCAACGAAGGTAGTGCATGCCATGGTTATTCTTACTCTTTAGGGTAGTGAGGTGTAGGTCAAAAAAACTCAACCCGCACCTGGGCCTAATACGCAACCGACCCTAACTCAAAAAATGTTTCCACTGAATCCAATCCACAGCTGCAGATCAGTAGTACATGCCCCAAAAAGCCATATCTCAGAAAGCACAGAAGCTACAGTATTGTAGTACCCACACCCACCATGGACACCCAAAATTCCACCCTAACCTGCCTGGCCCATGAGTCCCACCGGGTACCAGATCAGTCCAGACATCACTATTGTCTTGGGTTCTTTAAGATATACATTATTTAGTAAAAGGACAAAGTTAAAGTAGAACGACTGGGGGATGCCAAGTGTTTATACACTCTCCCCACTGTTAAGCTCCCCATAGACGCAACGATCTTTCCCTGCCAAACGACCGATTTTAGGGAAGTCCGACCAATCTGTCAAATTATCGTGTGGTTAGTGAGATACAAACAATCGTTCATCTTACGATTTTTCGTCCGACATTGGTCTGAAGATTGATCGGCCAGGTTAGAAAATCTTTATCGGTCCCCATGCAATCTACCTATGTTTGCAGGGCCAAGCAGGCTGCGATCCTTCAGTTTTGCTGGCAATATCGCCTGAAATGGTCTTTTTAGTTGATGGACACATCAGGCATTTAAACGATCGTTTTGAGACAATCGTGGTCTCACGATAACAATTGGATCTTTCAAAAGTCTTTACGTCTATGGCCAGCTTTAGTCTTCATTCAAAAACTTGGTGCTTTGTTCTTATAAGCAGCGTGCCACCATATACTTCTAGTGTCCTAGCCTCCTCTGTGCCACCCCAGTGCAAGTGAAGGCATAGTAAAGACATTATTTCTGTACTCTGAAGGCACTGTCCTGGCACATTGGCAAATATGGTGGGGTGACACTTTGACTCTATATCACATTTTTCAAAGTAGTCTGAAGTAAGTAAATTGCTGGGGATGCTTAAAGGAGAAGTAAACCCTACCTTAAAAAAACCCTCCCCTATGTAAACCTCCCTCCCTACTGCCCCAACCTACTTGCTACCCCAGGCACATGCCCCCAACTTTTTACTCCTCGTGGCAGATTCAGGCATCGGAGTTCACAGAAGACATCTTCTTCTCTTCGGTAATCTTCTTGTCTTCTTCCGGCTCTTTGGCGATCCCAATGAGTTTTGGCACATGCACAGTTGTCTGGAACTGGGAAATTGCTCCAACTGTGAATGCGTTGTAACACTGTTGAATACACAAAGATTACCAAAGAGAAAAAGATGGCTGCCGTGAACTCCAACACCTAAATCTGCCGCGAGGGGTAAGTAAAGAGTTAAGGGCATTTTTACGGGGTAGCAAGTAGGCTGGGAGGGAGCTGGGTCTATGGGGGGGGGCGTATGTTTTTTAAAGTATGGGTTTAGTTCTCATTCAACTACATCCCACTGTCCAGTGATTCTAACATTCCTTGGCCTTTAAAGACATGGAGGGTTCTGACACACAGTGCACTTCATCACCCAATGGGAAATCTCCTTTACTGCAGGTGATGAAGTGCCTGACAATACTTGCCCCTTCACCTTTGTTTGAATTGCAGTATGTAAAAAACATTTTCTAACTTGTAGTAGAGTTCTCAGAACTATTTGCTGATTGATTGCTATGAGTATCTGCCCTGGTGTAATTTAGCAGCTATATTACGACATTAAAAAGGGTAAATTACAGAAACCATGTAGGTCTGCTTCTGCTTGGAACTCTCTCCCTTCAGCAATCAGACCCTCTCCTTCCTTCCAAACCTGTTTAGGGAAGCATATTCAATGTATCTTAATGAATTAGTCATACATGTGATATATGTAAACTACAATTTTGTTTCTATTATCCTTTGCTTCTATAATCATTGGTACTCTAACCCTTTAGTTTGTAAACTAAAAAATCAGTAGGGTCCTCTAATCCTATTGTACTTGTTTTACTGTTTGCTCCCTTTTTGCTAAATAATGTAAAGTCCTGCATAACTTGTTGGCGGTATATATACATAAATAAATTATGATCAGAGATCAGCAAATCAAATTACATATTAATTCACACCTATTGATATCATGGTTATAAGGGACAGTTTTGAAACAATCATAAACTTAAAGGTTTTCACAGATGGTTTTGGCAGTTATTGGTTTTGTTAAGGTTGAAAAAAAGGTACAACTCTGTGTGTCTTTATTCCCTAATGTACAAAAGGTATATATATATATATATATATATATATATATATATATATATATATATATATATATATATATATATATAAAATGATGTATGCCTGGATTCACTTAATAGGATTACCTCTGCCCACAGTTATTGGTTTTGCTAATATGTCTGTGGATTTTAACTTTAGACTCAGGTCATCTTACACAATGAGAGAAGATAGATCACAAAAGCTAAGTCCCAGGACAAAGAGATCAAAACCTGCAATCCAATATCAAGACAAAGAGAATGAAGACATTGACTATGTGGTTCCTATATTTAGAGGAAGGTAAGTATGTTTTATATTTATTTTAATATATTTAATTTTATATTCAGCCTGGATATTCGATCTCAGTGACTATTAACGCCATGTGCCCTAGTAACAGTGCCAAGCTATACATCTGAAGTTATGTAACAGCGGGATAGCATTTTACTGCCATATCTATCAGTCTCTTAGCCCAGGAAGCAAGACCCATAACCAAGCATGGTTGTCACGTGGTTGCTTAAACCCATCTTATTCTTATTTTTCCTCTTTATTAATGCTGTTGTATTCTTATATTCAAACATTAACCAGTTGCTATTGGCAAGAAACCTTATAATGAGCTGCTTTGTGGCCAACTGTCATATAATTTTTAGCATAGTCAGATAAGCATGGTGGCATTTATTATTCCTGTTAAAAAGGTTTCTCACCTTTAAATTAAGTTTTAGTGTGATGAAGAGAGTGATATACCGAGACAATTTGCAGTTGGTTCTCATTTTTTATTATTTGTATGTCTGGTTGCTAGGTAGAGTTACCACCTTTTTTGTTAGGGGAAAACAGGCAGGGGACGGGCATAGGGGTGGGGCGGTGTCATAGGGGATGGGGCGGGACTGATGACGTGGCAATCAGTGATCTGCTGATCGCCATGTAATTCACTGCAGTGTCCTGTCCTAATTTGGAAGTCTTTTCACCTGGGCAGCCCTTCCAAAAAATGGGCTGTCCTGGTGAAATCCAGACAGTTGGCAACACTATTGCTAGGATCTAAATTACCCTAGCAACCATGCATTGCTTTGAATAAGATACTGGAATATGAGTAGGAGAGGGCATGAATAGAAAGATCAGTAACCCCCATTTGAAAGCTGGAAAGTGTCAGAAAAAGACAAATAAGTCAAAACTATAAAAAAGAAGGCCAAATGAAATGTTGCTTAGAATTAGCCATACTATAACATATGAAAATGTAACTTAAAGGTGAATTATCCATTTAAAATATGGAAAAGGAGTAGCCTTCATACTTTGGGGCCCTATATATCATACTGTATAAAAAAAAAATAAACACCACACATAATCAGGCATCGCAATTATTACGTTTTGTATTGATTTCCATCGACCACATACATTTATGTAAAAATCCGGCATCAGCAGCCACTTGAAAATTCTATGCAAAAAAGATGGCGTTCATCCATTGCTGGGTTTTTAATCTTTTTTCCCAGAACTTAATTGAAGCTTAATTTTCTGATTTACATATTACTCAAGGGGGCACATTTACTTAAATGTGAATTTTCTCTTTCTTATATTTCAAGTACACTTTTTCAAGAGAAATGTGGTCACTTTTCTCCTGGTGTAAATTCTCTGTGAAAACTCGCCAGTGTATTTTCCAAATACAATTGTGGTTGGGAAAATTCTCTAGAGAATTTTTGCCATAAAAATGAATTTTGGAGAATTAGCACATAGGGGGAAATGTAGATAAAAAGATTCAAAAGTGCCTGCTCTATTTTTAAAATGGCAGTTTGCCATTCTGAACCTGGAGACATTTCTCTTCTAGAAAACTCGTTCTTGTGCTTATAGTAGAAAATATTCACTGGAGAAATTGCACCTGGAAATTTTCATTACTGTGAAGTCAATTCTCTAAAACATTTTAGTAAATTAGTGATGTTAAGGGGAACACTAGTCTTCTCAAGTAAATGAGTTTAGCAGTTTTAAAATTAAAATTTAAATAATGAAAATGATTTTGCTTTTTGCATGTGATGTGTCTCATTATTCTCCATAATGTGTTTTAGTATTACATAAGAGCATGACTAATAATAGCTAGGCATCAATATTAGGGAATACAAGGGTAATGTTGACACCTGATGGTCCATTCTCCCAGGAGAAAGAAGTGACCCTTGAGGAGTATTAAACTGAAGTCATCATCAAATACTTTTTTAGCAGTTAATCCCAAATAAAAATGTATTTCTATATCATATATATAGAGCTTTACCCTGCTACTGCAATATAAAATCAATACATTTCTAAGGAACCTTAAGTGAAGCACATTAGCTAGTCTTTTTTTGTTTATGTGAATATGCCGTTTGTTCCTCTCCAGTCAGGAATACGTAAGTGGAATAACTGATACTGAAGATCAGAGAATTAAGGAGACTGCAGGTTATGTAGCGAGAAGGAATCTGTTTGCCTCTGGAGAAGGAATCAGTGTATCAAGAGCTGCTTCTTCATTATCAGAACATTCCGAACACTACCAGAAAAAGTCAAGAAGTGTTGAGATAAGGGAAAAGGCTGAGCGACTTGCACTGAAAAAGACGGTAATTTAAGAAGCTGTAATATACAGCATTCTCTGTTACTAAACAATACTTTTAGTTTAAGTCTTCAGTGAACGGAAATGATTTGATAAATTAATGTGAATTATTATTATTTTATTATTATTTTTTTTTTTTTAAGTTTGGTTAAATCCCAGTGTAGAACCATGTTGTTTAACTGAGTCCCAATGACACCCAATGTATGTTAGTCTTCATACTGCGTTGCTTTTGGTGCCCTGCCTTTAAATTCTGATTTCCAGTTCTAGGTGGCCACCAGGGCTCAGACATGGAGTCAGGGGTTTTCCATAAGTGGTGTAGATGCAATGCCTCCAGGTATGGAGTGAGAAATAGTAGGAAATATCATCAATATCAGGAACAGGCCAGACAGTCAGGGCACCAGTGTTACAGTGACCGGGGGGGTCATTGTTAAAACTAGCTAAATCAGGGGTGTCCAACCTTTTGGCTTCCCTGGGCCACATTGAAAAAAGAAAATTGTCTGGGGCTGCACATTAAATACACACTTTTGATTTGTAAAAGTAAAGTAAATAAAATGCACAGAAAAGAACTACACTACCAAATGGATAACCAGATGGAGTTATACACTGGAATATGGGGCACCTGGATATTAAATAGACGTATTATATTATTATTATTATTATTAATAATAATACTACTAACTGGGCAATGGGCAGAGTCCCCCCTTCTGCCTACTCCTATATACTTTGCAACATGATGTTTCCTCTGGAAACAAGGATTTTAAGCTGGGCCGCATTCATATCCATCATGGGACGCTTGTGGCCCTCAGGCTACAGGTTGGACACCCCTGAGCTAAATCTATGTTAAATGGGTTGTTCACCTTTAAATTAACTTTTAGTATGATATAGAGAGTAATATACTGAGACAATTTGCAATTGGGCTTATTTTTTTGTAATAATTGTGTTTTTTTTTAGCTTTTTATTCAACAGCTCTCCAGTCTGCAGTCTGGTTGCTAGGGTCCAAATTACCCTACCATTGATTTAAATAAGATACGGGAATATGAATAGGAGAGGTCCTGAACAGAAAGACGGTTAATAAAAAGTAGCAATAACCATAAATTTGCAGCCTTACAAATGTGTTTTTTTAGATGGGTTCAGTGACCCCTATTTGAAAGCTCGAAAGAGTCAGAAGAAGCCAAGATAATTCAAAAACTAGAAAAAAGTTTTGAAGGCCAATTAGAATTAGTTGCTTAGATAAACCATTGTATATCATACTTAAATGTTAAGCACCCCTTTAAAGTAATTTACACATCACACAGTGGCAATTCTTTCTATGTGTAACTCACATCAGTGCTTAACCTGCGTTATTTCATTCCATAGACAGACAGTTGTTAAATGATCCCCAAAATCAAAAAGGCTACCAGAAAAAGCTTGTAGACAACAAACTAACACCCCATAGTGATACTTTCAAAACATTGAACGCTAAATATACTGCAGGGTCTGATTTTTTTATTTTTTCTTATCAATTCTTTATTTTTGAAATTTTCAGAGGAAAAGAAGAGGTAGGAGGGTTTACAGAAAAAAAAGGTAGGGTAAGGGGGGGGTAACAAATTTCCACAACGTTCTCACATCTTGTATAAGAATTACAAGCAACAACAAGCTTTTACGCATAACAAATCATGTGGTCACATGAACAATCTTATCCATATTTCACAAAAATTTCTAGAAAAAGAAAGAGGAAAATAGTTTTCAGTCATTCCGAATGCAGGGTCTGATTTTAAGCATTGTGTGTTTAATACTATAAATTTCACGTAAAGCAGGCTTTGCGCTCAGTCTATTTTTTTTTATAGAAACCTAACATTCACTGAAAACATTTGTGTTACAAAAGATTAGTTCTTTCTCTATATGGAAAGAAAGAAAGAAAGAAAGTGATTAGGAACAAGCCTCCTCTGCAAGGAACTAGACCTCTCTGGGTGCAAAATAAATGTGAGTTTATTTTTAACTTAACTGTACTAGCTTCACCCAGCACTTAAATAGTACATTCAGTATAGGGAAAATCTACTGAAAGAAATCAATTCTGTAGCATACAGCACAGCCTTGTGTTTTGCTAAGTAATGTTTTGAAACTAGGACTCTGATAAGGTATATGTATACAAAAAATGTACTTACTGTCAGTAGGGTTACTACAAGATAATGGTAGTGTAGAGTCCCATAGAGTTAACAGTGCCTCTATGGCTTTAAGTCCCCAACTTCCTGATCTTCCTAGTTGCGGGGCAGATGCCCATGTAGCTAGATGTAAGTTATGATATTGGCCAGGAAGGGCTATGACCACATCCTGTCACACCTTGTATAGTGAGAGAGAAGGGGTGGGTCTAGGCCTTTGGCTGCGGAAGCCTCATCAAGCTGGGTGTACTCAGGGGGGCCTGGGTACAGCAAGGCCCAGGGGAGCATGTGCCCAAGATAGGGTTATCCCCCAGCCAGTATTTTACCAGCCTAGCTGGTAAAACACCAGCAATGTAGTTGCCCTGGGCCTTCGGTGAAACCTATCTTTCTTCATCTTCTGGGCATCTCACAATATGTCCCCGCCCATCAGCACCGCCCCTTTAGTTCTCGCCCCCACCACTGGCCAGTAACATTTTTTTTAAAAGGTGGCAACCGTAGCCCTAGAGGGACCATTACCCATAGAAGAGAAGTCGGGGAGCAGGGCCCCTTGAATGAGGCATATCTGTAATAGACTCTCTAGGAGAGTGAGATAGAGAGGACAGATAATAAGAGCAGCTTGGCTCCAACTTGAAGGGATAGCAATGAGGAAGCTGAGTGCTGAAGTGCTGAGATCATGAGGGTGCCTCTGTCCATGTGGACGCTATCGCCTCAGGGAGTTCCACTGTGCTGTCTCTGGAGGAAATTCCCCAACATCTACCTTGAAAGCTCTGTGTAAGCAGGTGTGCCTGTATATATTGCCTAATGCCACTGTACCACTGTGAGTAAAGTTGTGGATAAAGCTGTCTGTAACCCACATATCATCCTGCACTTTCTCTGTATTTTGCGATTATGCCAAATAATGAAAACCATTAGATTTTATTGTTGAGTCTATTAATGGATCCACAGTCACAGTAACATGTATCTTTTCAGTTAGATGACACCGAGGAATTCCACAGAAAGATAAATGAAGATATGCTGTTACACGCTCCTGTATTTATCATCAAGCCCCGTTCCCATACAATCTGGGAGACGCAAAGTGTCAAACTTCATTGCACAGTGAGCGGCTGGCCGGAGCCCCGTGTCACATGGTAGGTTCCAAAGGGAAATGGCATGTTTAATGATAATTTCATTTTCTAATATTATTGCAAATTTGTTTGGCAATGTTCTTGATTTTTACCTCATATTATCAGTCATTGTCTAAATACCTAATTTTTTTGTGAGATATAAGATGATAAATTAAGTACTATCAAAAATCAGTTGAATAATCTGTGGGAAGAAAACATATTGTAACCGCCCTTTTGTTATTCTGCAGCAAGAAGGTCCATTCTACAATTTTCTGAATTTCTTAACTGATTGAATGAGAAGGAAATGTGAGAAATTAAGGAAGCTTTATCAGGAAGGTCTATATAAATACACCAATAAACCCTCAAAGTAATGCTGCTCTGAGTCCTCTGCCAAAACAAATACTCCATTTCTTTCCTTCTATTGTGTACACATGGGCTTAAACTTCTTTGCCCTGGACTTGAGCATGCTCAGTTTGCTCATCTTCCCTCCCAACTGTAATCTGAGCCCAAAGCTATGAGTGAGCAGGGAGAGGCAGGAAGTGATGTCACACCAAGCTAATGTGTCACCTGTATCCTAAACAAACAGAGAGAGCTTCTAGAGCTGTTTACTCAGGTATTGTAAAGCATTCTACAGAATAAATAAAGTGTTCTAGCTTGCACTATTATGGCTAATCTATTGGCAATAAACTGCCTCAGGAGCTTTCGTTCTTCTTTAAAGGGGTTATCCACCCTTCAGATAACTTTTAGTATGAAGTAGAGAGCGATATTCTAAGATAATTTGCAATTGGTTTTCATTTTTATTATTTCAGGTTTTTGAGTTATTTAAATTTTTATTCAGCAGCTCAATTTGAATTTTAACTAATCTGGTAGCTAGGGTCCAAATTACCCTAGTAACCATGCACTGATTTGAATAAGAGACTGGAATATGAATAGGAGAGACCTGATTAGAAAGATGAATAATAAAAATTAGCAATACATTTGTAGCCTTCCTAACAGAGCATTTGCTTTTTAGAACAACATATTACAACATATTAAAGGAAAAGTAAATGTTTTTCTTTTTCTTTCTGTAAATTTGCTCTAAACAGCCCCCCAGATTAATGTACCTTAGTCCCTGCTGCAAGTCTGCTCTGGTTTCTGTGTTATCAGCAGCTTGTTTCCCCTTCTTCCTGGTGCAGAGTGAAGCCCAGCCCCTTAGTTTACTGAGCAGTCCATTTGCTGCTGTTCCACAATAGAGAGGAAGAGGGAGCCAGTGTGTGCATTAGTAAGCTAGTTTCCCCAAGCAAAAGGTGCTGCACACACTGGTCTCTGCTATGTCATAGTATGCAAATGATCTCCAGGACTAGTCACAGAGATAAGGTCAGCTCAGTAAGCTATGGGGCGGGGCTTCACTCTGCACCAGGAAGAAGAGGAAACAAGCTGCTGATAACACAGAAACCAGAGCAGACTTGCAGCAGGGACTAAGGTACATTAATCTGGGGGGCTGTTTAGAGCAAATTTACAGATAGAAAAAAAAAAGGTTTACTTGTTCTTTAAAAGTTACCTTACAGGAGAACTAAACCCTAAAAATGAATAGGACTAAAAATGCCATGTTTTATATACTGAACTTATTGCACCAGCCTAAAATTTCAGCTTGTCAAAAGCAGCAATGATCCAGAACTTTCCTTGTCCTCTAAGGCTGGGGACAGACAGGGAGATTTGGGGAGATTCTGTCGCCTGGCGTTTAATAGCAGGCGACAATCTCCCCGAACTTCCTTCTCCCTGTCTGTCGCTAGTTTAAATGGAAAAGCGCCAGCGCTGTGCACACGCGGCGAGGCGATTTCCGGAATCGCCCAAAGTTACTTCGTGAGGAAACTTCGGGCGATTCCGGAAATCGCCGCACCGCGTGTGCACAGCGAATCTCCCTGTCTGTCCCCAGCCTAAAGGTGAACCACTCCTTTAAAGTTTCCAAATGCAGGACAACTTTGCTGCTCAGCAATAGCTGGAGGATTGAAATTGCCCCTCTAGTTTAAGGAGTGGGAGTATCCTTGGATGGTCAATACTAGCAGATAAGGAGAGAGGCACGGTCAAAGCTTTGTACTTAAAGGGGTTGTTCATATTAACTTTTAGGGGCAGATTTTTCAAAGGTCGAAGTGAAAATCTGAAGTAAAAAAAAGTAATTTTTGAATTGAATCGAATAGGCCAAAATTGAATTTGAATTTAAAAAATTTGATTCAAATTAAAAAAATTTGACCATTCCAAAATTAAAGTACTGTTTCTTTAAAAAAAATTCAAATTCAAACCTTTGCCACCATAAACATGGTGAATTGTGGTTTTAGCCTATGGGGGATCTCTGAGAACCTTTATGGAGTATTTTTGGAAAATCACAGTTTTTGGAAGAATTCGTTAGAATCGATAGAAAACTCTGATCAAATCTACACAGGCGTTTTCGGCTTAATATATTTTCCGGAAAATTTTGTTTGCGGGAAAATAAAATCTGAATTTTTGGGATTTTCCACCCGAAAGCTCTTATTTGTTCTGATTGTTGCCAGAAACCCCCCAAATCTTCGGGTTATTGCACAAAACCCAGCGCAGATCACAAAATCTTTGGTACTTCTCACGTTAACTTATATGCAACTCTGCAGGTCTGAGATTTTTGAATTTTTCCATCCTCTGGCTATATAACTGCAGCAAAATTTGTGTTTTTTTTTCATTCAAATTTTATAGTAAAAAACACAAATTTTTCGGATTTTCTGCATTAAGAGGTTGGTAAATAAACCCCTAAATGTTTATCCTTACAGAGTGACCCCCATATTTGAAAGCTTAAAAGAGTCAGAAGAAAAAAAGGCAAATATTAAAAAAAACTGTAAATAAGAATAATGAAGACCATTTGCAAAGTTGCTTAGAAATGGCCATTTTATAACATACTAAAAGTTAACTTAAAGTTGAACCACCCCTTTAACCAGTGTCAGAGCTGTAAAGACTATACACAAAGCAGGGAAGGCTCACTTTTTGTATTAGTGATGTCACTGTTTTATGTGCACTCACTAGACACATTCCTTCTAAATTGGCATCAGTCACTGTTGGAAAGTGTTACAGCAGAAGAACATAAAGCATTCTGAGAGCACTACATCCTGCTACCTTCCCTTAGGACTTCAGCCAATAAGAAGCCACAGTGAAAGTGACCAATGAACAAACCAGATGGACCCCATGAGCCTAATGAGCATTTACTAGTTAACTGCCATTGGATTAAACATGCATAATGCAATCACACCTAATACTATTCCGTAAGATAAGCACAAACAAACTTTTTAGAAAAAGAAACACATTTTATGAAAAAAATAATAGTCATAAAATATGACTGAAGATTTTCATTCATCCAGGCCATGGTATATCTAATATAAGTAATTCTAAAACAACTGGACTTGCTGAGTAATCATTGAAGACGTTTCACTACTCATCCGAGCAGCTTCTTCAGTTCAACTTAATGAGTTGATGAGTAGTGAAAGGTCTTCAATGATTACTCAGCAAGTCCTGTTGTTTTAGAATTACTTATATTAGAAACAGTCATAAAACTTAATATTTAGGGCAGAACTACATGGCAGACTTACCTGCGTAAGCAAAGTAAGTAATAGGAAGTCGAATGGTGTTGCAACAGTGAACCGACGCAACACGACTGTTGGATGCAAAGGCTGTAAGCTGCGTCTGCGTCCGACAATCGTGTCACATCCGATCACCATTTCAGTTCCCGTCCAACTTGACATGGACGTTTTGTTGCCCATCGTTGGATCCCACGGAAACACAGGTAAGTCTGCCATGTAGTTCTGCCCTAAAATTCTTAAAATAATTTAAACTTAAATCATGTTTAACGTTAGGGTGGTATTAAAGGGGTGGCTCACCTTTTAACTATTATTCTGATGTAGACTTTATATGTATAGGTATATGTATAATTGATCTTTTATTTTTTGCGTTTGGAATATCAGCAGGATGCTAGGATCCAGTTACCTTAGCAACTAGTTTGCGGTTTTAGCCTATGGGGGACCTCCGAGAACCTTTATGGAGTATTTTTGGAAAATCAAATTTTTTGGAAGAATTCGTTAGAATCGATACTCTGATCAAATCTACACAGGGGTTTTCAGCTTATTTATTAATATATTTTCCGGAAAACTAGTCATTAGTTTCAACAAGAGTCTGGAAGATGGACTAATCCCAGTTTTAACACAATAATATTACTCTGATGTTTTCCTCTTCCAGGTACAAAAACAATGTGCCCATAGAAGCCCAGGCTCACCCTGAGAAGTACAAAATTGAAGGTGGATATGGAATTCACTCCCTGGAGATATTCAAGTGAGTGAGAGAGACAAGTGACAGATGCAACAAGTAGCAGAATCACATTGACATTTGCTCATGACAGAAGGGCAGGTGGCAGATGGAGCTGGGTATTTATGTAAAGGCATGTACTTTGGAAGCAAGCATGCTAATAATAGATGAAAAGCCCACAAGAAGTCGGTAATGGGAAAGTATCTAGGAATAATAGGAGATGACAAGCTTGCCTGGAGCACTCAGTGACAGATAAACAGCTGCAAAAGACTGCACTCATTTTAATAAAAATGCGATTTACTTCTAGGGATTATAGGGGGTCAAACATAATTGAACCTATGTATACATCATTCGTTAGGACCCACCTTTAGTAGGGGCTAATTAATAAAAAAAACAAAAGAGATGGAAATGTGTATTAGAAGCAGCAATAAAAACTTAATATTAGCTCAATGATGGCTTTTGTTTGGTAAGCGGGTACAAGAGAATACTCATGGAGAGTGAGAAAAGCAGCACACTAAGGATTTCTTTACTATAGAGAGTTAATTTATGTGAGTTCCTACTGAGAGAAAGGGCACATTAGGTCTCATTCATGTCTGCAGCAGCAATTGTGGTCATGCAAAAATGAACGCACTTGTTGCGCATACTGATGCCTGACACCTGGACACACTTGAAATATTGTGCTTTTTTTTTGTTCAACACGTGTAGGTTCACCCTGTGAATGCATGGGTTTCCTCTGGGTCAACCACCTTCCTCCCACACTCCTAAACCTTGATCATAATTTCATAAGGACTTTAGATTTAAGCTCCACTGGGGCAGGGTACAACCTCTAAAGTGCCGCAGAATATGTATAGAATACACAATAGCCATGAATATCCTGTAAATTATATCCTTCTAAACGATGCTTGGTGATGTCATCAGTTATAATCGGAGCTTAGTGATGTAATTTCTGTAACATTACCGAAACAGGTGTATTATAATAAATAATATAGCCCTTTTTGTAAAATATGAGCATATTATAAGTCACCTTGGTTCTATGAGCCGTATAAATGCACACTTCGCTCTTGTGTCTTTATATGGTCATGGAACTCCTTGGTGACTTATAATATCCATTTATTTTACAATAGGTGTATATTATTTGCTATATAATACACAAAAGCCATGAATATCTTGTAAATTATATCCTTAAAAATGGTGTCTAGTGATGTCATTGGTTATAAACGGTGAGTAGTGATGTCATTTTTACCAAATGACTCACTAAAACTTGTGTATTATAATAAATAAAGTTGAGGATAAGTTGAGGAAAATATGAGGATATTAGACCACATAACCTCAGAGTTCCATGACCTGTACAAAATATGTGGTCATGGAACTCCTTGGTGACTTATAAAATCCTTATAATTTACAGTAGGGGGTACTTTATTCACTATATAAATGAGCAAAATAACACTAAATATTTAATTGTTGTGATGCAATTGGTTGTAATTCAGCAGCAGGCAAAAACATGTTAGATACGCATAATGTAAATTCTTACAAATATTATTAGAAAGGGAGATTTAACTTAGCCAAAGACATTTCTAACATTGGGGGCTCTACTAAGGATGAAGGCCTATTTCAAATGTACTCTCTGTCCTTCTCTAAATGTAGCCTTGCCACTGTATATTGCTAGGTAAAATTGATACTGCTGCTACCATAAGTCTCTACTTCTTATGATCTCCCAGAACTCAGCATTCACATAGTATACACATCTATTGCATATATATATATATATATATATATATATATATACACACAACTGTATTTACAGTATATGTGTGAGTACAGGTATGGGACCTATTATTGACAATACTTGGGACCTGGGGTTTTCCAGATAATGGATCTTTTTGTAATTTGGATCTTCGTACCTTGTCTACTACAAAATCATGTAAACATTAAATAACCCCAATAGGCTGGTTTTGCTTCCAATAAGGATTGATTATATCTTAGTTTGGATCAAGTACAAGCTACTGTTTTATTATAATAGATAAAAAGGGAACCATTTTCAAACATTTGGATTATTACATTATAATGGAGTCAATTGGAGATGGACATTCCGTAATTCAGAGCTTTCTGGATAACGGGTTTCCAGATAATGGATATAATTTGTGTCACAATAAACATATATGTTTTTTCCCATGTCTCATAGATCAATATGATAATAAACAATAATGTTAGTCTATACCAAGCTGCATTGTATTGTTATAGCCCTAGCTCCTCTATTGTTAGCAAGAGTTTTGTGCTTTACATGTCACTGTGTGTTCCACCCCCCTAAGTCACAGCCAAATTCCTCTTCTATTTATAGGCCCTTAATAAATTCTTGGAATATCTGTCACAATGGTTTCAAAATGAATGCATGGCAGATCCCAAATTAACATTTTACAGCCATCACTGGGAGGGAAATACAGAGAATCATTCCTGCTGCCATGATCACTACCCTGACAAACAAGTGTATGGGAAAATATAAGCTTTAAATAAAATCCATCCCTGTAACCATCAAGCCCCGTGAAAGAATTATACACATTCACTACTGTCAAATTTTAGAGTTATGTGAGCTTTTTTTTAGACCTTGAATTAATTCACAACTGGAATGGTTTCTAATTTAAGAAAAAAACTCGAATGAAGTTGCCTCACGAGGAAACTTTGGGCGACTTGTTAGCCAGCGGAGGGCAGGGAGAAGGCAGTTTGGGGAGATTGAAGAAGAAGAGGCAATTAATCTCCCTGAATCTGCTCGTGTGGATTAATTGATGTAGAACTTAAACTCCCAGCAGACTCTGCAATATAAATGGCCAGGTATGGTGGGAGTAGCAGTCCAACAGTTAAAGAGATTTTGTCATTGTTTTTTTTTTGTTTTTTTCAAAAAATTAGTTAATAGTAATTTTGAAATCTGACATGGGACTAGGCATGATGTTAGTTTCCCAGCTGTCCTTAGTCATGTGACTTGTGCACTGATAAACTTCAGTCACTCTTTACTGCTGTACTGCAAGTTGGAGTGATATCACCCCCTTCATTTCCCCTCAGCAGCCTAACAAGAGACCAGTGGGAAGGTAAACAGATAACAGCTCCCTGACACAAGATAACAGCTCCCTGTTAGATATGAGAATAGTAAAAATCCATGTCCTGCTGCAACTCTTTCAGTTACATTAAGTAGGAGAAACAATAACTTATCGGAAAACAGTTCCATTTGAAGTGCTGGCTCTTTCAGAAAGCACAGGTTCAGGCACAATGACCTGAGATACACATCAATATTACAACTAAAAAAATATACTCGGTGCTTCAGGAAAACATTTTATACGGTATAATGAATTATTTGTAATGTGAACAATCATGGCAGATTAATTTTAAAGTCAATTGCCCCTGGTTTCATTCAGAAATTATCTTTGTTGATTTTGAAAGTATTAATGATAATTTGCATGGTACAGTGTTCACACAGTAGCAACAACTGACACCTGACATGTCCCCACAGATGTGATTTTGAAGATACAGCTCAGTATCATGCCTCAGCTATGAATGTGAAAGGAGAAAATTCAGCATATGCCTCCCTCGTGGTAAAGAGTAGGTTTGCAGGACTCATTTTCTCCCATTTCATTTTAACACTTTGCCCTGGTTCCTATAGTGGATTTATATATAAATTTGTCTCCAACAGGGTACAAAGGGGAACTGGATGTCAGTGATTTCCCACCCAAGGGTACACCATTCAGCTGTAAGTGGTGTATTTACTGAACCACAGTGTGTGATACTGCTGTACATTTTCATATGACTTGCCCTTTATAAGTAAAGGCTAACAAATAATACTAAATTGTATAGAACAGCTTCTAGGTTTTAAAAAACTGCAGACTTTTGCTTGCTGCATACAGTAACCTACTGTAATACCTTTAAATGTGCTATTTGTCAATTAAAGTTTTTATAAATTAATATATTTATATATCTATGACATAATTTTATTTTTATAATGTCATTTTTCCATTCTTGTCTATCTGGGCCTTTACAGTTAGCGTCACTCCATTCGGCTTCGCTTCCAAATTTGAGATTTATTTTGTTGACTCATTTGGAGTGTCCTTTGGCAAAGAGGGTGAGACACTGAGCTTGGGGTCTAAAGTGATCATTCATCCTAAAATCAAACGCTTCCAACCTGAGATTCAGTGGTACAGGAACGGTAAGAATATAACCCATTTTTCTATCATTTGCTTGTTGTTAAACTCATTCAGGAGTGCTAACTTAGCGAGGGAGGTTTTATTATAGCTGCTGTTATATAACTTGGCTAACTGAAAGTAGTATTTTGACTGGAGCAGCAATACAACCAGTACCGTTAACAGATTTCTTTAATGTTTGCGGCAACATTGATCAAGAAAAACTAAATCTGAAGAATGCAATCTATAGCACCCCAAGCTTGTCACTTTGGTAGATTGTGTTTTAAAACAGTGATCAACAAAAATAGAAAATGAAGAAAAGATTGCTTCACTTGCAAGAACCAATCCACTAAATGTGTTTATACCAGTAGTAAAAAGAGGAAGGTTGAAAGTGCTGTTCAATTAACATATGAAGTCAGTATGGTTACAGGGGACTCTGAAAGGCAATTCTTTTCCACAATGTACAGAATTGAGGAGTCAGAGTTAGGAGATCAAAATTCAGAAAATTAACATTTGCTGAATTAAAGGGGATGCATTGTCTAAAATTAAAATCCCCCTTTGCCTTTGGGGAATGGATATAAGGATTGTTCTAACTGCAATCCGTTATTTTTTTATCAGCTGGCTGTTCCCCCACGTACCTGCTCTTTCAGCTGCAAGTAAAACCTTCATGACCCGCCTGCCTCTTCTGCTGTTCCCATCCACCCACCAATGAAAAATGAATAGGAGGCCTTGTTCACTCCCATCACTGCCTACTCGTTTTTTATTGGTAGGCGGGCAGGAACAGCAGAAGAGGCAGGCGGGTCAAAAGCAGAGACTAGTGATGGGAGAATCTGTGTCGTTTCGCGTTGGCAAATTTTTCTGGGAAAAAAAAAGTTTTTAACGCGGGCGTCTGTTTTTGGACGCTGGTGCACATTGCCGTCATTGAAAAAATGGACACCAGCGTCCAATAATGGAAGCCCCCATCAAAAATATGACAAATTTTAACAAGCGTTTCAGGAATTTATTTGCCGGCGGCGAATCGCACAAATTCACCGCAAATTTGCGTCTTGCAATAAATTTGCCCATCACTAGCAGAGACACCCATTGGCCCTGAAGTTTTTACTTGCAGCTGAAAGAGCAGGTATGTGGGGGAATGGATTGCGCTCAACTTTCAACTGAAGAACAGTGAAAACTGGCTGATAAAAAATTATTGATTGCAATTAGAAAAATGTTTATATCTGTTTCCCAAAGGCAAAGGGGGATTTTAATTTCGGACAATACATTCCCTTTAACACTCAGTACACAGTGGATTCAGGAATACAATTTACCGCCTCTGATGCAAATTTAATCAGCTATCATTTAGGCATTTTTTCGTTGGACAAAAAATGTAACCTAATGGCTGTGTCTTTTTTTCAACCTCATCTGCCTATGATGCTACAGTATGTACTATATTTATCCCTTTTGGTCCTGACTCACTGCAGCAGAGATCAGTTCTTCAGGACGGTTAATGAGCTGGCTTCTGTTACATTGTTTCAGAAGTCAGAACCAGCAGTGCTTGTTTCAGGAGTCGGTACCAGCCGCCAGATAGACACTGCATTGAAAAGCATTACTATTTACACATCATTTTAAAACCAATTAAATTTTAAATGAATGTTTATTGAAAGTTGTCATTTTCTTCAATAATGCCAAAAATAAATTATGGTTGGATATTACTTTATCTTTTTTCTCCCAAATGACTTCCATAGAAGCAAAAAAGTGGTAATAATTTCAGCCACTATGTGTCACTGTTCTTTCATGGTTGGGAAACCTTGCAGTTCCATAGGACACTTGGATTTGCAGGATAACTTCAGATAAGGGATGTCGGGTCATATTTATTCAGTCGAGTAGCAGATGTGTGTGTAGGGGGGGATCAGGTATATGACCTACTCCACGTGTCATGAACTTGGCATGGCTACTAAGGGGCACATTTATTTCAAAAAAAGAAAAAAGTTACAAATAATTGCATAAAGTCACTGGAAAAAGGTAATAGGCAATAAAACCTTGTACTTGATCCAAACTAAGATTTAACTAATGCTTATGGGAGGTATGGCCAACCTATTGGGTTTATTTCATATTTAAATGGTTTTATAGTAGACTTAAGATATGAAGATTCAACTTACAGAAAGATATGTTATCCAGAAAACCTATGAAGAATAATGTAATCCAGGGGTCCCCAACCTTCTGAACCCGTGAGCAACAGTCAGAAGTAAAAGGAGTTGGAGAGCAACACTAGCATGAAAAATGCTCTTGGGGTGCCAAATAAGTGCTCTGATTGGCCATTTGGTAGCCCCTATGTGCGATGTGCTTGTCAACCTACATTGAGGCTCTGTTTGGCAGTGCACTTGGTTTTTATGCAACTAAAATTTGCTCTAAGCCTGGAATTCAAAAATAATCACCTGCTTTGAGGCCATTTGGAGCAACATCCAAGGGGTTGGAGAGCAACATGTTGCTCATGAGTTACTGGTTGGGGATCACTGATGTAATCCCTCCTTTTTCTTGGTATGTAACTCAGACATGGTTAAACTTTAGTCCTACAGCTGTTGCTAAAGGATGTAAGTGAGGTTTAAGAGTGTTTAGCTACAGCTAGTGGGCCTCATGCCAAAAATCCCTGAAATAACAGGTAACCTGTAACCTGTAGGAAAACCTGGGGCCATAGCCCAAAAGCTATTTACCCCTACACACAGCCTTATAATAAATGCAGTTTCCTGTGCCCAGATGAATATCCCCAGTAATGAAAAATTATGATAAAAGAAAATAAGGATACATGATAGCTAATTTTTGTGACTACTATACAGAGAGAGAGAACATATAGCCACGTGTCTTTTAACAGGTATTAAACTGTATACATAGTGTTTCATAAGATCAGGTCTCGGTTATACAGTAACAATATATCCAATATAGGAAACAATTGAAAGGGCAAGTTAAGGATGACCTCTGTAAAACAATCCTGAGATGTTGCTATTGTGATGCTGCTGACATCGTGGGACAGGTGTAGAACTGCCTGCAAATTAACATACTGTGTTTTACAACACTGCAGTGTGTGTCTCTCGGCTTTCATTGTCCCTTAGTCATGTCCTCTTATTGCATATTTGTGTGCAGAGATCCTGTGATTGAAACAAGCATACCATATATATAATATGGCTCGAGTACTTCTAACCTGACACAATTCATGTAAAACACTATGTGATCTAAATAGATAGGTTTTATAAACTCGACTAACCAAGATAGGCTGATAGGTTCATGTAAATTACTTCAGCACATTAAACGGTTCACTTTTATGTTAACTTTTAGGGGCAGATTTACGAAGGGTCAAAGTGAATATTCAAATTAAATTCAAATTTAAAAAAATTTAATTTCAAAGTAATTTTGGGCTACTTTGACTATCAAATAGCCCAAAATTCGAAGTGCTCTCTTTTTAAAGAACTTCAAATTCGCCACTTCGCCACCTTAAAGCTGCAGAATTGCCATTGTAGCCGATGGGGGACCTCCTGGAACCTTTACATTGATTTTTTTCTAAGGATTTTTCCTAAAATCAATTGAATCGAATGATTTTTATTCGATTGAAAATGGACATATTCAATCCATTTTCGATCGAAAATGCCCTTTAATAAAATTTGATTGTCGAATTTTTAAGTTCTTTCTTCGAAATTTGACCCTTAGTAAATCTGCCCCTTAACATTTTGTAGAATGACCAGTTCTAAGCTTTTCAATTGGTTTTCATTATTTATTTGTTATAGTTTTTGAATGATGTGCCTTCTTCTTCTGCATCTTTCTATCTTTCAGATGGGGGTCACTGACCCCCTGTAACAACAAATGCTCTGCAAAGCTACAAATGTTATTGCTAGTTATATTCCAGTCTTATTCAAATCAATGCAAGGTTGCTAGGGTAATATGATCACAAGCAACCAGATTGCTGAAATTGCAAGCCAGAAAGCTACTGAATAAAGGGTTAAATAACTCACAAATCAGCACAAATAATAAATGAAAATCAATTGTCTCAGAATCTCACTCTCTACATCAGGGGTGCTCAAAAGGTAGATTGGGATAGATCTCAAGGCACTGTCAAGAAACAGCATGACTAAATTACCCTCCTGTTTCATTATTTTCGTTGAGATATTTATTACAGTTTATTTATTAAAGTTACATAATAAATAGTTGCTACTGAAACCTAGCAATATACAGTGCTCATAAATCAATACAATATTTAAGTAATGTTTTTATTGGAACAGAATTATAACAATGTTTTTATGGATGTAGATCATAGATGCAATGACATCCCTAAAAGTAGACCCCTCATTAGTAAAGTATGGCCACTCTTGCTCTACATCATACTAAAATTTAACTCAGCAGCAGCCAATGTCTCTGTCTGTATTTTCACCTACTGCTTTAAATCAGTATTTGTAAGAGTTACAGATTTCTCTTTTGCATACATAAAACAGGCATTTTGTACCCATTGGTTTTACCTACAACACTAACCACACTATTATTCATGATTTGCATTTTGGTGAAGCTACATCATGTGTATACAATTTGCTTCCAATACGCAGGACTTCTGCTCGCCCCTTCCAAATGGAGAAACATGCACTGGAGTGGAGAACATTCTACCCTGACTCTTACCCACTTGAATAAAGAAGATGAAGGCTTATACACTCTTCGGGCCGTCATGGGCGAATATTATGAACAATACAGCGCTTATGTATTTGTCAGAGGTAAAAAATACCTACTTGTTTTACAAGTAAAATATATGTGAGAATGTATTGATGAAAATGTACTCTGTACTAATAATCTCTAGTAAGTAAAGAACGTCTTTGCTCTACATAGTATATCATACGTGCAGCATTAAGAACCTATTGGTGTTACCTTATTGGGTTGGTGGAGGCCAAAAGGTTAATGCTTCAATGACAGGAAGTTTGGTCTCTCTGTATATCAGATAAGGCTTTGACAGTGAAAGCTGACATGCATCACCCTTGTCTTCCTTCCTCTAAGCCTTTTTGCAGAACACAGAAGTGAGACTTCCTGAGCCACAGGAAAATAGCTTGCGGTGCATTAAATGAGGTTGCATTCAACACTGATCAACATTCTAACTGACCGCTTTAAAATAATATGAAAAGCATATATTCAAATTCTTTATAAAGAAGAAATAAGGCCTAAAACTAAATAAACATGGTTAGCAACACTGTATCTTATACATCAAACTTACTGTACAGGCCTAGAGATTCAGCAGTCTTAAGGTTAGGCCAGACGCGAAGATTCGGGGAGATTTGTCACCTGGCGACATCACCGCGACTAATCTCCCTGAATGGCTTGCTAGTAAATCGCACCCGCTAGCGCTAAAGTCACCTGCGCCTATTCACACGTGGCTGCACGTGTTTCAAAGTCGCTCAAAATTGCCTTGCGATGCAATTTAGAGCGACTTTTAAAAATGTATCGCCCCGTGTGAATAGGCGCAGGCGACTTTAGCGCTTGCGGGTGCAAGATACTAGCAAGTCATTCAGGGAGATTAGTCGCCTCAAAGACGTGGCGATTAGTCGCCAGGCGACTGATCTCCCTTAAATCTTCCCGTGTGGCCTAGCCCTTATAGCAGTAATAATCCATGCCTTCAATCTTTTGAGTGTCAATGGCACTGCACATGATCAGTTTGTTGTGGGCAGTTATTTAGAAGCTCAGCTGCAGGAAATGTGGTTTAATCTGTTGTTGAACCTGATGCTATTGAGCTGATAATAATTTTTTCAAGCAAATTGCACTAGTTTCTGAGATGCCATGGAATGTGAATATGAATTTATTACTAATTACCCTTATGATTTATTATCCTATATACACATTAGTCCCAAAGAACTTAGGTAACAGTAGCACAGAGCATGTGCTGTGAATCAGCAGTAGGGATGTCGCGGACTTTCGCCAATTTGGGTTCGCCTTAGCTGGCACTTTTTTTTTGCCATTTCTCCCCCAGACCAGCAGATACATGGCAGCCAATCAGGAAGCTCTCCCTCCTGGACCACCCCCACACCCCCTGGACCACTCCCCTTCCATATATAAACTGAAGCCCTGCAGCGTTTTTTCATTCTGCCTGTGTGTGCTTGGAACAGCTAGTGTAGGGAGAGAGCTGTTAGTGATTTGAGGGACAGTTGATAGTAAGTTTGCTGGCTAGTAATCTACTGTTATTCAAACAACTGCCATCTAGCTGTGTGAGCTTGTTCACATTCTGTCTAAATATCAATAATAATACCATCTCCAGAAACACCATCCTGAGTGACGTTTTTCAAGCAGCAATAATATTTTCCATAATCCGTATCCACTGCTGTAGTAGTGTATACGTTGACCTTGTAGGCATTGTTTGCCCAGTCTTTAACCAAGTGCCACGTAGCTGTGTGAGCTTTTTCACATTCCGTGTCCAGAAACATCACCTGAGTGACGTAGTGTGATTTCTGCCCTTTACAGCACAAAACGCAGCGCTGTGTCAACAATGTATTTTTTAGAAACATTTTTGCCCTTGATCCCCCTCTGGCATGCCACTGTCCAGGTCGTTGCACCCTTTAAACAACTTTAAAATCATTTTTCTGGCCAGAAATGTCTTTTCTAGCTTTTAAAATTCGCCTTCCCATTGAAGTCTATGGGGTTCGCGAAGTTCGCGAACCGTTCGCATTTTTGTCCGGAAGTTCGCGAACATTTTTTCCGACATTCGCTACATCCCTAATCAGCAGAAAAGAAAAAGGGGAAAGAAGAAGGGGAGTTACTTAGGGCACCTTTGGAGGCACAGATCTTCACTTTCTAAACAGTTGTTGTCACCTAAAGCTGGCCATAGATGTGCAGATAACCTGCAATATTGGACAAACGATCGGATGTCCCCATATGCCGACCTGACACTAACCTTCAGTTTAAATAATGTAGTAAAAGAACAGATCAGCCAAAGTTCTCCCACTGAAAATCAGATCGGCAATACATGCAGAGATATTATCTGCAGCCGACAGAAATCTTCTAACCTGTCCGATCAACTGAACAACTGATTGTCATGTCATGAGAAATGTCGGACACTCCACACACGGTCCGAAAATCGTACAAATCAAGGATTCATACGATCGGATCGGATGGCCAACTTAAGTTAGGCAATAACTTAACTAACACCATCTTGGAAAGTGTCTGTGACACTCACATGCTCAGTGTTTTCTGAGCAGCTGTTGAGGAGCTAAGCTTAGGGGTCGCCACAAATTATCCATCAGAAAATGAGGTTTGTCTGTAATATAAGCTGATGCTACATAGCTGATTATTACATTCTGATGCTAGTTGCACTGGTTTCTGTGCTGCCATATAGTAATTACCTTGTTAATTACTAACTAGACTTATGCTGTGATATTTCTATTCTTTGCACTACTCCAAAATTTCAGGACTAAACCTCCAAGTCCCAATTTCTATTCTATGTGTACTGTATATTGTGAGTGGGTCCCGAAGCTCAGTAAGTGACAGCAGCACAGAGCATGTGAATCAGTGAATCAGCAGAAAAGAAGATGAGGAGCTACTGGGGCATCTTTGGAGACACAGATCTTTACTGTTAAAGGGCTGTGGTTGCCTTGGGCTGGTACAGAAGCCCAAAACATATGTACAACATTTCTAGCCTACTTATTTAGTTAAGATTTAGTTCTTCTTTAAGCTTTAGATCTCATTTAATTCTTAGTGTAAACTCACTATGTTTGTGCAGTAAAATCGATAGAAGGTAAACACTTTTCATAAAGAGGCAACTTTTCCCCTAGCTCTAGGTAAAATAAATAAAAAAGGAAATGTAAGCTTGTCATAATGTAATTATCTGATGGACTGGTCTGTTTGTCATCCATTTTTTGGCATGGCTTTTCAAGATCTAAAATGTTTTTTGTAGTTTTGTGTACAGATATATTTCTAATCAAACAATTCTGCTAACTTGTTGTCTAGTCAGGTTACTTTCCTTGCGTTGACGGCAGACCTGGGTTTTGCTTCTTTAGAACAGTTATAGTTATATACCTGTACATAAATTACACAACTGCTACGATTACAGCGAAAGGTCAGAGCTTTCATGACTAAAGAAAAGAAACATCCATATAGTTGATTAAGAATACAGTTTCGAACAATAAACTTGTTTTTCCAGTTCTAAAACTATTGGAACAACGGTACTAAATGTACTGAAAAAAGGCCCAGCTACCTAACCCTGTATTTCAGTTAGCCACTAAAAGTTAATCATTATGTCAAGCTTGACAAAGGGGTCAGCCCCGAAATGTTGCACTGCACTCCGCAATAAACACTTGAGGTGTTTCATCAGACCCGTGTGGCCAGGCCTCCACCTGTGTGCACCGTGTGTATCTCTTTTTCACCTAGTAGGTAGGGTGTGAGGGGGCTGAAAGCATTTGTATTAGATCTCAGGTGTGTCACGTAGGAGCCAATGGCAGCTAAAATCACAAATAGGTCCAACCCTTGTACATGACTTGGGGCAGCTGGGAAATTGACAAAATGTCTAGCCCCATGTCAGATTTCAAAACTGAATATAAAAAAATCTGTTTGCTCTTTTGAGAAATGGATTTCAGTGCAGACGTCTACTGGAGCAGCACTATTAACTGATGTATTTTGAAAAAAAACATTTTTTCCCATGACAGTATCCCTTTAACTAGGAAATTATGGGAAATTGCATATCTGGAATGGGTTTCTGGTAAATAAATCCCACACCTGTACCATTTGGCTGCCAATGTCTCCTACTCTGCCTAGCAGCCTTAGGGTAGTACAAACACTATGAAGAATGTGATGAAAGCAAACAGATGCACCTTTAAACACAGCATTTTGGGAAACAGGTTTAGTATGGAAACAGGAGACTACATAAATATATAAATAAGTAAAATAAATAAGTAATGTAATGATAATTTCCCTTGGAAAGAGAAATAGTTGCTGTTAGATTACCAACACTTTATGAAATGATGTACCTGAAAGAATCATGTGCAAAAAAAAATTGTTATACATATTTGTATCAGATTTCATATTTACAGTAAGTGAGACGATATCATTTCATTTCCAGCTGTGAAAGGGACAGCTGAAACACTGGTAACGTCATGGTGACTCCATGCATGGAATTCTTGGCTCTATTTAAGGCATGCAGAATGGCACCTACGCTAAATTCAGCAGTGCATCCAAAAGGCTGTATAGGCTGATTTACACTGGTTCAATATCAAAACCATTGTACCAAGCTATAACAACAATGATACTTTTATTAAATGACACACGATCACCATGCACAACGATATTCTGGCCCATAGTTCTTTCATCGTATTTGCCTAAGATTTATGTCCACAATAAATTCAATAGTTGCAATAGCTTTTTTAAAACCTCTGTTTATATCTGTTGTATATTTTGTATATACAGTAATCTATGGGGCAGATTTACTAAATTCACATGAAGAATTCGAAGTTCGAACCTTCAAATATGCAAATTAGGCAAATTTGACCATCAAATATTCGAATTCAAATTATTCAAATATTCCAATTAAATTTTATTCCAATATTTGATGGTCGAATACTTCCCCTTTAAATTTTAATTCGACCACCTACATCGCCAGATCAAAACTACTGAATTGGAAATCATTATCTTTGATCGAATATAAAAAAGTTCGATCGATCAAATTGCGATAAAATCCTTCGAATTCAATAGTAAATCTGCCCCTATATGTTTAGTGTATATGCCCATTTATTGTACAGTGCAGTGGAATAGGTTGTCAGTTTACAAATATGTGTTGATAATATTAATACTTATGAATTGACACAATGTTCCACAGACTCTCAGTATGAGTGAAATATTTTCTTGTAATCATAACTGGCATATTTTCTTATTAGGAGTCTATATAGTACAAACTAGGGATGCACCGAATCCACTATTTTGGATTCGGCCGAACCCCCGAATCCTTCCCGAAAGATTTGGCCGAATACCGAACCGAATCCGAACCCTAATTTGCATATGCAAATTATGGGTGGGAAGGGGAAAACATTTTTTACTTCCTTGTTTTGTGCCAAAAAGTCACGTGATTCAGCTCCCTGGCCCTATTTTGCATATGCAAATTAGGATTCGGATTCGGTTTGGCCAGGCAGAAGGATTCGGCCGAATCCGAATCCTGCTGATAAAGGCCGAATCCTGGCCGAATCCCGAACCGAATCCTGGATACATAATATATGGTGCATGGATAGTAAGTATAACTTTTCTAGAAGTCATTTCTTGTTTTAATTAAACAGGCTTATAGATTTTTACATGACCTTCATATTCACATTGTTGTAATATTTAAATGGTCACACGTGTAACTTTGCTGTAGAAAGTGAATTAATCACTTACCATTCTATAACACGCAAGTTTTAAGATGTAGTACCAGGTTATCCATTTGAAAAAAAATGTAATGTTTGGTGATACCTTTTATTGGATAACAGAATAAGTAACAATTGCAAGCTTTTGGAGCAAAAATTTTATTTTGCCTGACAAAGGGGCCTGTGTGCTCTGAAAGCTTGCAGTTGTTACTTAAAACAAGCAAGTGGCATTTGTCTCTAGAATAGAAGCTGCAACATTTTAGCACTGAGCTCTCTGCCTGGGATACCAGTTATCTCCTGCCACAAGGAGGCCATTTCCATCTGCTTCACTGGTTGAGGAGTCACAATACAGATACATATGGCAAGAGCCTCTTGAACAGGGATCCCCAACCTTTTTTTACCCATGAGCAACATTCAGATGTAAAAACACCTGCTTTGAGGCCACTGGCAGCAACCTCAAAGGCTTTGGCGAGTAACATGTTTCTCAAAAGCCACTGGTTGGGGATCACTGCTTTTGGACATTAATGCAGACACTATTCTTGCCACTTGGACATTACTAGAGACACGGATCCTACCTTACCTTAGTACTTATATAAAACCATAGTTCTTCAAAGAGCGACTTGCTAGTAAAAATGGCAACTAGTGGAACGTTATTCTATATACCTTAAACAGATGTAATTTAAAGACGGAAAATAATAGATTTAAAGCAGGCCATAAACATACTGATAAAATAATTTTATATGATTTGTGGTAGGTGTGTGCTGGCGGACTATCCCATCTGATATCTATGTACCATGAATAATGCAATTCACCAGCATTACAATTCAGATACAATTTACTTGCCTCCTGAATTATTCCAGTTCGCTTTAGCCACTAACGCGAGGTCTGAGGCGGAGTAGAATAACAGTGTAAAACGCGGCAACTGGGTTGTATAAAAAGAAACATACTTTTGCAAATACAACATTTTACACTGATTTTTAAACCACTTTCTTTTCTTAAACCAAATTCATTTTGAACAGTCTACTACAGGTTGTAAAATGAAAGCCAAAAGAATGATTGGCTACTACTGGCAACTGCACTTGAACAGATATGTTCATAATTAAGCCTTACATTGCTTTGGATTTTATAAAAAAATAACAGTTTAAACTGTTAAAACACAGCACACGGAAGAGCTTACCAAAGATCTATTTACTGCAAGTATTTGGTTCTCTGTCCTGTTCATTTATAGCTCATGTGGAAGCCAGAAATACAGTACTTGCTAGAAGTATCTCTGTCGTGTGTGTCCATTTATATCTTGCACATATGCTAGTTTAGCACTACAACTAAGTTGCCATTTTTGTACCAGGGAATCATTTCATTTAAGATATTGGTTAAAATGACCAATGTCAACTCAAGACGTGAGACGTCTTGGGTTGAAATGACCATCAACTTTACTGACCTACATTTCTTAATTTTTCATTTAGTTGCTACAAGGCAGGAGCTATAGATAAAGCATTTTAACATGTACAAAAAAAATTAAGTTATGTTAATTTGACAGGTTCTGATATAAATACTACATAAAGACTTTGCTCACTTTGAAATAGTTTAGCTAGCAGATGCATTGCTCAGCATTTCTGCCAGATAAGCACTGATACCTTGTTTTTGCAATCAGTATTAACTATTGGATAATGTAGGGGAGCAAAGGCAGAAGGTGAATGCAGGAGGGTAAGACTAGGGCCAGACAATGTTTTACATAACGGATTCTCAGCAGGTTGCCCAACTAGCCTTTTTAATTGAAGGCAGATTTGGAGCAAAATATATTGTTTTGTCACCTAAATCTGCCACGTCTACTTGCACTTGAGCAGAAACAATGCTTCCTGGGGCAGGCAGATCAGTTGCGGAAGTGCAGCAGTGCATTCTCCGCCTGCAGAGGTCTTCCATCATCTAGGGTAGGCAGAGTAGGCATGTGCCTAGGGCGCAAAGCTTGGGGAGAGCGCTAGGCACATACCTGCTCTGTTGCCCACCTCATGTTCAGTCCCATCTAACCATTTTTTAGCGTAATTGCCTGCGTGCTCGAGCACAGTTTCACGCATGCGTGCTCGAGTGCACACTCAGACAGCACCGTGGCCAACCAAGTTACCTACAGCACCTGACTGGGTTGGCCCGGCTCTGGCATTAAGCTATGGGCACACAGACTGAAGGTTCTGGCTGTCATCAGCCTGCATATTTTTGCAAGTTGAGAGATGCAGATCTGCTCCTGCTCCATTCATTTAGATCCAATTAGCCCGCATGCACACACACACACAGTGGAGCTGAAGCTGAGGTCAGCACAGAGATGCCTCCTTTCTTGTATTTGGGCTAATTTTAGCTTCAGCTCCGCTGTGTGTGACCACACAGGTTGATTGGATTCAAATCAATGGTGCAGGGGCACTGAGCATATCTGCTTCTCTCAACCTGCAAAAATACGCAGGCTGACAACAACCAGAGCCTTTGGCCTGTGTGCCCATGGCCTAATGCAATATGCCAATATAATTTATCAACAATTTCTCCAACAAGCACTTAATGCGATAGGCCCAGCAGTAATGAAGTGCCCAGCAGTAATGAAGTAATAGTTGCAAAGACTTAAGCTGGCCATAGATGCCAAACGAGCGGATCTTTCCCCGATATGCCACTATCTGGCAGGGCTATATCGGGGTAATCCAAACGTTCGGCCCTATGGCCGAACGATCGGATTACGAGAGGTGAAAATCTGACCCGATCGATATCATGTCCATATCGGTCGGGAAGACCCGTCGGAAACCCCCATACACAGGCAGATAAGCTGTCAAATCTGTCTAAGCGACCGATATCAGCAGCTTTGTCTGCTCATGTATGGCCAGCTTTTGGTTTAGTAACCCATATCAACCAATTTGTTTGTGTGAACCAATTACCAGATTATGATCATTTTGAATAGATTACACTGTTGGAGTCAAAATATCCTTTGTACCATACCGTTTGGTGTTACTATCACTGATTGGTTCAATTTCAGATGCTGAAGCAGAGGTCGCTGGAGCCCCAGCTGCACCCTTGGATGTGGAGTGTCTTGATGCTAACAAGGACTATGTTATTGTCTCCTGGAAGCAGCCAGCCGTTGATGGTGGCAGTTCCATTGTAGGATATTTTATAGACAGGTGAGATGTAAAAAAGAAAAGATTGTCATACAGTCTTGTTATACCAATTATAGATCTACAGTATATCAAATAAACAAACACAGTCTATGCCGGAACTGGAATTTGCAATAAAGGTAGTATATGTAAATTACTCAAGTACAGTTGTAACTGTGCGCGAGCTGCCGGGGGGCCCTGAGGGGGTGCGGACCCTGGCCCAATTGCACCCCCTGCTCCCCCGATAGTTCTGACACTGGCCAAAATAATCAGTGATCAATTACAGGTATAGGATCCATGATCTGGAAACCTGTTATCCAGAAAGCTCCAAATTACAGCAAAGCCATCTACAATAGACTCATTATGTTCAAACACTTCAGATGCTTAAAAATTACCTTTTCATCTGGAATAATAATACAGTGCCTTGTACTTGATCCCAAGTAAATCCTTACTAAAGGCAAAACAGTCCTACTGGGTTAAATTCATATTTAAATGATTTTTTTAGTAGACTTAGGGGCAGATTTATCATGGGTTGCAATTCAAATTTGAAATTGTTTTTATGGTCAAAATCCAATATGGATTTAATTGAAATCGAATTCGACTTTTCGCCACCTCAAACCTACCCAGTTGCTGTTGTCCAGGTATCAATTTGGAGTTGTTTGCAGCCTTCCTGACATTCAAGTTTTTTTTTCGGAGAAAAAACTTGAATCGAGTTTTTTAAATAAGAATCTGATTTGATTTTCCGAGTTTTAAAAATTCAATTTTTTTAAATGAATTTTGATGGGTGGAATTTCTAATTTATGGGAGTTTAGGGAAGTTATTAAAAACTCACATGAATTCGAAATTCAACCTTTGATAAATGTGCCTCCCAATGTATGGTGATCCAAATTACAGACATAACCCTTATCCAGAAAAACCCAGCTCCTAAGCATTCTGGATAACAGGTCCCATACCTGTACTAATTACACAGGTTCAGTCGTCCAAAGGTCAGTCCACTAACAGATATTCCCTTTTCCATGACAACTGCCTCATTGCCTTCATTTGTTTCTGCTTTCTGTCTCTTATTCACGCTGCCCTCAGTTTCCCATTTAATCCAGTTTATACTTTGTCAGTGAAAATGAAGATACAAATGAAGACTGTCCTGCCCCAGTGGCAACCTTTATTATAGTACATCATTATTACAACTTTACTGCTGTGTAACTATTTGGTTGTCTACAAAAGATTATATGGTTACTCCTGGCTGCAATTTGCTGTACCTATTAGTGCCACTGGCAAGTGTTCTGCTTCGATTTAGCCTGATATTTTAGGGCTTTCAGTTACACAGGCCAGCCTACCAACATAGTAATTATTAAGGCACAAAAGGATGAGCTTGAGATCCAATTTCCTGTCTATTGAAACACTGATTTTGGTTTACCGTGGGCAGCAGAATTCCCCATCTTGTCCTGTGGGTGTCTGGAAGCTTTGTTGGTGTCTTTTCAGTCCTTCCAGTTGGGTTGGAAGCTCTAGGCCTTTTCTCATCATTGGGAAAACACAGAATAAGAAAATGCCAGTTGCCCCAATCTGCAAGAACATCACCCACCTGTCAGTGCTCATATGGGGCTGATTTAAGCAGAGCAAGCAGAACAAACAACTGCAGATTTTCCCAAAAACTTCCCCCAACTGAGCCCTGAGTAGGCGTGCAATTATTTAAAATTGTCATCATGCCAAGGTGGCCATACACAAGCCAATACTTACCTTTAAATAGGACTCCATCAATAGCCTGCATCCAATATATGTCTAATGTCAGCCAGATCTCACAAGGTTCAGCTGAAAAGGTTTCCATAGGCTCCCATTATCGTTTGTTCATCTGCGACCTTGCTAGTTATGGTGTATGCCAGTTTGTTAAACTAGAAATTCACACAATTGTGCTCTCTGTACTAGAGATGCAGCTCCTCTTTGCCCCTGTAGGAACACAAAAAAGGTAAGTGTTGGAGGTGAGTGGGGGGGCATAGTTGTCATAATTTTCCCCCACAAAAATATGTGCTCTTGCCTATACTACACTAAATACTAATCTACAGAGCACTTTTGTTTGTATATGAAATTAGACTTATTATTGTCCAACGGAAATGACATCTCCATACAATTCACTATATGTGTAACAGATTATGCAAAGATACGGAGCACCATGGAGCCTGGGTATATGGTTAAAATGTCCAAAAAAGTTTTTTTATTCAAAAATCCATTAAAAATCACAGCAGCTTTAAATGCCAAACAGGGGCTGCCCGCTTAATGCATTTTGTGGCTTCCTGCCACTTCATCAGAGCTACTGATGTTTGGCATTTAGAGCTGCTGGGATTTTTAATGGATTTTTTAATAAAAAAACTTTTTTGGACATTTTAACCATATACCCAGGCTCCATGGTGCTCCGTATCTTTGCATAATCTACAACAGGATTACTGTATGGGATAGCGTGCAGCATGTAGGGCCTGGCTGGCGGTCCGGTAAGTCCTCCCACAATTATTTATTATATTGGACTATATGTGTTACAGTATCTCTTGTTCTGTATTGCCTTAGGTGTGAGGTTGGGACCCAGCACTGGACCCAGTGTAACGACACACCTGTCAAGTTTGCCCGTTTCCCAGTCACTGGATTAATAGAAGGCCGTTCCTACATATTCCGTGTGAGAGCTGTAAATAAAACTGGCATAAGCAGGCCATCCCGTGTGTCAGAGCCAGTCGCTGCCCTGGATCCAGCTGACAGAGCCAGAATAAAGTGTAAGCCTTGTTTAATAAATGAGAAATACTTCTTTATCAATAAGTGTGAATGTATTAGTCATGCGGTATATTCTAAAACAACACTGAGGTAGCAGGATCCTGCAATTTCTCTCATTGCATTGAATGGAAAAGTAAAATATTTAAGTCATTTTAGCCAAATTTCAATATTTTTCTGCAAAAGTAATTATTTTTGTTCTTTTTCAGCTCGCCCTTCTGCTCCATGGACTGGACAAATCATTGTCACAGAGGAAGAGCCCACTGGTATATATGTAT
>CM044441.1:107952066-107979894 GCA_024363595.1 Xenopus borealis
TTTTTTTTTTTTTTTGTTACCACCGAGGCCAAAACTAGCTTTGAGTTGAGGGCACCACCATTTTGCAGAAGGGGGTCTAATTCAATAAAATATGTATATTTCACCATTTAATTTCAGTGGCTCATTGTTAGAGCAGATCCTTGTCCTTTTTCACCCTTCTATGTCAGTGGGTGGATGGGGCAGATCGTTATCATTGCCTGTGGTACCAAAGCATACTTCAAAGCCAGTGAGCTTTACGTCCCCTTTGTGCTTGGGTGCAATTTTAGGGGTTGCTAGTGGAAAGAAAAATAGCATGCTGGGTAAAGAAATCAGAGAACGTGAAACTGTGTAAAAATTGTAAATCTAATCTTTTTTTTTGCTTGCTTATACCTGTTTCCACCATGTGAATCTCAACTATCAACAACTTTAAAAGGGGGTTAATTGATATTTCATAATTCATTCCGAATTCATATACAATATTACAGGTATAAGACATGTTATCCAGAATTCTTTGAACCTGAGATTTCCCAGATAAGGGGTATCTTAGGATCTCCATACCTTAAGTCTAATAATAAGTCATTTAAATAATGTATTTAACCCAATAGAATTGTTTTGCCTCCAATGAGGATTAATTATATCTTCATTGGGATCAAATACAAGGTACTGTTTTATTATTACTGAGAAAAAAATATATATATTTTTTCATTTTAATTATTTTATTAAAATGGAGTCTATGGGAGATGGCTTTCCCTTAATTGGAGCTTTCTGGATAACGGGTTTCCAGATTATGAATCCCATATTTGGTCAACCCATTTACAAACAAAACGAGAGCAGCCTTGTTTTACACAGCAGAAATCAATACAGCATACTGTATGTTTCATTCAAAATCCATATCTAATCACCATATCTAATCTGCAAAGTTATGCCATGGGTTTTGCCTTAAATTGCTGATTGCATTCATGCACCAACCCATTTTTGGGGCAAATTCACTAAAGTGTTAAGTCATTTCATTACTTCACCTATTTACTAACGGTCGCTGGTGAAAATTCGCTAGCGAAGGAGATAGACTCTTGGGCAACTTCACACTCTAATGCCAAGTGATTTTCCGCCAGGGCTAAACATCTTTAATACGCAAATTCACTAAGATGTTGATTTTACTGAACATTACTTCTTACGCCAGACTTGCCTTCGCCAGCTCTGACTTGGCGGAGTGCAATAGAGTAGATAGGACTAAAAAAAAAAAAGTGAAAGTCCCAAAAAACACTGCCATCTTTTCCATTTTCATTGGTGATGCAAAAGATCCAAAAAAATTTTCGGGTACCCTGCTTCCCCACCTACTTTTCCTAACATATGGAACACAAACTATACTCTGTGTATACATGTGTAGGGCAATATAACACTCTACTACTATTTATTAAGGTTCCCTGGGCTTCTGTAACATATACGTCCATTCAAAGATTAAGTTCCTCTTCGCTAGCGCAACTTCGCTTTGCCTAGTGAATTTTCACTAGCGCATCTTCGCTACTGTTCGCCTCCCTGAGCGCAACTTCGCATTTTAGTGAATTAGCAGAGCGCTGGCGAAACTGCACGTAGAGAAGTGCGGTGAAGGCTGTGCTAGTGAATTTCCAGACTTTAGTGAATTTGCCCCTTTATGTCTCTAATCCTACAGGGGTTCTTGTTTTACAGAGGGAATTGTTCCTGGCCCCCCAACTGATCTCAGTGTTACTGAAGCCACCAAGAACTATGTGGTGCTTAGCTGGAAGCCACCTGGCCAGCGTGGCCATGAAGGTGTCATGTACTATGTAGAAAAGGTAAAATATAATTTTCAGAGTTTCTTTTAAAACCCTAAGGAGGCTACCCTAGGTTCTCTTTACTTGCACCCTGCAATGAATGTAGCTTCTTCTGTTTATACTTTTTTTGCCTATTGTTTTAATTTGGTTTTGTTGCTTATTGAGCTAAACTGGGCAAGGTAGATAATTAAATTACCAGTATAGAATCCTCTCCCTTCACCATTTGTTTGACTTTCTTGAATTTAACTTCTACAATTCTTCATAAAGAACTGTAGAAATATATTTGCATTTTTTTAAATTGAATTTTATAACCATTTAATTTACAGTGTGTTGCTGGAATGGATAACTGGCAAAGAGTCAATACAGAGATACCAGTTAAGTCCCCCCGTTTTGCACTTTTCGATCTGGCAGAAGGAAAATCATACAGTTTCCGTGTTCGTTCCTGTAACTCCGCTGGAGTCGGGGAGCCTTCTGAAGCCACCGAAGCCACTGTAGTAGGTGACAAGCTTGGTGAGTAATGCAGAAGCTTAAAGGGATAGCTCATCTGTGTAGACTGTGATATTCTGAGGCACGTTTTTAATTATTTATCTCCTTAATTTATCTTGAGTAGCTCTCAAGTTTGGAATTTTAAAGAGAACTAAAGCTTAACTAAAGAATTAGGGCAGAGATTATGTATATTATGTTTTGTGCTTCTGTACCAGCCCAATGCAACCACAGCCCTTTAGCAGTAAAGATCTGTGCCTCAAAAGATGCACCAGTAGCTCCCCATCTTCTTTTCTTCTGATTCACTGATTCACATGCTCTGTGCTGCTGTCACTTACTGAGCTTAGGGACTCACTCAATCTAATATAAATATATATATTATCACAATGTAAGGCTGATTAATAAATAATTAAGATTATTGGTACTTGGCAGCTCAGAAACCACCACACCTAGCATCAGAATTTAATAATCAGCGGTGTAGCATCAGTTAATATGACAGGAAAAGCTAATTTTCTGCTTGATTATTTGCAACAACCCCTAAGGTTAGCTTCTCAACAGCTGCCAAGAGCCCACTGAACATGTGCACATTGCAAACACTCTAAATTTGAAGCCCTGGCTCATTACTACTATAGAGATGCTGGTTCAATAATATTGATATATAAAATATGGCATTTCTAGCCATTTTCATTTGTAGGATTTAGTTATCCTTTAACGGAAGTGTCCAATTTACCAAAGCAACAGGAACTTTTATGATTAATTATAAACACACTGATGCTGAGGGTCACTGACCAACTTGCAAATGAATTGCAGCATGAGAGAGTGATTTGCAATGTACTTTTCACAGACAACATGGTTGAGTTGTTCCCAGTAGAGAAATATTTTAGGTTGAGAAAGTGCACAAACAAAACTTTTTAATGACTTAAAAGGTAGAGAACATCCACTGTATTTTAGATGTGTGTTTATGACAGCTCGTACTCCACCTATTGATCTCTTGAACTCTGTCGGTAGGATGCTGAGGGTGGTGATTGAATAAGGTTTGGCAGGCACCTGATTATTAAACCATGCCATAAGATAACCAAAGACAACTTGTAAGAAAATGCAGCAAATCACATAAATACTGTAGGGATAATTTACTAACAGAGGCTTAATTGCACAAGTACAGTTGCCAAAAGCAACCAATTAACAACCAGCTTTGAACAGCCTAGTACAAGTTATGAAAGCAAATGTCTGATTGGTGGTAAGAGTTAAGCTGGCCATAAATAATGAGATGTCGCCAAACAAGTGGATCTCTCCCAAAATGCCCACATTAAGGTGGGTGATATTTGGCAGATCCGATAATGGGCCCTGAGGAGATATGGGCAGTCAGATCGCTGGACCGCATAAATGAACAGATTTTCTTTAATCCGTCTGATCGCCACAGACACAGGCAAATAAACTGTGGGCAACTTTTATCAGTCCATGTACGTGTGCCTTAACGCCTATCGTGACATGTACATTTGAGAATTATCCAAATGGGAAACAAATTACATTTATGCTTCTTGTTGCAGGATAAGAAATCCTGTTGGACATTTTAGTTCATTTGCACAGGAAACAAGTCCATTACTTGCTCTGACTTTCTCACCTGTATGTTAATTTTTTTCTTATAGATATCCCACAACCTCCAAGTAACATTATACCAACAAGAAACACAGACACATCAGTGGTCGTCACATGGACTGAATCGAAGGATACTAGAGAACTGGTTGGGTATTACATTGAAGCCAGCATTGCAGGGTCTGGGCACTGGGAACCATGCAACAACAACCCTGTAAAAGGCAAAAGGTAAAGTAATCACATCCAAGTTGTTTAAGAATTAGTTGGAAGATGAAAATAATTATAAATAATAATATAATAATAATAAGGCAATATAATAATGTTACAAATATGCCTGATGTGGTATCCAAGCAATGTACTTGATTAACTGCTTGTTGCCCATTTTAAGGGGCCCTTGAAGTATTTAAATAATGATGCTTAAGTTTCCAAAGTGCAGACTAAAACTGGTCATACACAGGACTAATACACCGGCCCAGCCACTCCAGACCATAATGACAACTTTTTACACTGTCCACAAAATAACCCAGTAGAGAGTGATATTCTGAGACAATTTGCATTTGGATTTTATTTTTATTTGCAGTTTGTCAGTTATTAGTAGCCTTTTCTTCAGCAGCTCTCTAATTTGCATTTTCATCAGTCTGGAGTCCAAATTACCCTAGCAACCAATTGGAATATGAATAGGAGAGGGCCTGAATAGAAAGATGATTCATAAAATTCATGCCTCATAGAGCATGTGTTTTTAGATGTGTTTTTGGTGAAAACTGGAAAGTGTCAACAGAAGAAAGCAAATAATTAATAAAACTATAAAAAAAAAACAAAGACCAGTTGAAAAGTTGTTCAGAATTGGCCATTCTATAACATATTAAAAGTTAACTTAAAGGTGAACCATCCCTTTTAATGCTGAAGTTATTTCTTTGTTATAATGAAGATTTATTTGCCATGGGCTTCTGACTGGTGAGAAGTATGTATTCCGGGTCAGAGCCGTCAATGCAGCAGGACTCAGTGACTACTCATCTGACTCAGAGGCCATAGAAGTCAAAGCTGCAATAGGTACGTCTTTTAATGATTTGTTTTTCATCCTGGAAACATAGTAGAAAAACGATCCTTATCATGAACATTCTAGTTTTAGATGTTAGTTGGCTGTAACATTTCTATATCCATGCAAATGTCTCATCACAGACTTGTCACAGTTAATCCTTGATGTTAATCCATATGTTCTCACCTTCTACCAACACCAATGACTTAGTTATCCACTCACTTCATACCGTATATGGCAATGGAAGCCCAGAATTTGTGGTTGAGCAGACGGTACTCCTGTCATCACCAAAGCTTACATTTACTGCTGTGTTAGTGTTTATAATGAAACTGTAGTATGCCATTTACTAATGAACAATGGATGCATGATTCCTTGGAATGCTTGTGTATGGGTCATGAGTATTGGCATTATTCTTGCATGACCAGAGACTGTACACAATGTTATAGTGAGCATGTTGGGTGATATTATTTGTATACTAAAGGGATACTGTCATGGGAAAATATTTTCAGTTAATAGTGCTGCTGCAGCAGATTTCTGCACTGAAATCTGTTTCTCAGAAGAGCAAAACTATTTATTAATTTTGAAATCTGACATTTCCCAGCTGCTCCCAGTCATTTGACTTGTGTTCTGATGAACTTCAGTCACTGTTTACTGCTGCACTGTAGGTTGGAGTGATATCACCCCCCCCCCCCCCCCCCCCAGCAGCCTAACAGCAAAACAATGGGAAGGTAACCAGATAGCAGCTCCCTAACACAAGATAACAGCTGCCTGGTAGATCTAAGAACAACACTCAATAGTAAAAATCCAGGTCCAACTGCAACACATTCAGTTACATTGAGTAGGAGAAACAACAGCCTGCCAGAAAGCAGTTCCCTCCTAAAGTGCTGGTTCTTTCTGAAAGCACATGACCAGGCAAAATGACCTGAGATGGCTGCCTACACACCAATATTACAACTAAAAAATGCACCTGTTGGCTCATGAATTAAATTTTATATTGTAGAGTTAGTGATAGGCGAATTTATTTGCCAGGGGCGAATTCCCGCGATTCGCCGCTGGCGAATAAATTCGCGAAACACCAGCAAAATTTAATTTGGGGAAATTTTGCAGAAAAAAACGAGTCGCGCGACTTTTTTGACGCAACGCGCCAAAAACGGCGCGACGGAAACGACACGACGCGCATCGAAAACGTGCCGCGACTCGTTTCGCTAATTTTTCACCAAACTCGGGAGATTCGCCCATCACTATGTAGAGTGAATTATTTGCAGTGTAATGTAGAAATAAAAACTACATCATAAAAATCATGACAGAATCCCTTAGGCAAATACAGAATGTTGGCACTTTCACACAGTGAAGAAATAATTTGCATGGTGATCGTTCGGTATACAGATATGTAGGAAAGTGTTGGTTAGCTCTCTATAATACGATGAGTTTACAGTTATACCTTTCTGTTATTGTATCTCAGCATGTTCAAAAAATATTGTGGTGTGTGTTCTGTTACTATATCTACTTTCTTTATTGTTTTCTTGGCTCTGAGTGATAGAGGGTCCTGAGTGGACGACTAAGTCAACCATGACCCTTTTAGCACTTACGGTCTCCTGAATTAACAATGTGATTTCCAATATCTTTATCTTCTGAACGTTATAGGAGGAGGATTGCCTCATGGTGCGTGTCCTGAACTGAGTGGTATTGCTGATGGACTAACAGACTACCCTGCATGCCGGGAAGTCAAGCATGAGTCCACGCAGCATTTGCTTGCCACAGATACTTTGACCGATAGCAATGCTAAAACCCCAAATATCTCACCCAGTAAATGTGTTACACCTGGACATACTGGAGTAAGTAAAATAAGTACAAGTAATGAGACAGTGGCTCTTTCCCATTTGCCACAGAAAGAGGAACAAGGACAGAAATGTAAGTAGAACTTCAGTGGTGCCATCTTCAGTCATGATCACTTCCTCTGCTGATAACAAGCACATGCTAATCTTACCATTCTGTCTCTATCTAATTTCACCATGCAAACGTGATTGTTTGCAGTATACTGCAGATTCAAGTATAAATACCTTTTTACCTTGCACCTGGGTAGTGATTGGAAATTTGAGTGCTGTCCGAACTAAGAGGCAAATCCACTAAAGCGAGAAGCGTCTAACGCTAGCGCTAATTCGCCAGCGTTAACGTAATTTCGTAACTTCGCAAATTCACTAACACCGACACCCTTACGCCAGGTGAAGTTGCGCACTGACGAAGGATCGTAATTACGCAAATTCACTAAGATGACCATTTTACTGACCGTTACCACTTACGCTAGACGTTACTTCGCCAGGTCAGACCTGGTGAAGTTCAATGCTGGCGTGTTTTACCTTTTTAGGGTGATAGTCTGAAAAAGAGCTAAATTTTTTTGTGTGGGGGGGTTACCCTCCTTCCCCCCTACATTTCCTAACATATGGCAACTCAACTATACAGTGGGCACATGTTTAGGGCAAGAGGACAACTTTATTTTATTTATTAAAGGTTTCCTGGGCTTGTGTAGTGTAATGTAGCGGCTGTAACATATACTTCTATTATACTTTGAAATTTGCGCCATATGCAAATTAGGCATCGCTAGCGTAAATGTGCTTTGCCTGGCGAAGTTACACAAGCGCAACTACGCTACCGTTTGCCGACCTGAGCGTAACATCGCACTTTAGTGAATTTGCATAGCACTGGCGAAACTTCGCTTGGCTACGCTAATTCACTAAAGTGTGAAGTTACGCTCAGGTCGGGGAATGGTAGCCTAGTTGCGCAAGTGTTACTTCGCCAGACAAAGCGCATTTACGCTAGCGATGCCTAATTTGCAAAGATACGAAATGACATAACGCTGGCAAATGAGCGCTATCATTAGATGCTTCGCGCTTTAGTGAATTTGCCCCTATATATATCTATATATATATATAGATATATATAAATATAAAGGTATTTATACTTGAAAAAAGACCAGCAACACTGGGATTTTGTGCTCAAAGTATTATATGGTTGTGCATATAATACAATGAACAAGAAAAACTATTTAGAGTCCATACTTAATACACTAAAGGCAGACTAAACACACACACACTGCAAAAAAGATTCCTCACTCTCAGGACTTATCTTATTATGTAAAAATTATTTATTTTATTGTAAAGGACTAACATTTCAGCATGTACCCAGGCCTTTCTCAAAGTGAAGTAAAATTTTGAAAAAGGCCTGGGGACAGGCGGAAACGTTAGTTCTTTGCAATAATATAATTATTAAATAATTATAAGTCCTGAGAGTACGGAATTTTTTTTGCAGTTAATAGAGACTATTTGTTGACTCTGCACCCAGGCATATCTATCATGAGTGCCAGCAACCTGTGGAAATATATATATATATATATACTAAATATACATACACTAGAAACAGATATGGAGTGCAAGATTCTCTTTATACCTTATTATATTCTTCCATCTTTCATTGAAATTAATGTAGAAAATGATGCCCATGGAAACTGATTTTATATTATACTGGGCAAGATTTATCTAGAACCTGATACATCTCTTCTGTTACATTTGACTACATACACTTATACAGGTATGGGACCTGCTATCCAGAATGCTTGGGACCTGGGGTTTTCTGGATAAAGCGTCTTCCCGTAATTTTAGATCTTCATAGCTTTGTCTACTAAAAAATCATGTAAATTAAACCCAATAGGATTGTTTTGCTTCTAATAACGATTAATTTAATCTTAGTTTGGATCAAGTACAAGGTACTGTCTTATTTTAGCAGGGAAAAATGAAATCACTAGAATTTTATAAGTACTTTTAGTATTATGTCATTACTTTTAATTATTTGATTACAATAGAGTCTATGGGAGATGTAATGTGGAGCTTTCTGGATAATGGGTTTCTGGATAATGGATCTCATACCTATTCAAGTAGAAATGGAGAGGCACTCGGTTTTAATTTTCTTATTTTTTCGGGTGCACCTCCCACAGTGCCCTTCTCCAACTGGAAACCACTGAAGTTTAGTCAAATGGGCAGCACTCCAAAATAAAGTTAAAATGGCCTTTATTTCTCAATTGCAGGGCAACATTTGTAGCTGCAAATGTTGCCCTGCAATTGAGAAATAAAGACAATTTTAACTTTACTTTGGAGTGCTGCCAATTTGAATAAACCTCAATGGATCTCCTACCTATACAAAGACAATTTGCAAGAAGTTATCCTACAATCAGTACATAATTCTAAAGACTATAATATCAGATACACATATTCCATCTTGGACACTGTAAATGTCAGACTACAGTACATATGACCCCTAAATCAGTTTATACAAAAGGCCATATGGCACCTCCCAGCCTATTACTGAGACGCAGTAAATATCAGACTATGTAAGACACTTAAATCAATTTATACAAAAGACCATATGGCCCCTCTCAGTCACTTTACTGTGTCAATATTGTCATTTCAATCAGTAGCTGCCTATATGTGCTGCACAAAACTCGTAATATAATATAACAATATAACTTAATACATCTCTCCCCAGCTTGAGTGGGAGTTGACGTCTAATTTGATACTGTATACTTTACCTTCTTCTACTGACTTGCCTTGTGTTTTATGCATGAGGGTTTGGTACCAGCAATGTATTTGGAGCATGCATATGTAAAAGTAAGATGGATTTTCTTTTATCACAAGATGTTTTCATTGGGGCTACATCAAATCCTGGATTAACTGGATTGGACGTTGAGAGAAATTCTGTCCAACCAAATCTAATAGTCACGCAACAAGCACTGGGCACCTACAAGCTAAGGTTATTTTGATCACAGATGACATAATTATGTTATGTAGACCACTTTTAGGAAAATAATTCATGGGGGACAAATGGTGCTGCATGAAAATAAGCCATGAAAAGCTAGTGTACCAGCAGCATCATTTACACAGTATGAGCTACAAACCAAGCAACAAACTCCCTGTATGGCCCTTGTAAATCTCTTTTCCACCCACCATGCACCCATGCATTAATTGTAGGCTGCATCGAATCCATGATTCGGTTCGGGATTCGGCCAGGATTTGGCTTTTTCAGCCAGATTCGGATTCAGCCGAATCCTTCTGCCCGGCTGAACCAAATCCCAATATGTATACATACATATGCAAATTAGGGAGTGGGGAGGGAGAGTGTGTGACTTTTTGTCACAAAACAAGGAAATAGAAATGTTATCTATATGCAAATTAGGATTTGGTTCGGTATTCAGCTGAATCTTGAAGGTTTCTGGGGGTTCGGCCAAATCCAAAATAGTGGATTTGGTGCATCGCTAATAAATGCTTCCTTAAAATGTCAGGGAAAGGTGACCTTGAAACTCAAATGGTGCAGTTTTGCTTTTCTGGCCTTTGTGCCCTATGCACGTGCCTTATGTGCCTGCACTTTTTGTGGCCCTGGTTTTCAGCATTAAATTACCTTGAATTCATTAAACTACAGCCTTTAATCTTGCACAAGACGGATTTGCCATTTCTCGTTAGTCCCTTTATGAAGTAAAATGCAGAGTAAACTGTTACCTATTATTCATTTCTAAAGTAGATGAATCCATAGACTTCCAAACTGCAGTAATAATTACGATGGGAAATCCCAGACCAGAACCTACTGTATATAAGTGATGTGCTGATCAATATCAAGTAACAGGTCAATATCTATGGACTTCTGATAATAAATATATATATTTAAATGAATTATGCCTGGTATAAATGTAACTCCACAAACGATGCTGACAAGGGTTCCTGTTTCGTTGGCACTTGGTAAGTAACTGAAAATGTGATCACCAAACAAAAGGGGCTTATTTATTAAACATACTGGTGTACTGAGCATCGTTGAACCAGCACTAAATTGTCATTTATCATTATCATGCTGTTCAGCAGTATTTAATCAATAAACCCCTGTCAGGTTCCAATTTGAGTAGGTAAGTTCTGTTTCTTTTTCCATGCAATTAAATCATGGGTGCAATGATAACTTCCATGTACATTCCAAAATGTGGCGCCATAAGAAATAGTGCTTTTCAATAAGCACAGAAGAATTTTTGACAGATGCACATTTGTGGCCTTTTTTCCCCTAAAATGATTTTTGCCCATATTTTGGGCAATCCTAAAACCCATAGTTCTCATAAACAGGCAAATATCATTGCGCCTTAATGATGCTCCACTGGTCTTAGATGTGGTTGAGCTTTTGTCACTTTAAAACTTTACTTATTCACTCTGTAAGACATTTGACTGCAGCACAGTTTCTACAGCTTCATAGTTACTGCATTATGTAACAGTAATGTGTTTGAGGTGCACTGGGATTGGTTCTTCTGTGTTGTCCACACCACAGACATTGTGCATAGCGCTAGCAAATCAGACATTTTATCTCTGACGCTTATATCATATGTTAAAACAGCAACTCCATCTCCACCCTATGACATCACCGTCCTGGAAAGTGTTCGCGACTCTATGGTGTTAGGATGGAAAGAACCCAAAATTACAGGGGGCCTGGATATCAAAGGCTATTATGTGAACTTCTGTGAAGTCATCAATGGTGTTCCTGGACAATGGCAAGAGGCCAATATTAAAGCCATTAGTGAAAGAGCATACAGAGTAAGAGCTTTGTTTAATTCCTTCCTGTTTAATTACACGTTGGCCAATGACCAACATTATTAAGGTTGTGTATGTCTACAATATAATCTACAGCTAGCAGAGGCAACATGTAACCTAGAATATAAATCATACAATAACCATGATTTTCCTTCAAATGTTTTATATTGATTAATATTAATATTGATTAATGCATATAAGGCAGAATCTGTCCAATTATATTCAGAGGCTTACATGTAACCAGGGGTGATACTGGCCCCTGCCCCCCCTTTGCACTCATCTTTTTGTGTCGGAGGGGGTCCAATGAATAAGACACTGTAATGTGAATAAGAAAGGGCGGGCCTGGATAGAAACATGTGTAGTAAAAAGTAGCAATGACAATAACATTGTAGCCCCATAGAATATGTGTCTTTTAGATGGGGTAAGTGATCCCCCATTAGAAAGCTGGAAAGAGTCAGAAGATTTAAACAACTATAAGAAATGAAGGCCGGTTGAAAAGTTGCTTTGAATTAGCCATACTAAAAGTTAACTTAAAGGTTAACTACCCTTTAACAAGTGGACAGGGCATTATTCATCTGTATTACAGCTAGGTACTGCTAGTCTTCCCATTAGGGAAAGCTCAGCAGAATATTGAAAGCCATGCCTAATGAATAGGATGCAAATGTAAGTCTCTTGGATATTATTATCCCTTTCTAGAAGTGGAATTCATGATCACATCAGCTGTACAGTTGAAATGAGTGAGGGGGAGGAATCATTCACATATTGTGCAATTAGGAGAAGAACTTGCATGCATATAGAAACTGAAACACCAAGCTTCATGTTTTATTGTCTCTAAAATACAGATTCTGAATCTGAAAGAAAATATTGTGTACCAGTACCAAGTGGTGGCTTGTAACCTGGCTGGGGTTGGAACGCCTTCACAGCCAAGCAAACCATTCAAATGTGAGGAATGGACCATTGCTGTTCCAGGTAAATGCAGATTACATTAATAATTATAGTAATAATAAAAAGTCATGTTACAACTGTTAAGGATAAGTTTCAGTGAGTTCCCATGTTCCATGTTGATGATGCCAGTGATGTCATCAATACATCACCTGATTTCTTTTGATGATGTCAAAAGACCACAGACTTTGCCCCATACAACTATAGGACCTGTTACCCAGAATGCTCAGGACCTGGTATTTTTTATGGATAAGGGGTGTATCCATATTTTGGATCGCCATAATTTCAATTGACTAAAAAAACATATAAACAATAAATAAACCCAACAGGATTATTCTGGCTCCAATAAGGATTAATTGTATTTTAGTGTGGATCAAGTACAAGCTACTGTTTTATTATTACAGAAAAAAAGGAAATATAGGAGATGGCCTTCCTGTAGGTCGGAACTTTCTAGATAACGGTGTCTGGATAAAGAATAATTGTATAGTACACTGTACAAACATATTTTACACAGTCCTGGCTGATTCATATCAGTTTCTGTCCCAATTAAGGCAATGCAACGTGGGCCTTTGTGTCCCAAGTGGGTGACACCAGAAAATAACTTTGTAATATGAATCAGAGAATCACCTGTTCTATCAGGTATTTGTAATTGTGAAACTATTCTTCCTCCACACTAGTACACAATTGGACTGGTTTCTAAAGTGACCCAGAATAGAAATATTTTTGGGAGTTTAGTTACTAGTTCAGGAAAGTGATTCCATGCAGGAGACAAAAATCCTTGTGTGGCATTTCCCCAAAGTGTGGTTTATACATGTCCAAACCACCTAAAATGGGCAACATATCCAGTTTATTTGGGCACAACATTTTATCTAGTTAATTTTAACGATGACATACTATTTGTCTTTATGCTACATGCACACTGTTTTTCTCTGCGTTAGGACCTCCTCATCAACTGACACAGAGAGAGGTCAGAAGCACCTCCATGGTTCTTCTTTGGCAGCCCCCTGTCTACACCGGACGAAGTCCCGTTACAGGTTATTATATTGATATTAAGGAGGCAGATGCAGAAGATGAACATTGGAGAGGTGTCAATGAAAAACCAACTGCTAACAAATACATTAAGGTACAGTAACTGATTAACATTGCATTGTAGGTTCAAAGATCACTAAGGGGGTTATTTATAAAGTCACAAATGGTAAAAGCTCGAAAAAAAATTTAATAACTCAACGGGACAGGCACCTGTTTCAAATTTAAGTTATCAGGGTCTTCGGGGGTCTTAGCAGAAAATCTGACCTTTTCAGGGTTTTTGAGCAAATAAAAAATGAAAAAATCATGTGATTCGGGGGAAAAAAGCCTGAAACATTTGAGCAATTCAGGAAAAACAGCAAATAATTTGAGCAATTTGGGGTTTTGCTCCATTTTATTGTTTTTCCGCAATACAAATAAATTGAGTTTTTTTAATGAATAAATAAGCTAAAATTGGGCATGGGAGTTTGGTCATAGTTTTTTTTTTATAATAAAATATGATATAAATGTGGATTTTTGTAAATAATTCCTAAATGTTGTGTATTATGGATTCATTGCTTTTAGGGAAATCGCAATCTGCCATATTGGCCAAGAGCTTCCATTTTTTTCAGAAACTGCTGCAGTCAATTTTAAGGAATCACTATACATTGTATGTATAAAGTATACAAGCTGTATTTAACTACTGCTAGGAGGGATTTTTCATTTTTTTCTAAATCTCCCTGTATTATTATGTGTGTTGCTGTTATCATTTTAAAATTAAACAGTACATTCTGCTATAATCACAGAAAATAGAAATATATAAAATAGAAATAAAATGTTAATGTTGTGCCATAGTTTAGCATCTCTTAATGTGATTTTCTGAATTTACCTTGCTGATCTTCCCACTTTGTTTTACTTCCAGATTGCAAACCTACAGGAAGGGGTGCGTTATGTCCTGAGAGTGAGGGCTGTAAACCAGGCAGGTGTTGGCAAATCATCTGATCTAACAGATCCTGTTCTGGCACAGACCAAACCAGGTAGATACTCACATTCATATTACAGAATGTATAAAGTACAGTCTCTACTCTGACTTTAGGATCTATACAAACAATCTTAAATTATGTTTTGAATTTTCTGATGTATGGGCTGTGTAGACTTGGATTTCAAAACAGCTTATTACTGATTTATTCATACTACTAGAAGCAGTTCTGCCTTATTCCACCAGCATAGTACTGGCTTATTCACGCCATGCATTTCAGCTCTATGTGGGGCATCACAACTAACAGCAGCACAAACATGAAATGCATATTTAGCATCCCATGCTTCTTCCATGGTGAAGTGCAGCATATGTTTTTATAATCCCTTACAGATCCAAACCAGTGTGTGAGAAGAAATGTTGCACATGATCATTGGTAACCAGTCCATGACTTGTATCACATATTACCACTATAAGAATAGGCTTCCTGAAACTGGTAATGCACTTGGGGGTGCCAAATGTTAGGCACTCCCAAGCAGGGGCGTTCCCAGCCACTTCGCTGCCTGAGGTGGCCTTGAATTTGCTGCCCCTCCTTCCCTACGGCACTCTGCACTAGAAGAGCTGAATTTCCGTGTTGAAAACCGGAAATTCAGCTCTTAGTTACCAGGAGCGGTATTTTTGCCGCCCCTGGTAACCAGGGGGGCACTGCCCCCAAGTGATTTTATAACTTAACTGAAACCCCAGACCAGTGCTGCTATCAGCAGAAAACTGCATAGGCCCGGGGTTATACCAGTGAGCACCAAGGGGTGACCCTCTTCTGGTTTTTTCTTTCTTCAAATTTCCTGGTATAGTGGTATGCGTAGCAACCTTAGCCAACAGTAATTTCAATCACCACAAAAGTCTAACATAAATAGAATGTGTGACCATTACTGCCACTTTAGGATTTAAGCCACTTATGATCATTGTTACCATTTGCTAAAAGCCTCCGGAAGCTCCTCAGTTTCTTTTCCCTGTGGAATATCATCATGGAGTGATTGAAACATTGCATTTTTCTTGAATAATGTTTTTTTTTTTTGCATGTAATTCTGATGAGTGTCTACTGCTATTACTAAAACATTTTTACCTCCACACAGACAAGCTGTTGGATTTGTTATGTGAGTTTTGTTGACAAAATGGAGGGAATGAGTATTGTGCTATGGCTGAAGGTTCTTCGGTGACAGTGGTCAACCAGGCTCCAGGAAAACTTGCAGTTGGCTCATTCACTTGGCTTTATATACCTATACCATGGACATAGCCCATTTCTATATCAGAAATGGAGAGAAGGATAGAGAAGAGACCAGGAGAATAGAAGAAAAGTAGTATGCTGAGGAGAAGAGGAAATATAATTTAGTTTTCTGTTGGATTACTGACATCCCAGTCTAGCACTGTACTATGTGGGCCACCTTGCAAGCTGTAGATAAACTCCAATGATCACTCTGCTCTTCAAAACTTGATTGCAAAAGTAATAGAGAAATGAGGAAATAATTGCATTTCTTAATCTTTATCCTTCATTGTACCAACAGTGTGTATTCTGGCTGTTTTTACAGGTACCAAAGAAGTTGAGGTGGTTGTTGATGACGATGGTATCATTTCTTTGAACTTTGAATGTGATCAGTTAACTCCAGATTCAAGGTTCATATGGTCCAAGAATTATGAGCCTATTGATGATTCATCAAGGGTATCCACTGAGACCAAAGGTGGCAGGTGAGGATTATTTTAGTTTCCTCATTATATATATATATATATATATATATATAAGAATGAAAATGTGTTGATACTTTATTAATAAACTCTCATCCCTATAGGACTAAAGTCACATTCAATGATCCCTCAGAGGAGGACCTGGGAATTTACTCCTGCGTTGTTACAGAGACTGATGGTGTTTCATCCAGCTACACATTGGATGCAGAGGGTAACTCAACATATTTGCTTTTATCAACAAGCTATCGAACTAAAAAGATCTAGAGATCCCTGAATTTCCTTTAACATCCTTTTTGTATGGGCCAGCTCCTCTACACTATTGGCCCAGAATGCCACAATATACATATACACAATGAGCTAGATATTCCCAAGCTTCTTATCTAGCTACAATGCAAAAAAGTCAATAAGGAATACATAATGGAATTTTAAGGCTCAAGCAGAAGGGTAGAAGGCACTTGACTTGATCCCTGGAGGTACCTTTATATGGATGTTTTTAGAAAAAGTAGTTTCCTTTGACTTGCAGTCTTGCATATCTTAAGGTAGCTATTCTGGGATTGACCCGTGTAGCTGTGACTGATCTGTCTGTGAGTCATGTCCATACACGTCTCCTCTTTACTTCCTTCCAGCTAACAGGAACTTGCCATTATCAGAGCATATAATCCTTGATTATTATACAGCAGTGATGTACAGTAAATGGATCTTGGAATTATCTGTGCAAACATCCTGATTTACTGCCTGACCAAATATTGACATCTTATATTTAAATATATATATACTGTAATTATGTCATTTTTTTCTTATTTTTCTCCAGAGTTGAAACGCCTCCTGCAACTCAGCCATGACAACAAATACCCAGGTATTTTCAGTTTTACATCTAAAAAACTGTTTGAACATGAACCCTTAGAGAGACATGGGACACGGCTCTGACTTATTGCAAACTTCTTCAGCAGAACACTTTAATTGAATTGTAAATTAGCAAGGAAGGTAGATTGCTGCTGATATCCTGCTTTTACAGGGTTAAAGATGCTACATGTCAGAAATGAGTCATGCTACCTGCCTAGCATTGGAACTGTCCGTATACCTCCAGGTGTCATAGAGGCACCTATATATAATAAACAGACAGAAAGGTCTTTGGCACCTGGGATGTTCCAACCACAGCGTCCACCTAGTGGAAAACACTGGCAGTCAAAACACCCTTATCTGGTGGGTTGCTTTGACCCTTTCAATGCCAAGAATGTCGATACTAGGTTGCTGGCAGAGGAAGTTGCATTCTGCCAATGATATGGTACCTGTCTTTCCAGTTTAAGGTTACGTTATGTGTTGGCTAGCAACATGCCTTTCTCAAAGCTCAGCTAAACTTGGCAGTGCCTTTCCTTACTTCTGCTTTTATTACAAGTTATATCACATGTGTCATATCAATCATATTTCTCCAAACAATTGGCAAGATGCCCCACTTGTCATTACATGGAACCTGCCCAAAATATGTTGTAATTATAACAATTGCTATTATTGTATCCTCAATGAGTTAACAGGAAGCCGCAAACAGACAATTTGTTTTAAACTTGTTTTCCAATCACAGCCCATAATGTAACAACTTGACTTCCTAACATTAATGGGAGGATATTATTTGCCCTGTATGGAAGTTATTAAGATTCAGCTGGAAAAAGCAAGTCCCCAGCACAAATATATACATATACAATGAAGTGATTATTTATTAAATTGCTGTTCTCATAAACCAAGCTTAAGTATTTTTTGCCTCCATCTGGAACATAAACATAGACACGGGGGCATGAAACACATATGGGCAGATTTACTAAATTCGTGTGAATGATTCAAAATTCGATCGAATTTTCAAAAAGATTCAAATTCTCTAATGTTTTTGAAGACCACTTCGACCATCGCATTTTGAAAATTCGACCAAATCGAATGATTCGAATAGTTTGAATAAAATTCTATTCGAATATTCGACAGTTGAATGAATTAAAATTTTTATTTGACTGCCTAGTTCGCCAGATTCAACCTACCGAATTGGATTTGACTATTTTTGATTGAATAAAAAAATTTGATCGAATGGTTAAAATTGTTCGATTCAACGATTTTATTGATCGATCAAATAATTTCTATTCGATCGTTCGGTCGATCATATTGCGGCAAAATCCAGGATTTCAATTCGACCACAATTCGATTGGTCGAAATCGAGGGTAAATTCACCCTCGAAATCGACCAAAAGTAAATCTGCAGCATAAGGTCTTAGGGTTTGACAGAAGCACCCTAGGCAGCCTGGCTGAAATAGGGCCCCACAGGCGCACGCAGGGAAAACTGCACGCGATGCTCGGTAAGCTGTGAGCCTACGTGAAGAACCATGCGCGCACATGTGTAAAAAAGGCCCCCACATGCCGTCCAGAGCGCGGCCTGGGGACTGGACTAGGGGGTATCAGAGGCAGAGAAGGTACGTCCCTGCCGCCCCCCACAGCTTTGTGCCCTAGGCACGCGCCTACTCTGCCTACGCCTAGTTCCGGCCGTGGACAGAAGTGCAAGAGTATTAAGGAGCACAACTTTGAGCCCATTAATGCTCATTTAGAGAGCACTTCTGTTTGGTTCTTCCTAACTTATGTGTCTGAATGATATGCATTTTATGGGACAGGAGGAGGCAAAACTGGCAAACTGTGGCTGCTGTAAAGTCCCAGAGAAAATCAGTATTTAGTGGGCTGGTGGGGGCTGTTTGGGCCTCTATGTGGGCTGATTGGGCCTCTGTGTATCTGAAATCCAGGGCCTATTTTAATTCTCAGTCCGGACCTGAATACAGTGTTGCCAAATGCTGGCAATTCTGTATCCATGGGTCAAACATAGGTGTTTGGATTCTATATAGCCCTACTTTATAAAGGACAGTACTCTGAAATTATTGCAAATTATAGGTCTGTCCAGCATTAATATAAAGAAGGTAACTGTAATGTTGACACTGACCATTTTTTAGCAGCTGAAAGGTAAAAACAGAACACTTGGTACTTGGTGGTGCTGCCGTCAATCACTCCTAATGGCTTAAATACAAATTCAGAGAACAAAGTTTCTGTTCATATATGTGCTGCTATGATCCACTATAACCGCTTTAGCCTATTGGAATGTTAATGTTCCAAAGTAGCATTAGATTTTTCAGCAGCTTTAGTGGCAAGCATAATAAACTGGAAGGCTTCACTTTTGCTGTCTTGACTTAGGGGCAAATTTACAAAATTCACGTGAAGAGATCGAAGTTCGATCGAATTCCGATCGTACGATTTTTTCGGAGGATCGAATATGCAAATTTGGCCACTTCCATCATCTAATACCGAAAATTCGAATGATTGAAGAGATCAAATATTCGATCATTCAACCATTCGATGATTGAACCTACCGAATAGCAATAGAAGCCTATGGGAATCGAACAGATTCGAGGGCTTTTAGGTGAATAATAGTAAATTTGCCCCTCTGTTACTATAGTACATATTTCCACAAGGGCTTTTTAAATTGTGCCTATATGTTTGTTATCTTTTTTGAAGGGATACCATGGAGTATAATGTACACATAGATAGTGAGCCAAACTGACCATTGCTTGTACACAGTTTTAGTCTGTAACTCATAAACAAGCATACATTGGATACTAAAGCAAGAATTAGTGTGTACCTAGAAACCTATATGTGAGACTGGTAAAATTGTTGTGCATGATTATACATAACCAGATAACGTTCAAGTTTTTTTTTTAAAAGTTAGGATATATTCTTAAATTGTGTTCTTGTAACCTGGACTATGAGGATTATTTTTATTTCCCTTTTCAGTTATTCCTCTTAAATCAGAATTAGCCGTTGAGATTTTGGAGAAAGGACAACTTCGCTTTTGGATGCAAGCTGAAAAACTTTCTGCTAATGCCAAGGTCAACCATGTGTTTAATGACAAGGAAATTAAGGATGGTGATGTAAGTTATGATTAAGTTAAGCGGTTATACTTATTTATTGTACATACTTCTTTAGTTGTGGATAACTAAATGTCTTATTGTTCTTAAAGAAATACAAGATGAGTATGGACCGTAACACTGGTATTGTACAAATGGTTATGGAGAAACTTGAAGATGAAGATGAAGGCACATTTACCTTCCAGCTACAGGATGGAAAAGCAACCAATCAGTCCAGCTTGGTTTTGATTGGTGATGGTGAGAATATGCACTTGTGCTTTGCTCTAATGTTATCAATGTGGTGACACTGGAAAATGTTTTTGGATTTTGATTCAGCAACGTAAATCTTGAATAAAATTGGAATTCCATTATAAAAGCATTATAGCACAGACTGAGATATTTCATATTTCAGGTCCCAGAGTTAGGACTTCTTTTGTAAAAAAACATAATTTCTTGTGAAATAAACCATGGACTACTTTCTACTACTTGGCTTTTTTTCTTTGGCATTGAGAGGTTGTGTAATTCTTCTCATTATTCTATTTAATTTCCACAGTGTTTGACAAGTTACTGAAAGAAGCAAGATTTCAGAGACAAGAATGGTTTAGAAAACAAGGTATAGTGTTAATCAATACTTTCATAAAAAGAGAGTTGATCTATCTATCTATCTATCTATCTATCTATCTATCATTCTATAATAGATGACAATATCTGTTTCTATTTTAATCAATACAAAATGTTTCATGCTGAGTTCAGCTGGCCAAATATTGTAGGATCTGCTCATTTGGCAAGGGCATCAAACATAGTTACATAGTAAAATTGGGTTGAAAAGAGATGAAGTCCATCAAGTTCAACCCCTCCAAATTAAAACCCAGCATACACACACACACACACACACACACACACACACACACACACACACACACACACACACACACACACACACACACACACACACCCCTACACTCTTTCACACAAACCATATATGCCCATAGCTATACTAACTGTAGAGTTTAGTATCACAGTAGCCTTTGATATTATGTCTGTCCAAAAAATCATCCAAGCCCCTTCAGTGAAATCATCCAAGCCCCAGTGCATTCCACAACCTCACCGTCCTGACTGTGAAGAACCACCTACACTGCTTCAAATGAAAGTCCTTTTCTTCTAGTCTGAAGGGGTGGCCTCTGGTGCGGTGATCCTCTTTATGGTTAAAAAAGGTCCCCTGATATTTGTCTATAATATCCTCTAATGTACTTGTAAAGTGTAATCATGTCCCCTTGCAAAGTAGATCTTTACCTTCAACATGGTGGGCCAATGTAGTAATTACCCTGCAATAGCTTAAACAGCCCAATAAGCTGGAGCGGCAGAGTGGACATCTTTTATCAGCCCCTGTATGGCCAGCTTCAGACTATACATAGAAAACATATTGTTGTGTTTGAACATTTCCATTTATGTGGAGAAGTTTAGTTTCTGAAATTGGACAACAGCTTTGTAGTCTCTATTTTTTTTGTTACATTCTGTGCAGACACAGACCAACTAGCTCATCAGCTACCAGTTTATGGCTGAATGATATCTGTTCTACTCCAGACAGATTTCATTCTGTACACATTGAGAAGGTCTGCTGATATGGTCTAGAGACATACCTGCTGATCTCCTGGCCGTATCTCACTGTGTATGGTCAATTTCAATGTGTATTGTGTATAAAATACTTAGGGGCAGATTTACTAAATTCTTGTGAAGGATTTAAATGGAAAAAAATTCAAATTTCGAATATTTTTGTGCTACTTCGACCATCGAATTTGTAAAATCCAATTGAATAGCCCAAAATTCGAATGTCGAAGTACTGGCCCTTTAAAAAGTTTTTTTGATCGAATAGAATTTTTCTTATTCGATCGTTCGATAAATCGAATTGCGTTAAAACCCCTCGAATTAGAATTTGTCCCTTAATAAGTCTGGCCCCAATTTTCACTTTAAATCACAATTTAAAGTACATTTTAAGTACATTTTAAGCACATCATTACACATATCTTCATGATTCCTTTTGTATCCAATGCACTTTATAATCTATTAATATATCAAACTAAATTGAAATAAATATTGGAAGGAATAAATTATTGATTATGAATGTTGTTTTTTTATTTCCTAAAAAGGTCCTCATTTTGTTGAGTATCTTGGATGGGAAGTTACCCCTGAGTGCAATGTGTTGCTAAAAAGCAAGGTAAGAAATCTGCTGGGGTCCGAAGTACCCTAGCCACCATACATGGATTTAAATAAGAGACTGGAATATGAATAGGAGAGGCCTAAATAGAAAGAAAGTAGCTATAACAATACACATGTAGCCTTACAGAGCATTTGTTTTTAGATGGGGTCAGTGACCCCTGTATGAAAGCTGGAAAGAGTCAGAAGAAGAAGGCAAATAATTCTAAAACTATAACAAAAAATAAGGCCAGTTGAAAATTTGCTTAGAATTATCCATTCAGTAACACCCTATTCCATACAGTATGTAGCAGAACATTCAAGCAGTTTAGATAACATTCAAGCGGTTTAAATAATCGATATCAGTGAATCTTAGCAAATGTCACATGTCCAATTATGCCTTATGGGAGCTCTTTACAGTTTTTTTTATTATTATTATTATTATTTTACAGGCCAATGGGGTAGGGTAAATGATACTTCTTCCCATTAAGGGTTTGTTCGTGTATAAAGGAGTAATTGCCATACAGTTCCCCTGTGACACCTTAAGATTTTTAACCTTATGGTTTTGTTCTGCAGCTCATCCTGGTACATGGGAAACCCATTATCCAGAAAGTTCCAAATTACAGAAAAGCTGTCTCCCATAGACTCCATTATAATTAAATAATCTGAGTTTTTAAAAATGATTTCCTTTTTCTCTGTAATAATAAAACAGTACGTAGTACTTGATCACAACTAAGATATAATTACTCCTTATTGGAGGCAAAACCAGCCTATTGGGTTTATGATTTTCTAGTAGTCACACATTAGTGTGAAGATCCAAATTATGGAAAGACCCGTTATCTGGAAAGCCCCAGGTCCCAAGCATTCTGGGTAATAGGTCCCATACCTGTAATACGCAATTGTCTATTTTTCTTTGTTCTCATAGGTGGCTAACATTAAGAACGAGACAAGTATTTCTTGGTACAAAGATGAAAGGGAGATAATGGAAGATGAGAAACATGAATTTAAAGATGGTGTTTGTACTTTGCTCATTACTGAGGTAAGTCACTTTCTGTAAATGTTCAACATCTGTGCAATGTCTTATGGCTAACTGTAAATGAGTAAAAAAATGTGTAAAAGCCTCCCTTCAAATACAGAGGTTTGTGATTATAAACTGGCAGTAATTCAATTAATAATAAAAATTCTTCTAATTGTAAACAGCCCCTTTTAGGCCTTGATAATGGCTAATGACCCTGGTACTTTATGAACAAACAAATGTTATTCCAATTACAAATATGTAACAAGTACGTTTGTTATTACAACAAATATATTCTAATTATCTTTATCACAATTCCAGACAAATGTACAGAAGGATTACAATATAATAAACAATGTATCCCCTATTGTGGAATATAAAGATAGCATCAACGTTTTCCATGAGCATATAAATGAACAAAACTGAAGGAGCGTTTTCATACAGCTCAGGGAACTCCAAGTTGACTTCTAATATCTTCATATTTTACAACAGGGGGTACATTAGATATTATAATACAACCATAATAATATTAGAAGTCAACTAGGAGTTCTTTGACCATATAAAGTATGAGACTTAAGGCTGAGTGCTTTTGTAAATGTCATGGAGCTCCAAGGTAATACCTAATATCCTTATAATTTACAACTATGGGTATATATATTTTTTTATTTATATTTATCCAAATGTGAGTTTAGATTTAAAAAAATTTAAACTTAGATTTTGGAACAACAGTAAAAAATAAATAATGGAAAGTAATTGAAAAAAGTCTTTATTTCTGGGGAACAATCTGAAAACAGCTGAACTGAAAAAAGTGTTTGGAAGGTGAACAACCACATTAAGGTGCAAATATGACCACAATTGTCATTTTATTTTACACTTGCAAACTACATACTGGATAATCTGCCATAAACCCATTTGATCGAGCACTGCTTAAAGAACCAGTAACATCAATTTAAAAAAAATAAATCGTTTGTATACAAAGAAAAGAAAAAACACAAAAAAAAATAAAACTACTACATCTTTATTCAGAAATAACTTAACAAAACTCTGCTCCTCTTCAGAAAAGGCGACTATCCATCGTGCGGCACTCGATTTCTCCTCCGTAACTTCCTTATAGAAGAAAGCTAGGGAGGAGTCATCGAATGGCGCATGATGGATCGTCACCCTGTCAACTTTTCTGAAGAGGAGCAGAAGGGGACTTTCAGTAAGTTATTTCTTAATAAAGACTTAGGGGCAGATTCACTAAAGGGCAAAGTGACTAACGCTAGCGAAAATTTGCCAGCAACATATATACGTCCATTTAAATTTAACTTCCCGCCATTTGCCAATTAGGCAATGCGAGCGCAACTTTGCTTGACAAAGTAATGCTAGCACAACTTTGCCTCTGTTCAGCGCCCTTGATGAAACTTCGCACTTTAGTGAATTATCGTTGTCTGAGCGAATTTTCGCCTAGTGAAGTGTTGTGATGGCTGCGAAGCGGACGCTGGCAAAGTTGCAATCTTTAGTGAATTTGTCCCCTAGTGATTCCAGTTTAATTTTTCTTTGTGTTTTTATTCGTTTTTATACAAACAAATGAAAAAAATATTTGACGTTACTGGTCTTTTAAGAGCGTCAGTAGGTGCAAAGTTGATGGCACAACAATGCTTTTGGGATATTTGACGCCATCAGACACAAATCTATTAAAAAAGCGGAAAATATTCAACAGACTATGCTGTTATTGGATTACAGTCTCTTCTGTCCAAAATGTAAAAAAAAAAATAGCCTTTAACATCAATATCTGATATTTATTTATTAAACTGCATAACATTACATCCAGCTGTTCTGCCTTAAAATAGGTACAAAGATCTCCACTTACTAATAAGTGGGGGTGCATCTTTTTATTGTTATTATTTTATAGAGACTCTGTGGCTGATATAAGCTTGCTGAGCCACTGTAGCATTCTTGAAGACCATCAGGAACCAGAGAGTGTCCCTAGACTGCTGGTCATTTTCATGGAATGATACTGTATCTGTGTTTCAAATATGTTTTTTTTTCTCCCATAGTTTACTAAAAAAGATGCTGGTGTTTATGAACTTATACTGAAGGATGACAGAGGAAAGGATAAGAGTGTGCTCAAGCTAATGGATTCAGGTTAGATGCATATTGTCTTCATTGTATTGTCACTTTCACTCTCTTTTATACACTGTGATCTTTAAGCTGTCCTTCTACACAATTCATGGAATTTAAGAGAATGTCCTCACTCTCTACAACTGTTCCACGGCCCACATTTAAAAGCATCTATCATTTCTTTGTTGTCTATTTCTTTGTGGCTTTTAGGTTTAAGTCCAAGAAGAAAGTTTGCTGAGGCATCTTAAAGGTATACTGTCATGGGAATTTTTTTTTTTCAAAATGCATCAGTTAATAATGCTGCTCCAGCAGACTTCTGCATTGAAATCCATTTCTCAAAAGAGCAAACAGATTTTTTTTAATATTTCATTTTGAAATCTGACATGGAGCTAGACATATTGTCACTTTACCAGCTGCCCCAAGTCATGTGACGTGTTCTAACTTCAACCACTCTTTACTGCTGTATTGCAAGTTGGAGTGATATCACCCCCCCTCCAACCACAGCATAATGGGAAAAGTAACCAGATAGCAGTTCCCTAACACAAGATAACAGCTGCCTGGTAGATCTAAGAACAGCACTCAATAGAAAAAAAACATGTCCCACTATGACTCCTTTAGTTACATTGAGGAGGCAAAACAACAGCCTTCCAGAAAGCAGTTTCATCCTAAAGTGCTGGTACAATTCACATGACCAGGGGCAGCTGGGAAATAGACAAAATGTTTAGCCCCATGTCAGATTTCAAAATTGAATATAAAAAATCTGTTTGGTCTTTTGAGAAATGGATTTCAGTGCAGAATTCTACTGGAGCAGCACTATTAACTGATGTGTTTTGAAAAAACATGTTTTTCCATGACAGCATCCCTTAAAGTACTTCACATATGATGTTGCAGCGTTGATCTGATGCTACACGACTGTCAGATGCAAATGCTGCGTCTACATCTGACAGTCGTGTTGGATCAACCCGGCAACACCATCCGACTTCCTATTACTTACCTTGTTCCTGTCACATCCGACTTATCGCTTGGCATCGGATCCACCAAAAGACGGACCTGAATCATCCGAGTAGTTCTACCCTAAAACTCGCAGTTGCATTCATATGCGAACTGGGTGCATTTTAGAATATTTCCAACTAATGTAATTATTACATAGTTAAACTTTAAAAGAAAAAAAATGATTACATAGTGGCTGGTTTCATGTATGAAGGCAAATACAACTATCTATTGAAATAGGAAACATGCACAATTACAGACTACAGAAGTCTGAAACTTTCTAACAATAAAAGAGCTCACTTCAACTGTTGGCCGATGATGGAAGATAACAGATATTTAGCTTACTAGCAAGGACAGAATTCAAGAGCTTAATGACAAATGCTAGATTTATCAGCATAATACAGCATCCCTCTCTAACTTTAAGCATATTAGAAATAATAATGTATTTCCTTTTTCTGTAGCATTTGATGACCTCATGTCAGCAGTGTGCAAAGTGATTGGTAAGTATTAATAAATCAAGTGAAAAACATATTCTCTGTGTATTTATCTGAATTGCCAGACTGTTGCATGGATAAGAAATGAATAATCCCTTTATAAAAATTCATAATGCTGATCTGTAGCTTTTTAATAAGCTTATACTGTATATATTTAACATGTTGTTACTAAGGGAGCATGACTTTTTCTACAGCTTGGGAGAGCCACTTTTCCATTGCTATGCCATTTACCTTCTTTTGTCCAGGTAACAAGGAAGTTTTCAATTAGGGATGCACCGAATCCAGGATTCGGGTTCAGTATTCGGCCAGGATTCGGCCATTTTCAGCAGGATTCGGATTTGGCCGAATCCTTGTGCCTGGCCGAACCGAATCCGATTCCAAAAAATCATCTGACTTTTCATCACAAAACAATTTGCAATTTGCTAATTTGCATATGCAAATTAGGATTCGTATTTGGTTCGGTATTCGGGCAAATCTTTCACAATGGATTTGGGGGTTCGCCAAATCCAAAATAGTGGATTTGGTGCATCCCTATTTGCAATACCTTGGTTCTAAATAATTCTTATTCCTCCCTCAGCCGAGTCTGCCTCTCAACTCAAAATCCAAAGCAATGAAGAAGGCATCAGATTGTATACTTTTGTAAATTACTTTGTAGAAGATCTGAAAGTAGGCTGGGATCACAAGTAAGTTACATTTATTATTGCATTATCTTCCATACTAGAGCTGTTTGCTTGGGCACAGTGGTATCCATGCACCTGCTTGCTTATGTAAAGGATAACATTGTTCACCCTGCTATCTAATTATAAAGACATTTCAAAAATGTTTTTCAGCGATGCCAAGATAAAATACACCGACAGAGTTAAGTCTGGTGTCACTGGAGAGATGATCTGGCTTCAGATAAATGAGCCTACACCAAATGACAAAGGCAAATATGTCCTGGAAATGTTTGATGGAAAAAC
>CM044441.1:107999562-108024003 GCA_024363595.1 Xenopus borealis
GGGGGGAGGAGGGTTTTTTTTAAATTACAGGTTGAATTCTCCTTTAAGTATCACTTGGATAAAGCATTTTAATAAATCTCCATTATGATAAATCACTAACATGTAGGTTTGCTGTCTCATCCCTTTAAAACCGGACACAAGGGCTGCTTTAATAAATGGGCAAAAGGGGTCCACTGCTGAAAAAAAAAGGTACTGCTGTACTGAGCCCTCCCCTGTCCGATCCATTTGCAGTCACGCATACACCCCCACCGGAATGACAGGTGATCACAGCATTGGTGGTTGAGTGGGCTTACTTTTCCTGACTGTGGCTTGTGTTGCGTGACGTCTGTCTCTGGTATCTTGCAAGTAGGGTTGCCACCTGGCAGGTATTTTACGGGCCTGAACAGTAAAAATCATGGGTGACCCCAATGTTATTTATAACAGGAAGGCCGGTATTTTTTTCCAAAAAAAAAGGTGGCAACCCTACTTGTGAGAGAGATAGACACATGAGGGAAGGCAAATACAAAAAAATCCAAGCACAAAGAAGGAAAGAATAATTTAAGACTGCCTGCCCACTAAACCCACCAATGCTTCACTGAAGAGAAGGACCAAAATAAATCTATAGAAGATAAATAGAAAGGAACGTGTCTGGGGGGGTGAAGTATGGAGACCCTAGGAGAATAAGGACAGAGAGGAGAGAATGGCATGTAAGTAGCAGGACAGAAAAAAAGTGTGGAATCGAAAGAGAGGGAGATGCATTTAAAAAAAGTATATATATAAATATAATATAAAAAGGGGTCAAGCTTTCTGAACAAGGATACCAAAAGGTGAGACTAGCAGGGTCCATGAAGACAAGTAATAATGTATAAAATAAAAAAGACAAAGCCAAGGAAGGCTACGCATGCCCAGTGGCTAGGGGCCCCCCACTTACCTCTTTGCCCAGGTCCCACCAAGGCCTTAAAACAGCCCTGCTGAACTCATATGGAGTCCACAGCCTGCATGACGAGTTATCAATGCATTTAGATGTATGCTGCAGACTGAACTGATTTAGGGCCCTTACACATGGGTGCTTGTTACCTGCGCTCCGTTTGGCTGCGTTCAGCCGCAGGGGAGTGCAGGTCTAGACGCACTACATTCTTTTCAATTATGTTGTACCCACGAGACGCGTGTAAGTGCCGAACGCAGGTTCAGACGTAGCATTTTGCGTCTGAACCTGCGTTCGGAGCTTGCAATTGTATCGTTGGTACAACATCATTGAAAAGAATGGAGGGCATCTAGACCTGCGCTACCCTGCGGCTGAACGCAGCCAAACGGAACGCAGGGGAGCGCAGGTAACAAGCGCCCATGTGTAAGGGCCATGCAGGCTGTGGATTCCATATGTGTTAGGTTTTAAAGGGGTGAGGTGGCAACCCTACTAACATGTTTTTTCTATGGTTTTTATGCTTTTTTCATTCGAAATCCAGCCCATTATCTGGTTTATTTGCAGCCCTCAAAACATGTCTGGTGCATCCTATAGAGCTGGTTTTGCTATCATAAACAGAAAAAAAAATCTATTAAAAATGTTAGTCCACTTATTTAACAGAAACACAAACATCATTAACCAGTAATAGATAGACAGTCAGTGCAGCCTGCAATATAATTGGGTGAATGAGCTGTCAGGTCTGCTATCCATTAATTTTGATTTATTCTGCATTCAGGGCAGGTCTCACTGCAGTAAGGTTACCAGATTGTATGAAAAATACAGGATACTTATACAATACCCAGACGGAAAGGCTACATTGATTTCAGTAAACTTGTGTGCAATCAGTGCAGGTGGTGCATTCAATTCAAGTTTTCCTGATTTTTCAAGTAACATAATAAAAATACACAGCTGAAAACTGATAGAAACATACAATAGTGATATTTTAATGCTGCACACCAGAAGTGATTCATTTCACACTCTGAAAATTTTAGCTAAAACTTGCACCCAATTCACTGTAAAAATGCACATGCAATTGTGTTTGCATTACACAATGATTGCAGTAAAATTTTAGCACTTGGAGGGAAAAAAAACATTGGGATAAAGAGCATGGTGATTTGTGTCCAAAAAAATGTAGATTGGGAACCTTCAAACTTTTTGGTGGTATGTTTGCAAAGACATGCTAGGGAGGGATCTGTGGGTACCCCCAGCCTAGTACACAGAGAAGAAATCCAGCCAAGCACCCAGCATCCACCACCAATCATTGCATTTACCAACTAAGTTGCATCCACTGCAATTTATTCCTGGTGCTGCAGCACAACAGTAGAACTGAACCTTTCATAGTTGGAATGGTACCAATAACAGCATTCACTTACAATTTATTTGGCATGTAAATTGCATCCATTGACCCATGTGTATAGGGGGATCCTGAAATGACCAAATCTGAGAATAGGTTCTCCAAACTGTACGTGACTACTCAACACATAGTGGAAGAGGCCCAGGTACACCGCCTTGAGCCCTCAGCACGGGGAGCTGACAAACCGAGAATTCTTTGGAGCAGGCACCCAATAAAGGCAATCTTCCATCAGGCTGTGTCAACAGCCTTCTGCATTTTGTGTTACAAACACTTAATCATAGGCTGTGTTTGTAACACAAAATGCTTTTTCACTTTGAATTAAAGGGGTGGTTCACCTTCAAATTAACTTGTAGTATATTGTAGAAGGGCCAATTCTAAGAAACCTTTCAATTGGTCTTCATTATTTATTTTTCATAGTTTTTTAATGATTTGCAATTTTCTTCTGTTTCTTTGCAGCTTTCAAATGGGGGTCACTGACACCATCTAAAAACTAATGCTCTGTAAGGCTACACATGTATTGTTATTGACACTTTTTATTACTTATCATTCTATTCAGTCCCTCTCCTATTCATATTCCAGTCTCTTATTCAAATTAATGCAGGGTTGCTAGGGTAATTTGTACCCTAGAAACCAAATTGCTGACACTGCAAACTAGAGAGTTGTTGAATAAAAAGCTAAATACCTATAAAACCACAAACAATAAAAAATGAAAACCAATTACAAATTGTCTCAGAATATCGCTCTCTACATTATACTAAAAGTTAACTCAAAGGTGAACAACCCCTTTAATTGCCTGATGGAAGATTGCCTTTATTGAGTGCGTGCTCCTAAGAATTTTCTATCCTAAAATGACCACCCATTATAAATGGGGTTGTATGGCTCTGGCATACATCTGAGTCAGTAAAACCTAATCCTGAGGAGTGAGCTGTGTTGCTTCACGTGTTCCTTTCAAGTGGAATGCAGAAGAGATCTACTGCAAGGGAAAGCAGAGCCCACAACACCCATGTGTAAGAGCTCTAAAGTTGAAGAATCTCCTTTTGCAACACGATATTTGTAGTAATTTAAGCCTACAAATGCAACTGCAAAGTACTCATTTGGATGCAAAATTGAGCATACTCATACATATTCCAAGCAACTTGCCTCAACACAGATGCACTCCTTCAGTCCACTCTGATGAATTGTGCACAACTGCATAGATGCTAGAGAGCTACTGTTTAGCTGGGGCTCTTACATACACAATTTTTCTTTGGAGCATATGAAAATGCAATACAAATGTATTTTATCTATATATGTTTTTAAATGAGAAGGAAAGGTGCTCTTTACTTGGGGGTGCCAAAAGTTAGGCTTGGGGTATGAGGTAAGTATATATAATCATTTGGGGGTGCCTAACTTTTGGCACCCCCAATTAAATATGACTCTCCTTCTCCTTTAAACAGAAGTAATTATGTTTTTGTGAGTTCCAAACACTACCCTTTATTCCAGGGGACCACAACTGTATTCAAATTAAAAAAAAGTTGGCAAGCAATACAAGCGTGCAAAAATTTCCTAAATATGGGCTGTAATTGGCTATTGTTCATCCCTGTGTGGACTGTCAGTCTACTAGAGGTTCTGTTTGGCAGTACACCTGGTTTTTAGTCAACTAAAACTTGCCTCAAAGCCAGAAACTGAAATAAAAGCACCTACTTTAAATCCACTGGGAGTAACATTCAAGGGGTTGGACAGCAGCACTGCTCATGAATCACTGGTTAGGTATCACGGTTTATTCTATTGTCTTATGAACACGTCAAGTGCAAAAAATGCAACATTTTCTTTTACAAACAATACAAAAAAACTTGGCTGCAACAAAACACATTCCTGAAAGCACATGTGCACAAACTACCAGGATCTAATGGAATCAAACAGCTGATGCTTTTATGGGTGCTCAACCCTATCTCAAACACACTTCAAAATGCACAAAAAGCCTGTGTGTAAGTGTCATTTAGAACTGCAAGTGCCGTGTGCAGAGAATAATTTCAGATGTAAATTGCCATGTTTGTTTCCCCCATACAATTCTATTGTAATTCTGAGTGCAGGAGTTGCACCACTGCAGTAGCTGGTGTGGGAATTGCATCACTTCCAGTGACACTGGTGTGTTTGTGGTCAATTACTATTAATGAACTATTTGGAAGCAGATTTGCACCCATTTTAGCTGGACCACACTTGCAGCTGCATTGATGAAAGACCTCTTATGCATTTTTTAGTTAGGGCCCTTTACCTGCGCTCCCCTGTGTTCCATTTTTCTGCGTTCAGCCGCAGGGGAGCGCAGGTATAGACACACTCAATTATTTTCAATGGGGCTGTACTCACACGAACGCATGTAGGCGCCAAACGCAGGAAAAATGCAGCATGTTGCGTCTGAACTTCAGCGTTTACACGCGCCTCGTGGGTACAACCTCATTGAAAAGAATGAGGTGCGTCTAGACCTGCGCTCCCCTGCGGCTGAACGCAGCCAAACGCAACGCAGGGGAGCGCAGGTCCAAAACGCCCGTGTGTAAGGGCCCTTAGAGTCAGTGAGTCAAAAGTAAATGAAGCCTCACGGGTATGTTCTGCCGCTCTCATCATTAAATTACTGCAATTAAAATAACCTATGTTTTTTGACAACAGAGTTGGTGAAACCACACGTTGCAGAGATTGTTGCAACGGAAGAGACTCCAGGGCCAGATGAGAAACCTGTAGTAGAAGAAGGAGACGGTGTCAAAAAAGAATGACCGAAACTCACACAGCAAGAATCATGTGTATAATAATGAAAAAAAGTTTCAGCTCTGTATCATTAGTTTCATTCATGCTGGAGATTTTTTTTTTTCTGTCTCAGGGGGCAGTGATTATATAAGTTGTTGGAAGCAGACTAACTTTTCCCCTCTATTCAGCTTTTTGGAGTGCTTAACTGTATCAACGTATTGCCACAATAACATTGCTTAGTCGTTAAGTAAAAAGATGTTAATCAGTCCCCTGAGGGTTTATTTATGGCTTGCAGGGCAGGGGCAAAATGCAAGAACTGGGCACAATCCATAGTTTTTTTGCAATGTGTTCCTTGTCCTGCAGGTAGTAGATTAACTACAGGCCTCTGAGCTCCATTTTGCAGTGCAGGAATTTATAGAACTTTTTGCCTCATAAATGCAGTGCTGTATTTGGCAGCGCTGTATTTGGCAGCGCTGTATTCATTTGGGCAGGTGTGGGAGGCACGTAGGCACTCCCTTCCATTATCTAAGGGCTCTTACATTTTCACCTGCGCTCCCCTGCGTTCCGTTCAGCTCTACTCACACAGACGCGTGTAGGCGCCGAATGCAGGTTGAAACGCAACATGCTGCATTTTACCTGCGTTCGGTGCTTACATGCGTCTGTGTAAGTCCAGCCACATTAAAAAGAAGTGCGTCTACTCCTGCGCTCCACTGCGGCTGAACGGAACAAAACAAAATGCCCATGTGTAAGAGCCCTTACTTGCATGTCATTCACCCCCAGACAGACATGCTCCCTGAATAAGTAATATGGACTGTGTTTTTGCACCCCTTAGTACTCTTGCACTTCTGGGGTTTAAGTAATTTACCCATTTTGTTTCTTACACTTAACTACACTTGACATGTGGATCACAGACACAGGCATTTTTTTTCACAGAATGAACTCAATTCAATTACTTGAGAAAATTTATTTAATTGATTAAAAAAAAAGATTGGAAAATGAATAGGAGAGGGCCTGATAGAAAGACGAGCCTTACATGGTTTTTTGAAAGCTGGAAAGAGTCAGAAGAACGCAAATAATTAAAAAAAACTATAAAAAAGAAAAAATCAAGGTCAATTAAAAAGTTTCTTAGAATTAGCCATTCTATAACACTAACCCTTATTTGTAATAAAAGGCATTAAGTTTGCCCAGGAGCAGTAACCCATAGCAACCAATAGGATCTGTGCTTTTGAACAGGTGATCAGTAATTGCTACCTTCTGATTCACTGCGAGGGACTACTACTCCTGGGCAAACTTAGTGCCTTGTTCTACATAAAAGTCTAAAAGTTAATTTAAAGCTGAACCACCCTTTTCACAATTTAGTATAGATTTTGCACCTTTCCCCGTAATCAAAGTTTCCTCCAGGTCTAGTAACCTATAGCAACCAAATCTTAAATTGCAGACCAGAAAATTCTACCCATTCTTTGGATACTATTCTCCAAATGTAATTAAAGGCACTGTTTGTCCAGAAGCAGAAGCCTATAGCAACCAATATGATATTATGTGACGATTCAATATTACAGGTGACCAGTAAATGTTACCTGCTGATTGGTTGCTTCCATGTTACTACACATGGGCAAACGTAGTGCTTTTAATTACATAACCCCATATAGGTTTTCAAAAAAAAAAAACTGGATAAAACTTTTTTACCTTACAGCTCCATTGTGTTTGTTTGTGGCTTTCCACTTGACGCACAAATATATATTTAGGAGGCTTATACTGATTTAAGAATAGCGTAGCCACCTAAAAATAATCTTTACTTCCAATTTCATATTTTACTTTTAAATTCTGTTCACATATACTGTAATAACATTGCATTTCTTATTCAATCTGATCAATAAAGCACCTGTGAGCGTTTTCTTCATTAAACCTCCATCATCGTTATTGACAGACAAAAGGAAAGGCTTTGCACTTGCCTCATATGATGGTAATAATTAGGGATGCACCAAATCCACTATTTGGGATTTGGCCGAATCCTTTGTTAAAGAAAAAAAAGAATTTGTTAAAGAAAAATTAGGAATTGGCCAGACACAAGGATTCGCCCAAAAAAGGCAGAATCCCAAACTGAATCCAGGATTCGGTGCAACCATAGTAATAATACCGAGAAGCTGGGGAATGCAGAAAGTTGATCACCTGGATCTTCTAAGGCAGCCATCAGCAGCCAGTAGCTCTCTACATAATGCAATTCCTCCAATATATGACAACATAAATGAAATAATAATATTGTAATTAGTATTAAGGAATGTATACCTGAACAACTGTAGTAGAAGTCAAAAGTATACAGACTGCTTCTAAAACAGATCATTCGTGTTCGGTATTGGTAAAGATAAAACAAATGACATGAGGTGAGGAAACATACAGAAGCTTAAATATGAGTCATTATACAAATCACAACAGGTCAATGAGATTATACAGGTGACAAAACAAAATTAGTTTTCATTATGTGGCTGGAAACAATAATTTCCTTATTATTCTTGTTCAACCGAGAACAATGCAAACTAATTGTACTGTGAGTATGTGCCACTGCTGTGGGATCTTTTTTTTTTTTTGCTAATAAGACATATTTCTAAATTTCCTGGACAATTTATTTAAATTTGCAGAGGGACACATAGTGGGAGGAGTTAAATGATTGGGCCCAGTAAAGGGAAACATTTTTGGGGAGCTTTGCTAAGGCACAAAGATGGTCAGGGAATACAACTCTCTGGACTTCAATGCAAATAGTATATAATAGAAAATGTTTTAGTTAATAAAAACACATTTTTCATATGGAATGGCGCACAGGGGACATGTTCTAATATAAAATATTTTAGTTAATACAAAAAGTTTTTCATAGGAACGGAACACAGGTGGCATTCGGACATGAATGGGCTTATCAAAAATCGAATTTGTGAGGTTTTTCCTACTTTGAATACACTCACAATTAAAAAAAACTTGTCTGTTTGATTATTAAAATATCCGAAAATAAAAACCTTGATTGAATACAGTCTTCTTCCTGGATCCATCTGCGTTTGGTGATGCATGTGCCGAAAGTCACAAAGTTTTCCAATTTCAGCTTCGTGACCATCGGTGCATGCGCAGTAGAGCTGAACCAGCGATTATTCCTACTGCGCCTATGCCGCCAAACGCTGATGGATTCAGGAAGCAGACCACACGGAAGAAGATGGCGCCTGTGAACTCAATGGACAGGACCTGAGGGGTAAGTAGTAAGTTAGGGGCATTTGCCCGGGCGGGGGGGTAGGCCGGCAGGGAGAGGGGCTACAGGGGGAGGGGTTTTGTGCTGAAAGGATTTCCTTCTCCTTTAAAGTTGCTGACTAACTCAGAGTTAGAGAGCTGAAAAGCAGGAAGTTGAGTTCTGCTCTGTTGAACATACAGTCACTCCAGCTTTTATAGATTACATTTTTCGCTAACTATATTACAAATATTTTTTATTTTGCACTGCCTATTTACCCAGTTTTTATTTTTACACTAAACTGTTCCTTTAAACCAAAAGGAAAGATTAAAATTAAGTAAGCCTTATCAGAAAGATCCACCGAAATATACAAGTAAACCCTCAAAATAACGCTTCTCTGAGTCCTCTGTCAAAAGAAACACTGCATTTCTTTCCTTCTATTGTGTACACATGGGCTTCTTTATCAGACTTCCTGTTTTCAGCTTAAACCTCCTTGCCCTGGGCATGAGCATGCTCAGTTTGTTCCCCTCCTCCCATCTCTGCTCTAATCTGAGCCCAGGGATAATAGTGAGCAGGTAGAGGCAGGAAGTGATGTCAAACCAAGCTAATACTACAGCTACTACCCTAAACAAATAGAGAGCTTCTAGAGCTGTTTACTCAGGTATGGTAAACATTCTACAGAATAAATATAGCATTCTAGCTTGCACTATTGCAGCTAATCTATTGGCAATAAAATGCCTTTGTAGCTTTCCTTCTCTTTTAATATAAAAAGGAATAGGTTCCTGTATGTCAGTATAACTTTAAGTTATGAACAATTAGGAAGTTATTTGCCTTCTCACAATTAATCACAACTCATAAATGTGTCATTCCATCATGCCATGAGCTTATTTCCTTACTAGGGCTGAATATTTGCATATGAGTAGTTGCAAACAACAATTCATTTCCTGAAGCTTCAGTGCCATCTTACTCACATTTAACAAGACAGTTTAATGGGCCAGCATAAGCTCAGGAAGCATGCTGCTGGCACAATAACTTGCTGCTCTTATTTATTTGTATGATGACATTGAGATATATGATGTAAATGATCATGGCAGAAATACAAGCTGATTGGGTTGATGCAGCATTCAGTAACTAGTCATTTCTAGCTACTGGGAAGGTTGATAAATAATTTCTACTTTGCCAGGTCATATAAATTTATGTTAATGCTAGTCATTTCCATATTAAAGCTGATTTGCACTATTGTCAGGGCTGGATTTAGACTGGATGGTGCATGAGCTGTAAAGGAAAGGAGATTTCATAGAGTTGGTATGAGTGTGGCAGCTCAGTGTGCATCTAACAATAGCACATTAACTGCTGTAATAATGCACTGTCAACAGGGACCTGTAATGAATGACAGAATTATGGCTGTAGGAAATCACAGGGCTCCCTGTGAGGCAGGAGATGCAGATCTGGCTTTATGCTCAGGAAATCTGCAATGTAACAGCCTACAGCATATATAATTGGCAAATTGGTTCTGGAAGTATCTGGACCTCCACTAGTAAATAGACCAACACACACACATATTTATGTATATGCAAAAAAAAACCCATTTATGTAGTACCCACTATTGTAAAATATTAGAGGAGTTCCATGACCATAAGAAAATTATGAAGCCATAGGCCATGCTTTTTTTTATTGAGGTTTTTGTTGTAGGGGCTAGCCAATGTAAAGCAATGACCCATTAGGTAGCTTCCAGAATCTGGGAAACAAGTTTGCGTGGCTATAGTGTGAGTTTAGAATTAGCTAGGGATAATAATGCTGATTCAATAGTAGGCTCAATGGTTACCCCAATAATCTGATTTGATAAACTAGTTCAGAGGGCTGAGACAATGCCAACAAGAATGAAGGTAGTCTCCTCTAATCAAGCAGCTACTAAGAGTGGCGCTGTTATTTGTGGAGTTGCCCAGTGACAAATCTCTTCTTCTTTGGGCGACTAATCTCCCCGAACTGCCTTCCTGCCAGCTAGAAAGTAAATTGCCGGTGGGATGGCAATCGGATCGCATAGTTTTCCCAAAGTTATTCTAAGTTGCCTCATGAGGAACCTTGGGTGACTTTGGAAACGTTTCGAGTGCCATCCCGCTGCCGATTTATATTCGAGCCGGCAGGAAGGCATTTAGGGGAGATTTGCCCCCCGAAGCAGAGGCGATTAATCTCCCCAAATAGCAGCGTGCGCCACTGCCCTAAAACATGTACATGGAAAAATCAGATTGATGGCATGTGTATGAGTAACATACCACCAGAACATCACCTTATAAGTCATTTTTTTGACTGCACCATTGAGGGAGAGTTTCCTGATGGATAAACAAATTATTGCCAGTGTTTCAGGTGAAATGGGAGAACCCATATCAGCCTCTCATGATGCCATGTAATTGTGGGAAGCAGCTTTGATTTACTTCAGTCCGTTGAGAGTAAAATTATATTCTTAGTCCCAAGTGGGTTATGACAACAATGTTCATATAATGGACCTTCTAATTTTGCTTGCCTGGCAGACTGAGATTCATAAAAGTGAGAAAGCTAATTATTAGGGATGGCATGAGTGTGAGCATGGCCTACTTTTTGGTAACCCCTGCTTTAGTCACTATGGTATTTCCCCAGTACCCTTGCTAATAAAACTAGTGGCAGGCAGAAATGAGAGGAAAAACGTCAAAGTTATTTCCTTATGTCTTTCATTGATTAATACAAATGGCTAAACACTTCTGGAATTTTATCGCTGCCTCAGCAGTTACTTCTTAGTATTAGGTTGCTGACACACATTTCTCAATCTTACTCAATCGAACCACGCCTCCACTGAGTCTTCTCTACCAGGTGGGGAGGGGTTTCAACGTCATCATCCGTCTCCCTTTCCATTGCTGGATTCTAGGTCTGTAGCTGCCTGGCTCAGTTGTGCCTGGGTGAAGGGACGCGGTGGTGGAGGAGAAGGAGGGGATATAGCTGGCACGTTTGCCCAGGGAAACTGGTAACACTACTTTCCATTCATTGAGAGTAGCGGCTCGTCTGAGAGGCTTCGGCTAGTCTCAACTTCATTGGCGAGTACAGAGGTGAGAGGACAGCCGCTGCCTGTGGGTTCATCCTTTCCTTATATGTGGGCTACATTCTGCCATTAAACTCACCCTGTGGCCTGGTAGGGATTAAGGCTGCCCAAGGGGGTGAAATTGGCTGAGAAGCTTCTATTCATCCTTCCTTTTAGATTGTAAGCTCTTCTGCACAGGGCCTTCCTCACCTTTTGTACCGGTACTGATTGTGATGTATATGTAACTTCATATGTTCTATGTATATAATTCATGTGATTTAGTTGTATAATCACACTTACTTAACAGCACTGCGAAATATGTTGGCGCTATAGAAATACATGTTAATAATAAGAATAATAATAATAATACCAGCTATGCACCCAATTAACATGGTGTTGGTATACTGTACCTGTAGTACTAACGTGCAATGTAATTCTCAGCACATTATGGTTAGACAGAACATTGATACTGCCATTAATAATAAGATGATGCCTATTTACCTTGGTTACCCTTGAGGGGTCTCCCACACATCAATTGGTATAGCTATGGGACCTGTTATCCAGAATGCTCGGGACCTGGGGTTATCCTGATAATGGATCTATCCGTAATTTGGATCTTCATACCTTAAGTCTACTAGAAAATGTAAACATTAAATACACCCAATAGGCTGGTTTTGTTTCCAATAAGGATGCATTATGTCTTAGTTGGGATCAAGTACAAGCTGCTGTTTTATTACAAAAGTGAAAGAGGGAATTGTTTTACAAAAACTTGATTATTTTGATAGAACAGAGTCCATGGGAGATGGCCATTCCTTAATTCAGAGCTTTCTGGATAATGTGTTTATGGATAATGGATCCTATACCTGTACTACCAAGCAGAGGACTTCTAATAATAGAGATTCATTTTCACATGGAACAGATCTGGTTTTGCTCTGCGGCTTGTTGTCACTATCCTGGGCACCGTTGTCCATTACTGTCCTGGGCTCCCTTGGTGCTGCCAGCGATATGTAGGTGGCACAAATGAATCAGCTGACATGATTTCTGAGGATTAGAGATTGCTTATCCCTTAGCTATATAAATACCATTCTATTCCTGCTGGTGCTAAAGCAGCCAACTAAAAAGTGGCCCATTGAGTGTAGCAAATGGCATAACCCTATCTATTATTTTCAAGTTAAAGACAAGTATACAGCTAAGCCCCATAAGGTTGTCCCTGTGGATAGCAAATGGCTTCTCCAGAACCTATAATCTCCCTAAGACCCCCCCCCCACTGCCAAATGACCCGTTCACCTGTTCTCTGTCAGAACACTTATTATTTACTCAACTGATTTTCAACTTGCTTGTTAGCTGACATGTGACTCCTGTGGCTATTGTATGTGCCTCTCGATGGCTGCCAAGCTCATTTTAATTGTTGTTTGGCAGGCTGACTGCCATAGCTAGTTATTTGTTTGTCACTATCATAAGACTTAGTCTAACATCCTTGAAACAGAATTATAATAACAAGATGGCGGGTCTAATCTGAGTTCATGTATAACAGAGGATAAATGTTGGTTATTGTGTGTTTCTCCTGCTGAACCTTTTATGGGTTTTTTTTTTCAAATTTAGAATGATTCTGATTTCTTATAAAGTTGCCACCCCCTGGGAACTCAGTTATTTGCGGCTGGCATCTTCGTTACATAGCGGCACTTGAGATTTTGTGCTCTGGTGACTTAACAGGCAGTTGGCAGTCGCTTGCAGTATCACATGGCTTGAAAAGAGAAGGGATTATGCAATTTTGTTTTTTTATACCCAAGAAGCTGAATTTGTAACGCAACGGTTTGCCAAGTGTATGCCAAGTCAGTGAATATGAAGCAACCACACTATATCTGCATGCACAACTTTATAATTATATACAGTAGCGCTACAAAATATGTTGGTGCTATAGAAATACCTGTTAATAATAATAATAATAATGAATATAAACTCTACTTGTCTGCTCCTGACCTCTCTCTCCTTCTGTCCTTTCCAAAGTTACAGACTGTCTCTCTGCTGTCTCCTCCTGGATGTCACAGCACCACCTGAAACTGAACCTTTCAAAAACAGAACTGATTATATTTCCTCCAAGATTTTCCCCTGTCCCTCAGATATCACTCACAGTAAACAACACTACCTTTCATTCCACCACACAGGCACACTGCCTAGGAGTTATACTAGACTTACGTCTGTCTTTTTCACCACACATACAAACACTTGCAAAATCTTGTCGTATTCAACTGTGCAACCATATCTCAGTTCAGAATCAACCCAAACACTTATTCAGTCTCTTATCATCTCCTGCCTTGATTACTGCAACCTACCTATTCCAAAAAGCCACCATGTTCTAAATGCAGCTGCTAGACTCATTAATGTATCTCACCTCTGAACATCAGCCGCTCCCCTATGAATGTCCTTTCACTTGCTCCAAATCTCCTCTAGAATTAAATAACTAACACTCACATTCAAGGCCCTAAACAATGAATCCCCTCCCTATAGTTCATCTCTGATCTCACTTCTTCTCTCATCACTTCTGCCCATTCTCCTCTACAAGACTTCTCTCGGGCTTCTGATTTTCTCTGGAACTCTCTCCTTCGACCTGTCAGACTTCCTTCTTCCTTCCAAACTTCTTAAAGCTTATTTAATATACTTTAATTAATGAATCAATCATTGCTGTATCATAAAACTACTTCAATGGTACCCTAACTTTTAGTTTGTAAACTCAAATTTGTAGGGCCCTCTAATCCTATTGTATTCTGTAAACCCATGTTTGTTATCCACCATTTGTTCCCTGTTTGTTATAAAGCACTGCGCATCTTGTTGGCTCTTTATAAATAAATGATGATGATATAAGGGTTGGGGCAGACAGGGAGATTCGGGGAGATTCTGTCTCCTGGCAATTAATCGCTGGCGACAATCTCCCTGAACTGCCTTCTCCCTGTCCACCGCCTGTTTCAATTAAAAAGCGCCAGCTCCAATACACACGTGGCGCTGCGATTTCCGGAATCTCCCGAAGTTTCCTCACGAAGCAACTTCGGGCGATTCCGGAAATCGCTCCCCTGCATTCCGTTTGGCTGTGTTTAGCCGCAGGGGAGCGCAGGTCAAAAACGCTCATGTGTAAGGGCGCTCATGCTTTACATGATAATGAAAGTTAATTTAAAGGTAAACAGTCCCTTTAACAAAACTCTTGTAACACTGTGAATGGCTGTGACTGAGAGCTGTTGTTTGCTCTATAGAGATATAGTGAATAATGTACCCCCCTACTGTCATTTATAAAGATATTATTATTCATGAAGTGGTCAGCTGAGCTTTTATACATGGTAACATAAGTCAGATGTGACTGGTAATATAGTGAATAAAGTATCGCCTATTGTAAAATATAAGGATATTATAAATCACCGAGGAGTTCCATGACCATATAAAAGCACAAGGCCGGGGTAACTTGTAATATCCTTATATTTTCCAACAAGGGGTACTTTATTTATTATAATACACGTTTTAGCGAGTCATGTGACAGAAATCACTACTGGCCTGGCGGGACACTGGAAAAAACCTAGTGGGCCCTGACCCTCATGGGCCCCCGCCGGGCCAGACCCCCTCTCCCAATATTGTGATTGTACCCATAAAAAAATATATCTGCGCCACACATCTGTCGTTTGCACATGCGCCTGGCGCCTCTTGTGCATGCGAGCTGAGCCTTCACGTATGCGAGCAGAGCACAGCAGTAGTGGGGAGGGGGGCCCTGTACAGGAGTTCCGGTGGGCCCCTCAGTCTGGCCGGTATTTTTAGTGGTTGATCCCAATGTTATTAATAGGAAAAAAAGATAAATATTGAGGAAGGCAAGTATTTTTTTCAAGAAAAGGTGGCAACCCAATTTATAACTGATGATATAACTAGATATCATCAATATATTCAAGGATTTTGTGTATTAGCTCTTAAAGGGATCCTGTCATGGGAAAAAAATACATTTTCAAAATGCATCATTTAGACTGAGTAGGAGAAAACAACAGCCTGCCAGAAAAGAGTTCCCTCCTAAAGGGCTGGCACACGTCACATGACCAGGGGCAGCTGGGAAATTGACAAAATGCCTAGCCCAATGTCAGATTTCAAAACTGAATATAAAAAAATCTGTTTGCTCTTTTGAGAAACAGATTCCAGTGCAGAAGTCTACTGGAACAGCACTATTAACTGATGCATTTTGGAAAAAAAACAAAAGAACATGTTTTCCCATGACAGTTTCCCTTTAAGTAGGAGACACATTACTTTACCCATTATAATCTACAGTGCCTGAGTTCAGTTTTTACTTTCTGAAGATTTGTGTTTGCCGTTTACAAAAATGCCATACTGTTTTGTTTTTTGCTGTTGTCCCTCCTGTCTTTCCCTGCACCCTTTTTAGAGGGGTCTAGGTACCTGTTTTTATTTTGATTTCTTCAGGTCGGCTCTGTGTGACGTCATTCTGCTGCATCAGAGGTGGGGCGGAGCGAGATAGCTGATGGGAGGGGGGAGCGAGACTTCAGATAGTGGATGGGAGGGGGAGCGAGACTTCCGATGGAGGATGGGAGGGGGTGCAAGTGGAATCGTGTGATAGGGAGCAACACCGGGGAGGCAGCTGCAGGAGACGTTTGACGTGAGAGTGAGAAGTGACAGGAAGGAAAGAGAAGCCGGTACATGGAAGAGAGGGAAACTGGAGCAGCGCCTTGTGGGAAGTAAGGAAATATACATAGTTAGACAATTGAAACCAAGTGTCCCTTTACTTCACTGCTGTAACTAATATGGTTTTTAGTGACCAGGGCAGGGGACTTTTGCTGAAGTTTGATTAAGTCTTTAGCTTCTGGGCCATGTAAATTGTGCAGTTGACCATCCAGGTAAATCCAGTTTATTTTGTTCAATGTGTCCATTGATGCTGGCAGGATTGTCAAACAGTCTTTTGCAGCTTCAGGCCAGTAGTCACTTTAATCATCCTTCCATTGCTCCATTTGATTGTGAGCTCCCCTGGTTTTACGCTCCCCTGGTTTTACGCTCCCCTGGTTTTACGCTCCCCTGGTTTTACGCTCCCCTGGTTTTACGCTCCCCTGGTTTTACGGATTGCATCATCTTTGAGTTAAGTTGTCAATGGCAGAGGTCCCTTAAACCATATGATGATGTCTTCTTGAACCCTTCATGAAGTTTTTTGAGAGGGCTTTGTCCAAAAACTCGATCAATTAAGATACAGCCGTTATTACTTTTAGGAAGGTTCTTGTAAGTCCTCCAGGGATCAGCTGAGTGGAACAGTGCTTGCCTGGCTTTACAGTGGCTTTACAGTGCAGTATCAAAGCATTACAGTAAAAAAACAAAAAACAAATTGTCTATCCAATATCTCTTGTAAAGGTACAGGTCAGACTATATAACTGATTTTGTAGAAGTAGGCATGTTTTCAGTTTTGTGGACTCACTGTAGATCTTCATCTTCCCCTTTGCAGTGAGTAGAGGCAGAATCTACAGCCGCTTGTTTGGTTTGCAGAGGCTGACTCCCCCTTAGCAAACATGGTGTATAAACAAGTACATTGTGCCTTGTCTCTCAGGCTGTGACTTTCTTCTGTTAATGAAGATTTTCTAGTTCCTGCTTTTGACTAGAGTTGAGCTAGCCATCAAAGTAGGAATGGGGTTGTCATCAGCCCTGTTTTTGTTTTGATCTGTCAGTTACCTGAGTTTAGGCACTGACTCACAACATACAATATATAAAAAAAAGTCATGATATAAGACTCTTTGGTAATTAATTCCAATTCACATTACACTGCAACTCACAAACTAGTGCAGTTAGCATCAGAATGTAATAATCAGCCCTGTAGCATCAGCTCAATGACAGACTTCATTTTCTGCTTGATGATTTGTAACAACGCCTAAGCTTAGTTGCTCAACAGCTGCCCAGAGCCTGCTGAACAGTGTCTCAGACAAGAGTCCTTCATCAGGTCTGGTACCTGCGGAATACCCACAATGTAATTGGGTCTTGAACAGATTATTCTTTTTCTGCCTGCTGGTACCTGATCCGCTGCAGGGGGGGGGGGGGGACTATAGGCGGCCATCCATGGGGAAAAGTAATAAAACCCTATGCTTCCTGATGGAAAAAAGCCATCTGCTTTATGTCACTTCCGGGTTGACATGATGTCACTTCCAGTTGGCGCAGCTATTGCTGTGGTTAGTGGGTTGGGGCGAAAATCATTGAGCATCAGAAGGCAGGTATGCGGGACCATTTACGGCTTGGGGTCCAGCTTGGGTGTGGGTCTCTGTCGCAGACACTCCTAACAAAATGCATGGGAAACTCCTGTGCACAAATTTGTAGGCCTGGATCATTACTGTTCTAGAGACGCTGACCCTTTAGGCTGGTGCTGTAAGTTACGTTCTATAAAATACAGCATTTTAGAGTTTAGGTTTCCTGGCAAACGTGCTATATATTTCAGTTAAAAAAAATACCTGTCAGTCCTAGTTATAGGTGGATTCCATTGTAATAATAATTCCAATAGTTGTTTTCAAAACCAGTGGGTTTTAGATGGAAACCTTGGCTACCTTACCATATAAATGTAATCCCTATTTGGTGGCCTTAAATTTGTGGAAGGCTGACACCCCTCTTCTTATTATGTACTTTTTGCTTATTGCATTGGTCCTGTTGGCTGATCTTCCCAGTCTATAGGGATCCCCCCGAAAAACCCACAAGCTTGATAAATGGTTCAGACATCTGGAAATGGCATTGTATGGCCAGCAGCAGATGAAATCTTTCCACATAAGAAAAAAAAATTACCTGTTTAATTTTAACTGCAAACTATGCCCATTGAAGTTACTGATGCGTTCTTTAATTCTCTAAGAGACCTATAGAAAGGGTGTGAGGAACAGCAGGATGTCACCTAATGACAGATATTTCACTGTAGTGCAATTACCCACCGATTAATCCTGAACTACTGACTCACACCTTGCTCTTAAGGACAGTCACATGAATGTTATTTTTGTCTAGCTCTCACTTTATTGATTCTTTGGAGCAGTCGGGAGAGGCAGAAGCATTTTGTAATGTAATCTTCAGTTCAATTAGTCCTTCTATATAGTGTGGGATCCCTAATTCAGAAAGCATTTATCCAGAAAGCTTCACATTATAAGGCTCGCTTACACAGTGTCCATTTATAAACAAATAATTTCGTTTTGTTGTGTAATAATTAAACACTACCTTGTACTTGATCCCAACTAAGCTGCGTGAATACATATTGGTGAAAAAACAATCATATTGAGTTTATGTAATACAGAAATCTTTTTTTAGATGTATCGCTTTGGAGTTGCCTCACTAGGAAACTTCAGGTGACTTCGGAAAAATAAAGCAACATGAATGCGATCCCGCTGGTAATCCGCATTCTTGCTGGCAGGAATGCATTTTCGGGGGAGATTTTCGCCCGAAGTAGCGTAAATTTATTGGGGCAGATGGTCAGATTCAGGGAAATATAGTCGTCTGGCGAATAATCGCCTCTTCTGCATGGCAACAATCTCCCCGAACTGCTTTCCGTCTGCTTGAATGAAGAATCGCACTTCAAATTCTTTTTTTTTTTTTGTGAGGCAACTTTGGGCGACTTCGGAAGCACCGCGAGTACATTTGCCAACCCTCACCAACTTATCTCCCCGTGTGTCTCTACAAAGAGCTCTACTAGTAGCAGCTACCCTGCCATAGACACTACTGAGAAGTGTCTTTGCTAAAACACATGACGTGTCTTTGGAAAGTCAATTATCACTTTTGTCTATTTTGTAGCTGTGACAAGTAGCTGCTACTAGTAGCTGCTACTAGTAGCTCTGTTTGTCTTCATGCTTAAGGCATAGACTAAATTATGCGTCCCAAGTATTGTGAATAATCTATTTTATACCTGTTCCCTATATGTATGTCTGAGAAAGGCCGAAGTTAAGGGAAGTTGCCTGTTTACAGAACTCACTATCTCATTTTAAAGCTGCTGACTCCAAGGTGGAGGTAGTATGTAAAAATGATACCATTAATAGAAGCTTTATTTGTTTGTTGTTGAATAAAGCCATGTATTGCCCTTTTAAGGTAGTGACACACAGTAAGATTTGGGGAGATTTAGTCGCCCAGTGACAAATCAATTCTTCTTTGGGCGACTAATCTCCCCGCTAGCTACAATCTAAATCGCTGGCGAGTTGGCATTCGTAACACTTCGTTTTCCAAAGTCGCCCGAAGTTGCCTTGCGAGGAAGGCTTTTCAGGGAGATTAGTCGCCCGAAGAAGCGATTGGTCACTGGGCATATTACTGCGTGTCACTACCCTAAAATTGTTGCTGTTATCCATTCTTTGGAACTGTGCCTTAATAAGGGTGGTGGCACACAGGGAGATTAGTTGCCAAGCTACTGAGACGGATTAATCTCCCCGAAATGCCTTTCCGTTGGCAAGAATGCAAATCGCTGGCGGGATGGTGTACATGTTTTTGCCTTGTAAGGCAAAGCGATGCGTATGCCATCCAGCCTGCGATTCTCATTCTTGCCGACGGGAAGGCACTTCGAGGAGAGTAGTTGCCTGCAGTAGAGTCTTGCACCTGGTACCCATGCAATACACACAAATTGGCCTGGTTGTAGATAGAAAATCCCTGATTGCCTGACCATGTGGCAGTCTGCAGGTTACCAACTGAATACCTGGCAAATGTGCAGGACTGGTCCCTCCCACCCTCCCTGGTGCTGCACGGAAATAGTTTTTTTACCTTTCAGGATGAATGGGCTGCGGAGTGACCTCACTTCCAGTCTGAGATGATGTTGCTTCTGGTTTTGGGTGGTGAGTTTGACTTATAGGGTCCAGGTCAGGCACTGGCTCTGAGTAGGGGGATGTGTTCGGTGACGGTGTAGGTCAGGTTAGAGGTCAGTGGGTTTGGGTTGGGCATGGGTCCTTCCAATTGGACCCGTGCAGGACTGTAGCCCACAGTAGTGAAGATTTGTTGCTTTACAACTAATTTCCCCATGTGCCACCACCCTGAAAGCTGAACTAAACCCTCATTAACTGATAGCCCTCCTACATGGGGCCCCCTCCCGTCTTCAGTCTAACAGCATCACTGCTACGGTGTAAAACTCCATGGCCCTTATCTACCTGCTCCCTAGATTGAGCGAGTTGGCACACGTTGTCTGACTTAGAAGTGATCTACAACCAGGACCTTTCACATTAAAAGCAGGAAGGAGCTGGATTCTGTTTAGTGATAACTGCCAGTGGGCCTGATAGCGCACATAATGCCAGACATGGTCAGCTACACCATGTGGGCCAGGGCTGTTTAGGCATTTTGTTCTGCTCTTGTTTTTACATAGAACGAAATAGCACAAGTTAGACTCATGGTGCTGAGAGTTGCATCTAGGGATGCACCAAATCCACAATTTGGCCAGGATTAAGGCTTTTTCAGCAGGATTCAAATTCAGCCGAATCATTGTTTGCGTCTGAATTCCGATTCCTAATTTCATATGTAAATTTGGTGTGGGAAAGGAAATCGCGTGACTTTTCGTCTCAAAACAAAGAAGTAAAACATTCTTTTTCTGCTTTTGCATATGCAAATAAGGATTTGGTTTGGTATTTGGTCAAATCTTTCACAAAGGATTCGGGCGTATCCTAAATAATGGATTGTGTGCATCCTTAGTTTACTCTTGCCCTATGTTGGTGTACTTTGCACTTTACTGGGTTTGTGTGTTTTGAATGGTAACTTGTAACATTTAACGCTGCTGTAAATCCTTTGGGCCACAACAAAACTGTGATTTGGCAGTTGTTTCCAGCAGGCCTGACAAAGAACCCAGTGTTGTGCCTAAAGTAATATATAGTTTCCAGTGTAATACAGTCTGGGGACATGTAAACTGAAAAAACCCACTGTGCAAACCCGGGTACTGAACAAAGGACTTTCCAGTTCATTTGTCTGTGCTAAATACCACTAGCTAATAAACACTCTGTGATTACTCTTAATAAGGGCTACAGTATGTAGAATACATCCCGGTGAAGTGAATCGTATTATGCCCTGTAGCTTTCAAACCCTCCATGAATGCAATAGAGAAGATAAAGATCCATTCAGTTCTTTCAGGGCCTCTGTTACCATCTTGGCACATCTTTTCCAATGGATTGTGGCAGCGAGATAGAATAGAGGACTTTGTATTACGGTAAAGCTTTCTGATTCAGAAAGTGCCAACAGCAACGTGCCAAATATTGTCATACTAAAATACAAATCATTAAATTAGTTGTATCTACAAAATGAACTGTTCAGAAGAAACAAGTAATAGACTTAAATAGTAAAGGGTCCTTTAAATATGATTATGAAAAGTATTTACCATCTTTGTGTAAGGTCGCCTTATAGGTATGGGACCTGTTATCCAGAATACAGAGGACCTGGGACTTTCCAGATGACGGATCTTTCCATAATTTGGATCTTCATACCTCAAGTCTGCTAATAATGTTTACACATTAAATAAACCCAATAGGCTGCTTTTGACTTCATCAAGCATTTATTATATATTATCATTATAGCGAAACAAAATCCCAAAAAATGGAGTCTGTTGGAGACAGGCTTCCCACAATTCGTAGCTTTCCGGATAATGGGTTTCCAGACAACTGATCCCATGCCTGTAGTTTAAGAAGTAATGCTTTTTATGCTAAAATATCTCTAACAAATACAGGTATGGGATCTGTTATCTGGAAACCCATTATCCAAAAAGCTGTGTATTATGGAATAGCTGTCTCCCATAGACTCAATTTTATCCAAGTAATCCATATTTTAAATTGTTTTCCCTTTTCTCTCTAATAATGAGACAGTATCTTGTACTTCATCCAAACGAAGATATCATTAATATGTATTGGAAATAAATCCAGCAAATTGGGTTTGTTTAATGTCTACATGATTTTCTAGTAGATGTAAAGCATGAAGATTTAAATTACAGAAAATCGCAGGTACCAAGCATTCTGGGTAACTGGGTCCCATACCTGTACTCCCAAACTCAGCAGTGGAGATATGGATTCTGCCCACTGAATCATATTGCTACAGGTATGGGACCTGTTATCCAGAATGCTTAGGACCTGGGGTTAATGTAAGCATTAAATAAGCCCAATAGGCTGGTTCTGCTTCCAGTATGGATTAATTATATCTTAGTTTGGATCAAGTACAAGCTACTGTCTTATTATTACAGAGAAAAAGGAAATCATTTTTTAAAAATTTTAATTATTTTATTATAATGGAGTCTATGGGGCAAATTCACTAAAGCGCAAAAATGCGCTAGCGTCAGCTTCGTCGGTGTTCGCCGCACTTCGCCAGGTGAATTTTTGCCAGCGCTATGTAAATTCACTAAAATGTGAACTTGCGCTCAGGGCGGCGAACGGTAGCGTAGTTGCGCTAGTGTTACTTCGCAAGGCAAAGCGCATTTACTCTAGAGATGCCTAATTTGCATACGGCACAAATTTCAAAGTATAATAGAAGTATATGTTCCAGCCACTACATTCCACTACACGAGCCCAGGAAACCTTTAATAAATAAAATTAAATAAAGTTGTCCTATTGCCCTAAACATGTGCCCCCTGTATAGCTGAGTTGGCATATGTTAGGAAATGTAGGGGGAAGGAGGGTAACCCCATTTTTCAGACGATCACCCAAGAAAAGGTAAAAGACGCCAGCGTTTTTTGGGACTTCAAAAAAATTTTAATTAATTTTTTTCCCCCGCAAACTCCTATCTATTGTATTGAACTTCGCCAGGTCTGACCTGGCAAATTAACGCCTAGCGTAAGAGGTAACGTTCACAAAAATGTTCTTCTTAGTGAATTAGCATAGTTATCTCCCTTCGTCAGTGCGCAGCTTCACCTGGCGTAAGTCTATCTACTTCGCTAGTGAATTTTTGCCAGGCACACTGTTAGTAAATCGGCAAAGTTGCGAATTGACGTCACACTGGCGAATTAGCGCTAGCATTAGGAGCTTCGGGCTTTAGTGAATTTGCACCTATGGGAGACGGCCTTTCTGTAATTTGGAGGGTTCTGGATAACGGGTTTCCGGATAATGGATCCACTACCTGTACTGGACTTCAGATGGGCTATCATAGTGACTTGACCAGCACTAGGCGAGGCTGTCGCATATCAAAGAACCACTGTCTTAGGGTAACATCACATAGAAGATTTTTTTCCAATCATTAAGAATCATTTTTGTTTTATCCACAGGGCGTATGATGTGCTGGATTATGCATGATTCCCAACATTTTGGAAATAAAAAGAGGGACAAAAAGTTGATGTGCTTAGTGTGGTGCTATTTTTTGGCCATGCCAATTTGTCTGGCCACACCCCCTTATTACCATGTTCATTTTACAAAACTTGGCAGGTTATGAAAGTTTGAACAGTTATTACAGTTTTGCTAATGAAGGTGAATTGCCCTTTAACTTCTCCCAAGGGACCTGTTATCTTATATTGTTACAACTACTTATTTGCTTATCTAGAAATTGTTACAAAAGTATCTTATCTGCTGCTGTGTCTCTTCTGGGCTCTCTGCCAATGACTTTTCTTTTTCTGGCTGTTCAGAAAAGAACTGGACTTTCCAGTACAAATGAGGAACTGTGGGTTGAGCTGTCAAAAGAGGGACTGTCCCTCTAAAAACGGTTGGGAGGTATGGGTTATGATTTTATGCATTGTGAACTATTCCCTTGCACTAAGATAACATTCTCATGAAGGGTAATTGGCTGTATTTGTTAAATATTTGCAGCTGCTATAACCTGCCAGATCCCATTTTCTTAAACCAGGTAGCCCAATATTTTATCAATTTAGCTTGAGATACCCCCTGAAGGCAATATAGATGCACAAATAATCTTCATAAGGAATAGTGACGCCAAAACATTTTGTGTTCTGAAATAATTCAAATATATTGTGCAGTTGTTGCCCTGCACTGGTAATATTTGTGTGTGTATTATGGCCCTGACAAAGCTGCTTGGCAGCAAAACGCGTAGGGCGGCGTTGGTGGAAGGTGGTGTAGATATCTCTCACTTTCCCCAACGTATCTAGGTAGGAGGGGTGTGGAAAGAAGGGTGGGCACTTATGGCGACCACAGCATAATCAGGATCCCACATGGTGCTGGAAACAATTGTGGATATTACAATCCTTTATGAATGGAATATACTATCCACCACCATTCTACGCATTGATTTTTAAACGAAGTGTTAATTTAGGG
>CM044441.1:108078782-108098268 GCA_024363595.1 Xenopus borealis
CAGCTGATGACAGTTCTTCAAGTGATGAGGATTCGTTGGAACTGAAACAAATAAAAACAGAATTTCCATCTACAGAACATCAGAGCCACGGAAGCACCACTGCCTACAAGAAAACACTTCGACTCTCCTCTGACAAAATTGTACGTACGGCTTTGTTATAGAAAATCCCAGACCTGCCTCCATTAAATTGCCCCAGTGTGCCAGTTGTTTGCATTTTGCCATTACATTGTTATATACTAGTCACAGTTTGTGCAGAAACAGCTTTAGTTTGGGGGAAATATCTTGGTGCTCTCTCTCTCTCTCATTAAAAAAAAAATGCTTTTTTTTTTGTTTTTCATGAATTAATTTTTATTTTAATAGTAATAAGTACTTTATTAAGCATTATTCCAGGACCAGTTTATCTGTGGCACAACCACAGAGTACTATAAGTCAGAAACTACTGGGCTGTAGTGTAAAATATGTAAACTTGCCATTTACCAGGGAATGTGAAGGTCTGTTTTTTTGTCCACATCAGCAACTTGTGTTGAAGGCCTGTCCAACACACCTGGAGTGATTCAGAAACTGTCCGTTTGTGATCAGATTCTTAGGCTAATGTATTCTTGAGCCACATTTTCCACTTAGATACTGTAGGCGTTTTTGTCTCCTTTCTGTTATTAATCTGAAAAGCAATGATGAGTAACTGTCCTCCAATGAATCACACCACATTGTGGTTAAAGAGTTTAGGGATGTTTGGGGTTGGTGGTGATGTGTTTCATCCCCCCCCTTTTTTTTTCATTTGAGGGGCCTGTGGCAGTTTGTTTGTCACACACATTAATAATGCTTCTTTTCAATATGCCACTACATGAAGCAGAACAGCTAAAATATAATTGGGATTATTTTAAATAATGAAAACATTGACAAATATTTCTTTTCTGTAGCAAGGGAACTTTAGAAGATACTTAGGACTATAACACCAATGGAAAGTGGAAACCACCTGTTTACAGATTTCCCTCCTGTGTTGTATAGATGTTTTCTCCACAAGCGGTGTTCTACCGGCACACACTTGGGTGTTTTTGGTGCAAAATCCACCCTGTAAATTCAGTGAGATCAGCAGCCTGTCTATTGGAGCAATACATGTCACATTTATCACCTTTATTTTTTTTATTTGCTTGTTTAATTGAACAGCTCTGTGGTCTGATGACATTTAAAAAGCAGTAGTGTCTCTTCGGGTGTGCTGTTATTCTAGCTCCAGACTGGTTTAAAGGAGACATGTAGAATAACGTTAAACCCTTTCAATCTTATAGGCGATTCTGAGTAATAAAAGATGCAGCCTTTACTTTGAGTTAACAATAAAACATGGCCCCTTTATTAGAGCCTCCCTGTAGATCTGCTACATTCCCTTCCCATGTTTCATGAGCGGTGGGTGGACAGTATTAGGTGCATAGCCAATCACAGCCCTGCAGTCACACAAGCAAAGACAGGCTTCATGTCCTTATTAGGTCAGCCTAGCAGCTGATTGGTTCTTATCCTACAGTGGAGTGTGTTGAGTGCCTCCATCTCCTATGCACAGCCTGGGAAAGGAAACTGTAAGACAATGACCCCCAACCAGTGGCTCATGAACAATATGTTGCTCACAAACACCTTGGAAGTTGCTTCCAGTCGTCTCAAAGCAGCTTCTTATTTTTGAATTCCTGATTTGGAGGCAAGTTATGTATAAAACCAGATGTACTACCAAACAGGGCCTCCTTCAGCCTAACAGTCCACATAGGGGCTACCTAATGGCCAATCACATCCCTTATTTGCCTCCCAGGAATTCATACTTGTGTTGCTCACAAACTCTTTTTACAATTGAATGTGGCATGAGTAAAAAAGATTGGAGATCTCTGCCATAAGAAGTGGAACAGATGGGCGGGACTTGATAGGTTTTTGCAGAAATTTTCAATAAATCAGGCCATAACACTACTTTTCTTCTATTCTTCTATATTGAAAAGAGTATAATGCACTGGCTCATTCTTATTTTTCACACAATACGTCTCCTTTAAGTGCTGCAACTAATAAAACTACTACAGGTATGGGACAAGTTAGCCTGAATCCTCTGAACCTGGTGTTCAGCATAATAGAACTTTTTGTAATTTGGATCTTCATGCCCTAAATCTACTAGAAAATCATGTTAACATTAAAGAAACCCAATAGTCTGGGTTTGATTCCAATAAGGATTAATTATATCTTAGTTTGGTTCAAGTACAAGTTACTGTGTTGTTATTGCAGAGAAAATTATTATTTATATAAAATAGAGTCTATGGGAGACAGCCTTTATGTAATTTTGAGCTTTCTGGATAATGGCTTTCCAGATAATGGATACTATACCTGTATTAATAATCTGTCAGAATAGGGGACACTGTTTATCTTGATCCTTTATTGTCTACAAGTTGCCCATTGAACACATACAAATAGGAGAACCCAATAAAGTAAGAAATTTAAAGAAATAGTTTCAATCTGTTAATGAATCTATAATTCTCTGTATGCAGCTTCATTGCGTTAGTGTTGAACACAGGACAGTTGAACCAAAGTCAGTGCTGTATTTTATGTTGTTGATGATAGGTTATCCTTAAATAAACAGATTTGGGGAAATTGATATTCTTCATTGGAGCTGATTTGAAAGCAAGAAGAACACAATCTTGTGGGTCTCTGGAACCCTGTATTACATATATGAATAATCCTATTTACCATGTCAAATACAGATGCTCTGTTTTATCCTGATTCTTGGAACAAGACATTTGGGAAGCTTTGTTAGCACTGATATAACAGATTATTACTCACTAGGGAACTTTGAATCAGAGTCAGCAGGGAAAGCCTGTCTTGTTGGAACAGATAATTAAAAGAGAGAATCTTACAAGGTTAACCCTAGTTTCTGAATGGTTGTCTAAAAAGCCTCATTTGATGTTGAGCAATGTGCTATAATTTTTGCTAAAAAACAACTAAATCTAAATACAAGTATGGAATCTATTATCTGGAAACCCATTATCCTGGAATTACAGGAAGACCATCTCCCATTATATATTTTTATATCTTTTTTGTTTGTTATAATACAATAGTACCTTGTACTTTATCCATTCTACAATATAATGAATCCCTGTTGGAGGCAAAACAATCAGATTGGGATTACTTTTGGCAGGGATGGAGATCCAAATTAGAGTAAGAACCCCTATCTGGAAACCCCCAGGTCCTGAGCATTCTGGATAGCCGGTCTCATACCTGTATTTTAATGAGAAATTGTTCTGAGTATACAAGAACAAGGGTGCTAAAAGGTATCGTTAAACTGGCTGGACATTAGGGAATTATTAGAAGCAATGCAATTGAGGTATAGACCATTCGTGTGATTACTGCTGTGCTTTAAATCTTTTTCTTTTTGTCCGTTTTAGGAAAAATTGAATTTAAGGGATGGTCCAAATGATGTTGTATTCAGCATTACAACCCAGTATCAAGGTACATGCCGGTGTGAAGCAACCATCTATCTGTGGAACTGGAATGACAAAATAATCATTTCGGACATTGATGGAACAATTACAAAGCAAGTACCATTTCAGATTGTGTTGCACAAATCTCAAGGGCCTGCGTCTGACATGGGAAATCCGTTTTCTGCCTTTTTTTTTATCCACTCTTTTCCTCTTCTGTGAACTTTTAACCTTTTTAGTGTGGGGCCCCTTTGTGCTTAGAACATTGATGTTTATACATTCTACAAATGTATAATTCTAGTGTTCCTGCAGTGTGCTAGCTTCACCTCACATACTTAAGCAATTCAACATGGGAACATTTTTCATCTGTGAAACACCATCTTAAAATAGTCATGACATATTGAAATGACATAATACAGGCCTACTTAATGGGAAATTGCCTAAATGGTAACTGTCATCACATATTGGCCAAAATTCCCATAGCACCCTAGTTGTTACTCATGTAGTAATGTGGCACTACTCTGCCAGTCTGTGGTGTTACTGGGCTCTGCAAAATAGGTGCCACTTCTGATTATACAAGCTGCAATATTAAATCAAGTCAAACAACATTGTAACAGCCGGGGTCAGGCACTTTATGTGCGAGGAGCAGCTATACCAAACAATAGCTGGGGTAACTAATGGCAGCTATATTGCTTATCTGAGTTGGGAAAGTATAGAATTTTTCCCAATGTATTCTCCAAGTTTCAAGAAACGAAAGCAATCTTCACCTCTAAGAAACATCTTAAAGGACCATAAAGGGGTTAAACTAGGCAGCTGGCCAGACAGAACAGCAAAAGCATAATTTACATCATCTTTGCTTCATTGTGGGAACAGCAAACAAACTGAGCAAAGAAGTGTCCAGAGTACCTTCCTGCATCAGTAATTTATGCTGCTGCTGCTCTGTTTTACTATCTGTGGGGATCTATAGGATTACATTCAACAAAGTTAGGCTGTTGCATACATTAAAACTAGACTGTTACATACACCAAAGGCCTACTGATCAAGGTTTGGCATATACGGCAAAAATCTGCTCATTTGGTGACCTTACCAAAGATTGGATATTTCAACGTATGATTACCTGAATCATTTATCTGTGGCCTACAGGCTGTGTGTATGTTTTAGTTCAACTTCATTAAACTGTATTTTGTTTTTCTTTTAAAGGTCCGACGCCTTAGGACAGATTCTACCACAACTTGGGAAAGACTGGACACATCAAGGCATTGCGAAACTTTACCATACTATACACGAGTAAGAATTTCTTCCAAATTGTAATAGGTTTCATACTCTGTATCAGATACATCATGACTAATAATGGGTACTACTAATTTAGTAGGATTCTCCCCCCCCAGGCTGCCCTGCACGTTGTCCACCATGACACCCTGGGATATGGGTGCAGTCAAGTAAATTGGAGTGCCAATGGAATAAAAATGCATCTCACCAATTATGCCAAAACCTCACCCAATCCCAAACCCAAACTTTGCCTACTCATGCATAAGCCCCAACCATTTTTTGTCCTAGTTAAAAGGCAAATACATCTGGGAATCTAGTGTATAATTGAAAAGAAGTCAAAAACAGATAAATACCATCAACAGGTATTCTGGGGTCCAGTTCACTCCTAGTAACTATAAATTTGGAAGGCATAATTTTATTGCAGTCTGGGGCCAGACATATAAATTCAGCAGTCTGGCCACTGCATAGAAACAGCTGGGCAGCACTCCTAGCTCTGTTCCATGTGTATAAATATTAAATATGCAGAGAGTGAGTAGACTGTGCACAAAATAACCTCTTATGATGCTTTTGACTAATTTGGATTTATAGACAGGGTAATTTTAGAAGGGGTATCTGTGTCTATAAGTTGGTCTGAATTAGAAACCTGGAAAAGTTCATGAAGTGGCAGTGGACACATAATATGAAACTATAGAAGGCCATCTTAAAATAAAGCAAAGCTTTAAACTAAATGTCAATCTAATGAGAGGTCACGTCAGGTCCTTCGAAATTGCCAGGTGCTTGACGGAATCTAATGATTTCCATTTCTCGAAATATTCTGCTTTTGTAGGTGTCAGGGCAATGTCAGACATTGATGAATGGGGTTTGTTGCAGCTTTGTACGCAGCGATCCCTCTTTATTGCAGGCATCAAAACATTGTATCTGACATTCTAAAGGTTTTTATAGTCAATGTGCTTTATTTAACTTGTTTCTTCACTGGCAGTAGTGTCATATTGTCAGAGCCAGCATTGCAGATTGCTTACGTAGGCAAAAGACTGCATGCAGGGCAATTCTGCACCTGACCTGTTCCACTGAAGTTTTCCGCAATATCCGCAGTGACATTCTGGAATATTGGTATCCCCACCTGTCTGCAGCATCACTTGTTGATGTCACTAGCTACTTGATTGCGCCAGATGCATTGGGTAGGGAAAATCTTGCTGCAGTCGGTGCCAATTAAGGCAAGGCTAGTGACTCATCTCTGGATGCCAGTCATTGACGGAGGAAAGCATAGAGAAAATTTATATTTAGCAGCTTGATGCTAAAGATATAAAATATCAAATGCAAACCGAATGATGATTTTGCATTACTTGCAGTTATTTATGATCATACAATAAGGAACACTCTTTTAAGGGGAAAGGAAACTCTAAAAAATAAGTCTCGGTAATGCATTTGACTGCATATGCACTTTTATTTTTATGGTTCCCGCCATTGTCATAGAATCGTTACACTTACCCTGGATCAGTGCAACTAAATAAAGGTTTTTGAATGGAGTTAATGTAGACGTTGACTAGTATCTCTGTCAGACTTTTCAGTTTCTGACTTTGTTAAAGATTTTTCTTCTTCTTTTTTAATTAACAAAACAATTTTCCTGTGTGTAGGTAAAACATCATGAATAAAAGGACACTGTACTGTAGTCACCAGGCCCTGAAAAAAAGTTAACAATCACAGATCTCATATGGCTATTTCTATATGATATTATATGAAAATATTTGGTTTTCGGTATACAATTGTTTGTATGAAACCCGTTATCCAGAAAGTTCCAAATTCCGGAAAGGCCATCTCCTATAGACTCCATTTTATCCTAATACTATTTTTTTTTTTTTAATCATTTCCTTTTTCTCTGTAATAAAAAAAAACTGTAGCTTGTTCTTGGTCCAAACTAAGATGTAATTAATCCTAATCTGAAGCAAATCCAGCCTATTGGGGTAATTTAATGTTTTCATGATTTTCTAGTATACTTGAGGTGTGAAGATCCAAATTATGGAAAGATCCATTATCCGGAAAACCTCAGGTCCTGAGCATTCTGGATAACAGGTCTCATAGCTGTATATATACAGTAAGAAAAAATTGTGCTTGGCCCATTCGATATTTGAATCCATCAGCTCATGCCTCTTACAGCTAAAGGAAGTCGAGCAGGATAGCCAAGGCTTCAGATGGCCCTCTAGTTGTTGTGTTTCTCTCCTACTGCTTGAATATGTTGGATAATGCTCGCACTCTTGGGCCTTTGGCACATTCCGTATGTTTTCTGCAATGTCTACTTCATTCTCTCTCTCCCCACTAGTTCTATAAAAATTAGTACAATAAACCCTTTCTTCTTGATTGTATTCAGGAAACACTAAAACTAACAAACATCGGTAAGCAGTTAGGGGAAATAGCTAGCTTTCTTTGCAAATAGGAACATAATAAAATGCACATCTTCCCTGCCTTTTTTTACTCCCATTTTGCCTCGCGAGTCAATTTGGAGCGATTTCAAAAAGCGCGCCGCTCTGTGTGAATAGGCGCCGGCGTTTTCAAGCAACGCCGGTGCGCTCCAGGACTTGGCTATTCGGGGAGGTTCGGGGGCTACAAGTCGCGGCGAGAAGTCGCCAGGTCACAAATTGCCCCCGAATCTCCCCGTCTGGCCTTAGCCTTAAAGGGAAACTGTCATGGGAAAACCGTTTTTAAAAAAACGCATCAGTTAATAGTGTTGCTCCAGTAGACTTCTGCACTGAAATCCATTTCTCTAAAGAGCAAACAGCAGTAAAGAGTGATTGAAGTTTATCAGAACACATGACTTGGGGCAGCTGGGAAATTGACAAAATGGCTAGCACCATGTCAGATTTCAAAATGAAATATAAAAAAAATCTGTTTGCTCTTTTGAGAAATGGATTTCGGTGCAGAATTCTTCTGGAACAGCACTATTAACTGATTCATTTTGAAAAAAATCTTTTTTCCCATGGCAGGATCCCTTTAAGGTAAAATGGTTTACTTTTCCCAGGAAGTTTTTACCCTTCATCTTAAAACCCTTTTGTGCTATTTGGTTTTGTTTTACAGTAGATAATTTCAGTTTCTTTTATATGCAACCAGAGTAATTGATATTTTACCTTTTAGGAATGGGTACAAATTTCTGTATTGCTCAGCTCGTGCTATTGGCATGGCAGATATGACCAGAGGGTATTTGCATTGGGTGAATGACAAAGGGACTATACTTCCTAGAGGACCTTTGCTACTGTCTCCAAGCAGCCTTTTCTCAGCATTCCACAGGTAGGATGTCTTATTCAGTTCTTATCTGAATCTGCTTCTTAGGAAGGATAAGGTGAGCAAAAACCAAACTTAGGAGGATTTGGATCTGGGTGCAGAAGAGTTCTTTTTGATAGTGGGGGAATTGTAAAGGAGAAGGAAAGCTACCGAAGCATTTTATTGCCAATAGATTAGCTACAATAGTTCAAGCTATACAACTATATTTATTCTGCAGAAAGATTTACCATATCCGAGTATAGGTATATAATATAGGATAGTGGCTGCCATATTACCTTGGTTTGACATCACTTCCTGCCTGAGTCTCTCCCTGCTCACTCATAGCTCTGAGTTCAGATTATAGCGGGGTGGGGGAGAGGAGCAAACTGAGCATGCTCTAGCCCTGGAGGTTTATGCTGAAAACAGGAAATCTGATACAGAAGCCCATGTGTACACAATAGAAGGAAATAAATTCTGTGTTAAAATCTTACTTAATTTTAGCCTTTCCTTATCCTTCAATAAAATATTTTTTCACAGTAAAGGTGGCCATAAACAGTCACCTCATCTCTCCCAAATCCACATAACCCTAGCATTGTTCTCCTCCCCCCTTCTGCATAACAGTTGCATCGCCCTACAAATACAAGCCACAGCTGCTTGCTTTCTATTTTCAATCTGTGCACATTACATGACTCTCAACATCTGTCCTGCCACACCAAAATATGTGTCTCCTCCTTACATCATGCTCCCACTCAGTGTCACGTTTTCTTTGTTGTTAGCACACAATTATTCACAATGGGGAAAAACAAGAAATAAGCAGTAGAGAGATGACAAAAGGAGACCTTGAAATAGCTAAAGAAATAGAAATAGCTCAAATAAAGGGGTGGGAGAAGAGGATTCAAGGCCAAACTAAAATACAAGAATGTCAAAAGAAGAAAAAAAAAAACCCCAGAAAGAAGAACAGGACAAAAAGGAAAGGGAAGAGAATACCAAATACCAGAAGTAGAATTAAATTAGAATTCATTACTGTAAGTCCTTTGCTTGTTCTGTTACGCAAAATGTTTAATTTCCACCACTGGTTTGCATTTCTAAATGATACAACAATTTGTTGTTAAAATCATCCTTTTTATTATACTATCACATCCTGCAGCCCTATACAATTCACTGTAATTTAACGCTAATCTGGGTGGAAAAGGGCACTGCTGAGAAAGCAAATCTGACAATAGACACCAATGATTAGAATTATGGCTTTGCTCAGTAGATTTTACAGCACTTTTAAATCATCTTGTAAAGGCAAACTACTTTTCCAGTGTAGAATTACTTTATGGGAGATGTTGGCCACTGCTCTTTTTAAGGCAACATCTCTTTTCTGGAATTTTTTAAGCCAAATATAATTTTCTTTTGATGTCTGTTAAGCAAAATAAAATAGGCAAACCAATATGCATTATACAAATTGTTGCTATTTTCCTGTTTAGGGAGGTCATTGAAAAGAAGCCAGAGAAGTTCAAGATTGAGTGCCTCAATGACATTAAAAACCTGTTTGCTCCTTACCGGCAACCATTTTATGCTGCTTTTGGGAATAGACCGAATGTAAGTATATCTGGTTATGTTGTATTGTTCTACAAATATATTCTGGCTTCTTACACCAAAACGAATGGCTCCATCCACACCATCACTCCCATGAATTCATATCTTCCGGGAATGTTTCATGTTCTCAAGATTCAGGCTCCAGGTTGTTGGGTCCTCCGGGCAGAATCCTAACCTTGAATATTGTGCGTTTTGGTGTGGAGCTTCAGTTTGATTCATCTTCAGCATAAGGAATAACTATGGCATTGCGCCTCAAATTAATGTTAATAAATCTTAAAGGGGTTGTTCACCTTTGACTTAACTTTTAGTATAATGTAGAGAGCGATATTCTGAGACAATTTGCAATTGGTTTTCATTTTTTATTATTTGTGGTTTTATAGTTATTTAGCTTTTTATTCAGCAGCTCTCTAGTTTGCAGTATCAGCAATTTGGTTTCTAGGGTACAAATTACCCTAGCAACCCTGCATTGATTTGAATAAGAGACTGGAATATGAATAGGAGAGGGACTGAATAGAATGATAAGTAATAAAAAGTGGCAATAACAATACATTTTTAGCCTTACAGAGCATTTGTTTTTAAATGGTGTCAATGACCCCTATTTGAAAGCTGTAAAGAAACAGAAGAAAATTGCAAATCATTAAAAAACTATGAAAAATAAATAAAGACCAATTGAAAAGTTTCTTAGAATTGGCCCTTCTACAATATACTAAAAGTTAACTTGAAGGTGAACCACCCCTTTAAGTGTATTCATCAAAAGGATTAGTGCAATGATGTGCTAATAAATCGCCTGACCACCTTCAGACTAATCCGCTCCTTAAAGTGGACCTGTCACCCAAAAAAAATATTCAAAATCACTATTTTATCACATTAGTCAACCAAAATGAACATTAATTACACTATATAAATTATTTTAATCTTGTTTTCTTCAGTCTGGGAATTCATAATTCTAGCAAGCAGGCAGGAGCCATTTTGTGGACACTGTTATTAAGACCAGTCTTGTATCATCTCAGAATCTTGTTTGTGCACCAGAATTGGGGACCAGATGTCTATCCCCATGTCCTGACTACACAATTAAATGGTTAAGGGAACTGGGGGAATGTGTGGGGAGCAGAGGCATCTAGGAAGTGCTGAATGGAAAGTGAAAGTAATTATCTGCCCCGCCTCTATGCCTAAGGCATAGAGGAGTGGCAGACAATATTTGATTGACAGCTGAGATTTTTAAATGAGCTTAAAACAGCTATGAATGCTTTAATTAAAATTTGAAATTGGATTTCATGTTTGGTTTGAAAAGGACTTTTTTTATACAGATTTTTGTGTCTGGGTGACAGGTCCACTTTAATCATCGACATATTGTTCAGTCTTCTACATCAATAAATCTAATCACATCCAATAAAATGTATATTTGCTTCTCTTCCCATAAACAATCTTCGACACCACGTGTAAATCTCCCCCTCATATTGGGGGGTGCTTGTCTCTCAGCACATGCCTGGGTGCTGTCTCATACATCATAGGTCAAGTTTATCAGCAAGGTCCAAGAGACTGAAATGTTGAAAATACAGTTTTCTTTATTTTCACAGCATTATGAAGCCCTGGAGTACTTCTGTTGTTGATAAACTTTTTTAAAGGCATAGTGAGCCTTATCTAATTATTTGTGGTCCCAGCTGGCTGCTTTAAGATTATACCACCCAGCAGTCGCTAACATGGGGCACTAAAGAGCAGATATGGAGCAGGACTGAGGGAGAAGAAGCTAAGAAATCTGGCTCCAGGTGTCCATGAAATTAATATCCTACCTTCCCTGCACTGACAGAACTACCCATAGGGGCAAGGGGCTCTAGCACTAAATACATTTTCCTCCCTATTTAATCATTTAAATATTGGGTGCTCCCAGTCTTTGCTTCGAAATTCTTAAATGAAATCAACTTGGTTTTTCCCTTGTTGAACTTTATTCCCATCATACTCCAATTTCATGTTAAACAAAAGTGGAGGAAAGCCAGAAAGAATCAAGAGAGAGGAATCCTCATAGAAGCTCCTGCGTACTAAAGACATTTCCACATGACTCATGATTTCCTGAGGCCCCAGAGTGAGAGAATCAGCCACGGCCTCCTGTATTCAGCACTTCGCCTATTAAGCCATTATTCTTGTTTATTATTTCTAATAATGCCTTTCAGCAAATGATTATTCATGCAACGACAATACTCTGTGTGTTTGAATAAAGTGATAACGTGTGGTGTATTTGTGTATGTATAGAGTTTATTCACTTAAAGGCATGCTTTTTTAATTTTTTTACATTTTAGGATGTGTTTGCTTATATAAAAGTGGGGGTACCAGACTGCCGAATATTTACTGTGAACCCAAAAGGAGAGCTGATACAGGAAAGAACGAAGGGGAACAAGACATCGTAAGAACCTTTTCACTTCTAACTCAGTGCAGTGCCTCAAAAGAAGAAGATAATATAATTTCCTGCTGGTTCAATTTTCCAGTGTCTGTCTTTTGTTTGTTATGTAGAATGTATCTTATGGATACAATCTACAGGTTACAGAAAATGTTCATTTTTACACTAGATTTCCTAGAAAAGAAAAATAATTAAAGGTGATGTCTACACAAAGTAATAAAAAAAATTTTTTTTAATAATCAGGAAATTCAATTTTAAACAACTTGCTGATTTACAATAAATTATTCAGGGGCTTATTTGTTAATGTATTGCCATTAATCTGGCCTTTTTCAGCAGAGTTTGGATTCAGCCGAATCAGAGTGCCTAGCTGATCTGAGTCCTAAAAATCACTGGACTTTTTATAACACAAATAAGGTAGTTAAAAATATTTAGCTGCACATGCTCTGTACCCCCTTTATTGCATATGCAAGTTAGGGTTTGAATCATGAATCATTCATGAAGGATTTGGTATGTGCCCAAATACCAAAATAGTAGATACTAATAGGGGTGACAGCAGACCCCCAAAATCATAGGGGGGCCTGCGGGGAAACTGGGTATTTATAGATAGACTCTGCTTTGATTCCCACAATACTTTGCATGTTCTTTGATTAAAGAAGAGAAGGAGAACAACAGACAACAGAAGTATGCAAGGCATTGTGGGAACTTGTTTTGGCCTGCTAACATGTTCATACTATACAAAATTCTCCTTTAACTTTATAACTGGGTGTGTATCACAATCATTTTTTTAATTTTATTTGTTTCGTTGCGATACCTTTGCCATTGATGTTGCATCTCTCTCATTTCCCCCAGGTATAGCCGATTAAGTGAGTTGGTGGAACACGTCTTCCCGCTGCTGTATAAAGAACAAAACTCTGTGTTCTCGTGCCCTGATTTCAGTTCTTTCTGTTTTTGGAGAGACCCTGTGCCAGAATTAAACATGGCAGACCTTGAACTTTGACTTCTTGAATAAACTGATGTGGAACTGTTAGGTGCAATCATTTCTGCTGACAGTTTCCTACCTGGAGTATTACTGCTGAAATGCCTGGCATTTATGGGAATGCCTCTTTCAAGCATTGTTTTACATTCAACTTGTGATTTATAGCCAGTAAATGTGTTGCATACATTTGCTATATTCAGGGAAACATGTAAAATTTCATTTTATTTTAACACAATATCTTAATTTGTTGTAAATGGGTTTTGTGAATGATGTGAAACATATTTTATTCTTTCAAGGCAACTTAATAACTACCAATGTTGAATGCAGGGACGTCACAATCACCACCTCCAGCTTCTGCCAACTGCTTCCAATACATGCTGGGAGTTGTAGTTTGCAGCAGCTGCAGGGCATCATGTCTGACAACCTTGGATGTATCCCTTCTCATTGTGTCTGGTCACTTATGATCAACATTTTGAGAGTCGAGGGGGTGTCTGTGGCACATTGCAGGGCGATATGTTGCAGATCTCCGTACTCATGAAGGCTTTTGTATATATAGTAGAAAATAACATGAGTATTTCCTGTTGATTTCTCTTCTATTGTTTGTTTTCGTTAACTCTCAGTATCTGTGACAATGTCCAAATATACAATACTGTAATTTATTTTACATGCATTTCAAGCTGCTCAAACTTGCTTTATTATGGAGCAGTTTCATTTTATGATCCTGTTAATTGTAGACGGAAGTCTATAAAATAATTTTCTTTCTAAACGTTGCTTCATGTCAAGCCTTTTGCTTATGCTGAGAACCTTGATTTCAGTTTCCATCCATTGGTAACACATACCAATAGATTTTTTTTCTTTCCTGAATGGTGTTCTCTATGTAGAGAAGACCTTTGCTTATCACTTGTGATTGCTAGCAGAATCAGCCAGACCCTGCCTCTGGTGAGAGAGCCCAAGTATTACAGGTACCGTGCAGTGTGTAAATCCAGCATTAACTAAAGGTGTTTGTGTTTAAAAGATGAAGTAAGTATTTATTTGTAGTATGTAAAACACTCTCCAAATAAAGTGTTCAAGTATTTTACCTAACATCATTTTATACCTTATTTCACTTATCATATTATTATCAATGTGGATGGATGGCAGTATAGAAGAGTGTCCAGCACAACATAGGACCTAACACAATGTAGGACACAGCCTGACGACCATTATACAATTGTGCTGATAAGTTTACATACCCTGGCAAAATGTATTATTTCTTAACCATTTTTTAGAGAATATGAATGAAAACACAAAAATATTTCTTTCACTCGTGGTTAGTGGTTGGTTGAAGCCATTTATTGTCAAACAACTGTGTTTACTCTTTTTAAATCATAATCACTACACAAACTACCCAAATGACCCTGATCAAAAGTTTAGATACCCTGGTGATTTGGCCTGATAACATGCACACAACTTGACACAAAAGGGTTAGAATGGCTATTAAAGGTAACCATCTTCACCTGTGATCTGTTTGTTTGTAATTAGTGGGTTTTTATAAAAGGTCAGTGACTTTCTGGACTCTTGACAGACCCTTTCATCCAGTGCTGCGCTGATATTTTTTGGATTCTAAATCACGGGGAAAGCAAAAATATTGTCAAAGTATCTGCGGGAAAAGGTAGTTGAACTCTATAAAACAAGAAAGGGATATAAGAAAATATCAAAGGAGTTGAGAATGCCAATCAGCAGTGGAAAATTAGGGGTTATGTTGAAACCAAACCACAACTGCCAGAAAAATAGTTTGGGATGCAAGGAAAAACCCACAAATAACTTCAGGTAAAATACAAAAAATACTCAGAAAATTTGCACTCATCAGCCCAGAAGCTGCACATGGGACGTACTTGGACATGACTCCAACATGACAATGATCCAGAACACAAGGCAAAGTTGACCTGTCATTGGCTACAGCTAAATAAAGTGAAGGTTCTGGAGTGGCCATCTCAGTCCCCTCAATATCATTGAGCCACTCTGAGGAGACCTCAAACATGCAGTTAATGCAAGACAGGCCAAGAATTTACGGGAACTGGAGGCTTTTTGCCAGGAAGAATGGGCAGTTTTACTGAAGATAAAGAGCCTCATCCACAACTACCAGAAAATACTTCAAGCTGCCATTGATGTTAAAGGGGGCAATACACGGTATTAAACTTTTGATCAGGGTCATTTGGGTAGTTTGTGTAGTGATTATGATTTAAAAAGAGTAAACACAGTTGTTTGACAATAAATGGCTTCAGCCAACCACTAACCATGAGTGAAAGAAAAGTTTCATATTCTCTGAAAAATGGTTAAGAAATCCTAAATTCTGCCAGAGTATGTAAACTTATAAGCACAACTGTAACAAGATCATTTGCAGTCACTCCTTCACTCAGTTTATAATGCTGAAGCATTTGCTTGGTTTCTGCTTCATCATCCTCCATTTCTTATCTTGCATCTTGAATTGATGTTGCAAAGAACAAAGAGATTCGAATGGTAAAGCATCACTTATCCAGAAACCGGATATCCAGAAAGCTTTACATTAATGAATTATTTTTTTTTTAAGTTTATTTTAAGCAAATAATTGTATCCCTTTTTCCTGTACAAATAATACATTACCTTGTACAAGATCCAAACTAAGCTGCTTGATTCTTTATCCAAGATCCAAACTAAGCTGTCAAATTGGTGTAAAAGACCGATAGCATCAGCTTTATATGCCTGTGTATGGCCAGCATTAGATATAAATCCAGTCCTAGTCAGGATCCATGTTTCTATGAATCAACAAATACAATGTACATGAAATCAGATCTATAGAACAAAATCTCTTGACACAGAGCTCATCTGCAAAGCATTTCTCACCCAGAGCTCAATGATGGCACTTGGAACATCTTTAAAATAGCACAAAGCGTTTAGTTGGAGTGATTTGTTGCAAATACAACTTTCTCTGATATCTAGACATCTGCTTTATGACACTGTGCAAGGTAAAGAGCAGTGCCCCAGATTTTCAACTTCAGCATCTTTACAGCCTATATAAACATTTGTTCTCCAAACATACATTGGGAATATATATATAATATCTGTCTAGAAAAGTCTTTCCACCAGTGCCATGTGATCCTCAGGATTGTCCAAATGGTGGGGCAACTGGTTTGGGAGGTCCTATTATGAGCAGTTGCACACTTATTTTCTGGGGTTTTTTTTAATAATGGGGTATTCTAGGCAATGGAAAGCAGAAAGTGAAGCTCATATATACATACGTAATACAAACTATGAAGTTTTTAACCGTAGAATTCTGTCCTGCGAATTGTATAAAATTGGACCAAGATCTGAAGGACTAAGTAACAACTAATCAATGAGTTGGAATCAGATAAAAACGTTGCTTTTACATGAAGTACAGGAGGGTACTACACCGCTGTGCAACTTGCTCTTTCTGAATATTACTAGGAACAGATGTCAAATATTTGTTCTCAGAACCCCAACTAGGGCCTATTACTGATCAGCTTATAAAATGTTTGGCATGCTTGTGCTTCCAAGAACTAAGAACACATGCTGGCTGGAAGATATTTCGCAGGAAAGTTACCCCCTACAATGAAAATGTGATAGTAACAAAGGATAAGAAGTTGATGTATTAATGATTATATAACGTCTCTTGAGGTTCTTCCCTTCTCAAGTCAGTCCTGTACTACCATGTTACTTTCCTACCTTTCTCCACAGTGGTTTCTCTCTTTCCTCATTTAGCTTTTTTCTCTAACTACCTGGGTAATTGTAAAATGTACTCTGCCTGTGGATGGCATTTTTAAAATTTCAGTTCTTATACAGCTATTTTGTTTCTTTCTACTGAAAAATGTCGGCTTGGATGGATCCTCTCATAAACCATTTTGCCCTTGCTTATGTTAACTATACTTTTGATCCCCAACCCTTGTTCCTAGAGAAAGCTGCTTTTCTCCTGGGAATCAAATTGCAGTAGTATTAGCATTCACATGATCCTAGAGTAGGGACGCAGTACCTAGTAACATCCACTTTGTTCCTGGCAAGAACCACAGAGGCAACAAGGGGACTTTTTACCCATAAAGAGGATCACCGCACCAGAGGCTTCAGACTAGAAGAAAAGGACTTTCATTTGAAGCAGCGTAGGTGATTCTTCACAGTGAGGACAGTGAGGTTGTGGAATGCACTGCCGGGTGATGTTGTGATGGCTCATTCTGTTGATGCTTTTAAAAGGGGCTTGGATGGTTTTTTGGACAGGCATAATATCAAAGGCTTGTGTGTGTGTGTGTGTGTGTGTGTGTATAATTTGGAGGGGTTGAACTTGATGGACTCTTTTTTCAACCCAATTTAACTATGTAACAAACCAAGAAGATTGTTTAGAATCCCCTTCATTTGCTAGAAATTGTTCCATTTTGGGATCTTTGCATCTGTGTGGCTATACATCCTCCACAATTGTGATGCTATTTAACTTGTATGTTTCTCTAAAAACAAGTTCCATGCCACACCAGCGTGTATGCAATAATAATGACAGCATATGATCTGCTTGGTGTCAGGAGCAGCTATGGTTTATTTTAGTAGTTGTAAATAAGCCTTCTAATCTCCCCATAATATAATAAATCTACAATGAGGACTCCTCTACGTATAATATGCTTGTAATAGCTCATGGGAGCATACCAGGAACCCAGGAAACTTTGGGCCTTATCTATGAAGTGAAGTGCAATTTTCCATATATTTATATATTATATTTTCCATATATATATTGCACTCTGCACAAAGATGATGCCCCCCTTGAAGCAGGGATCCCCAATCTTTTGAACCCGTGAGCAACATTCAGAATTAAAAGGAGTTGGATGAAAAATGTTGTTAAGGTGTCAAAGAAGTGCTGTGATTGACCATTTGGTATCCCCTATGTGGATTGTCAACCTACATGGAGGCTCTGTTTGGGAGTGCACCTGGTTCTTTACTACCAAAACTTGCCTCTAAGCCTGGAATTAAAAAATTAACTCCTGCTATGGGGCCACTGAGAGTAACATCCATGGGGTTGGAGAGCAACATGTTTCTCATGAGGTACTGGTTGGGGATCACTGCTGTAGAGCATTAGTATCCATGGCATTAGTTTAAAAACTAACCACTTGTGTTATTTCTGATAAAAGATCCTTTTCCTTTAGGCACTACCCATAGTTTCTATCTATTAATAATGCAAAGGGGTACAAATCTCCAATAGTTGAAAACACTACATTCTTCCTTTTCAGTCTATCTTTTCATGTCTTCCTCCTCCACGCAGTATTGCAAAGGCATTGTTTGCCTATCCCACTAATATTTCCATTGTCTTTGCAGTCATGAATCAGATCTTCTCAGCTGGAATGCATGTCCTCCTACATAAGGACGGCCTCATTGTCTTTCTTCCACTGATCAACAAGCATGCAACAGTAGTCAGCACTTGTATGTCCTTGCTTAGAAAAGAGCCTGTGTGTTTGTAGAGGGAATGGTGTGTCTATATACTGAAAAGCTATTTAATCTAGAAATTTATACTCCTACATGTGTCTACTGCAACAAACAGATGTTCGTGGGCGAGGTCAAATTAAATGTGATCCCATGTATAGATTACAGTATTTCTTGTCTGGGTTTATATTACTGGGTCCAGGTTTGGGGTTCTTACAAAGAAAAGACTGTGCTACCAATTTAAAGGGGAACTAAAGTCTAAAACAGAATAATGCTAGAAATGCTGTATTTTGTATACTAAACATAAACATGAATTTACTACACCAGAAGCCTAATTAAACAAAGGATTTCTGTTGGCCGCAGGGGGTCATCATCTTGTAACTTTTTTAAGCATCTTTGCAAGACCAAGACCACACACTTGCTCAGTGTGGTCTGGGCTTCATTTGGTAGGTTAAGCTCAGGGATCGTCATAAATGATCAAAATGGCACAAGTAAACTAATCTCTTCCATAGAAGATGGTACAGCATGACTGATTAATAATCCGAATATTCAGACTGCACTGGGTCTGTGGATACAAATCTCTACACAATCGTTGACTGTTCTACAGGGAAACAAACAAAGCTGCTCAAGTTCTGGGAAGTAAGGTGGGGTCTCCCCCTGCCATTTGAAGTTTGACGGTTCCCTGCAAAGCAGATAGTGACTGTGTGAAGTTTCCCATCCACAGCAGTCAGAGCAATTAAAATGAAAGGGGAATTTCACTGCAAACAGTCAGTTTCTTACAAAAATGATACACATTTTTTAATTAATGTATATTGGAATAGATTTATTTTTCATTAAAGAAAGTAAAAATTAGATTTTATTTTTAAGCCTTTACATCAACTTTATGGACACACCTTATATATTGTACTGGTGTGAGAAGTGCTTAATAAACTTTGGTGCCTAAAGTAAAATATATTTTCTACATAAGGTCTGCATTAAATCTACTTTTCTACTAATATAAAGCTCCGTCCTGGGTTTTTTGATGCAGCTGAAGACCAACAAAACTGGAATCCTAGTACTTTTGATTGTTTTCTAATGGCAATGGAAATATGAAACAAGTAGGAGTTACTCATGTTTCTGTGTGACAAGGCCCGCCATCAGGGGGGGGGG